>CM077470.1:23539725-23922225 GCA_039654755.1 Calcarius lapponicus
ACTTTTGTCACTTGGCTTTTTTTTTTTTTCTTTTTGAGTAAACGTTTAAAAATTTGTGGGAGCCATACTTTAAAAAAAAAGTTAACAGGATGGATCAGCAGGGGGTTCTCTGAGCACAGGGTCACTCTCACAGCTCATAATCCCATTTGTGGATTGGTCAAGCCCCATCTCCTGCAGCCCTCTGAAGGCTGCTGTTTTCTTCCATCCCTCATCCTCGTGCCCTCGTGGGCCAGCTGTAGGGCCAGTTCACACTTCAGGTCCCTTTATCAGGCTTCTCCCAAGGCTCATTAATTGTCAGATTATATCCTTTCATATTTGGGTTAATTACAGAATCTTCT
This sequence comes from Calcarius lapponicus, assembly GCA_039654755.1. NCBI lineage: Eukaryota > Metazoa > Chordata > Aves > Passeriformes > Fringillidae > Calcarius > Calcarius lapponicus. The sequence continues at coordinate 23,540,064 of CM077470.1, forward strand.
CCCCACTTCTTTTAAACCCCACTGGTTTATTCCATAGACAGAAACTGCATCTCACCCTTTGATTCATCAGGCTGAGCTTGCCCAGCTCCTTTAATCTCCTCTGACACCCACCTACGGGCTCTCCTCTGCTCACCTCCAAGTCCCCTCTTTGCAGATGTTCTCATCAGAATTAATCTGAACTGATACCAGGTTAACCTGAACACATGCTACCTTCCAGAAACCCATATGGCAACGCTGCTCATTTTGTATTTACTTCCACATCCATAGATTTTTTTCCTTCTTTTGTTCTCATGCCCAGTCTTAAACACCATTTTTCCACCTGGTGGGCTTGGACTCGAGACAATCTTTTCTCTTTCCCAAACACACCTCTGTAAATCCTCATAGGAAATACCACGTGGTGAATTTTAATTTATTCAATTTCTCTAAATTTCACACAGTTTCTAGTCCAGTAACAAGTTTGTCATAATGAATGAATCTGTTATAGAGACAGGCAAATACATATGAGAAAATGGCACATCTATATACACACAAAAAATACGTATAAAAATATGTGTTTACATGTAAGTATATCTATTTTTGAGAAAGGAAGGCTTAGAAAGATATGTATATGTATATATAACACAAAAAATATGAATGAATTTTAGTTGTCATCATATTTCTGGGTCAGATTTGGGACATAATGCTATCAGAGCTGAGGTAGAATTAGTGGATTCAACTTTTCATGGTACCTAAATGGGAACAAGGTGCAGAAACAGGAGATGGGATTCATGATTCTTGGAATGTGACCCTATCCACTGAAAAGAAGAAGACACTGTTCTGAGTCACACTTGTTTAGTCAAGACTTGCTGCAGTCCTGCAATAATGAGTTTCACAAAGCCACTTTTTTGCATAGTTAAGCAAATACACTGTTAATTTGAGAAAATGATAGTCAAAGCTCAATAAACATTGATAGGTAACAGCGTGTTTATTTAGTCACATAAACTCTTTTTTACACAAACTACTTTGAATCAACAGACAAAAATAATTCAAAATTAACTTGCTAGACTCAGCCCCTAAAGTGCACGCACAGTTTCCATGGAAGTCAGCATGTTGTAGGGCAGAATTTAGTCTGTGTATTTAATTCATCTTAATCACTATTATTAATTCATAAACTACATGTTTCCAGAAATGTATTCAGTTAGTTTTACATTAGTCAAAATCAATTGTGTGTGATTTATTTTGTGATCATTCAAGATTACAGTTTTGATGTATTTGCTCTCATCCTCTATGTCAAGCCAAGGGAAAGTGGGAATGCTTTGCTGAGAGAAGAGTCACCTTCCATCATGAATTTAGGGTTTATTTCCTTTATTGGGAGTTCACATATTCTCAGGAACAATCCTGGTTCTGGTAGGTTTTTACAGGTGGATAATGAAATGTCCTTGAGGTGTCCAGCTAGACCTCTTGAAGCTGGTGGTGGCTCCAGGCTGGTGGCCCCAGGTGGACAACAGGTTCTCTGTAACTAGACTCAGAGATGGGAGAGTTGGCCAAAAATCTGGCTGAGCACCATCACACGTGGTTCAAAAATTGGCTGGATTTTACTCCATCCAGACCAGCAGCTTTCTGGAGATTTGATTTCAAATAAAGGGTTAGCTTCTTCTGGACACCGCACCAACTTCTGTGCTGCAAGGAACATGTATATCCTTGTGGAGACTTGGGGTTTTGGGCAGGCCTGTGGTGCTTCAGAATATGGAAATTCACTTGGACAAGTGTTTGGTGCCTCCTGTGATTTCAGAGTGAGCAGAGTGTGTCAAGTGTCTCCTCGTCAGAAAGCCAATTTTTGGAACACTATAAGGGTACAGAAACAGTTATAGTTGGAAGAGACCTTAAAAATAATCTAATTCATGTTCCAGGGAAACCTTTCGCCAGAATTTATCCAGCCTGCAGGAACAGTGACTATGACATATCTTACTTTTACAGGTGGCTTTGCTGGAGCTTCTCGTGGGAATCACTTAAAGAACCAGGCCCTCGGTTTACAAAATGTAAGTGGTGCCTTCAGGTTGAAGGAGGGTTTTGTTTGGCTGTTTATCTTTATCACTACACTGGGCCCCCACTCAGAGCTGTGTCTCCACTTTGGACTCCCTTGTGCTCGTTGCCAGCTGGAAACGCCACTAAGGAATAACCCTGGTTGTTGAAGTCCATTCAACTCCAACCCATGATTACACATCTTCTGAAGACTCTCATTACCTTTCCCCCACATATCTTTGTCTTTTCTCCCAGTCTTCCCAGTCAAGGATTACCATTTTGCAAAAAAAAAGAAAAAAGAAAGCACTCCTATTTTTATCTCTTTAATGGTATCTCCAGCCACAGTTCTTTCTGGTAGAGGGAAGAATCCTGGTGCTTAAACCTGGGATCCACTTGAGAGGAACCTCCCTGGCTTTTCATGGCTCAGGGCTGTTGTACAGTGAGCTCGGGTTAAGCTGAATTCGTAAAAACTTTTGGAGGAATTAAAACAGCATGCTCCGTACCAAGATGCCTTCCACTTCCTGTGCCTTAATGTTAAATCCTATAGTATTGTGGATCTTAAAGATGATTGAGTTATTTTTTAAACCACTGGATGTCTTCCAGTCACTCTATTTCACACTGGATTTAATTATGTAAGAATACTGACTTGTTCGTCACTAATGTTACAAACTTTTAAAAACAAACATGCTGTTTAAATTCAAGCTTGGCAACTCTTGCCTGAAATCCCCTCAAATTTATGGCACCACACACCCATAGCATAATAAAAATCTGTTAGTGGTCCTTTGTCTTTTAGCTTGCGCTTCTATTTTTTCTCAAGGGTGTTTTATATGCTGGAAGATGCATACAAAAAGTTGTCCAGATGTTATTTGTATCAGAGCAGAGATTTCAGTCCAGCTATCTGTGGTTGCAAATGTTTATTTTAAATGGGTTATTGTGCAATCCTCGCTGCCGCGGACCTCAGCGGCAGCGGCCTTATCTATGTACCGTTCTCAGCTCATGCCAGCACATTGCTTTTGGAGATTTTTTATTTCAGTCCAATCGCAGTGGACACTGGTCACTGGGGGGGAGCAAAAAATGTAACACCTGTAGGAAGCCTTGCAGGGCGGCGTTTTGGCCGAGCTGGGTGCGAAAGCTGGTGGGGCGTTGGGTGGGAGCAGGGCTGAGATCCTGGCCGCACTCGGGATGGATGTGCTGGGAGTTTATTTTACCCTAGCTGTCGCAACAAACAGAAGGGTGGGTTTATCAAACATTTTTGGGAGCCTCGTAAAACGCTAAGCGATGTTTTCCTTTGATGCTGGAGGGGAATTTGTTTATCTCGTAACTAAAAACCACAGCCGCGTGTACGCCAATTAGGGCCGCGGATTTCAGCTCATTAAGATAAATTTAAGAGGAGAGTTTCGTTGTGTGCTGTAAGGACTGGGAAGCTGCGGCAGGATGGAAATATCTGCAGAGCTCTGAGCCTTCTGTGGAGCCTGTGAGCTGAGCTAGGCAGTGCACAGTGCTGAGGGCTCATCTGCAGGCTCTGCTTTACCTGAGTGGGTCCTGTTGAGACCCAGGTCTCTCGTGGCAAAGAGTTTAAAGCTAAATTTTGCATGCTAAAAGTGCCCCAGCCTTGCATTTCCAAGAAATGCGAGCAAGGAAGATGACGGCAATTAATGACAATGACACTCATTTTGCACATGCAAAGAATCAAGACCGTTTAACCCTTTAAGAGAAAGCAGCCATTATATTTTAATGTTGTTTTTATGTATTAAACAGTCACATATTATTTTGATGTGCTTAATTAATATAAATAAAGCTTAAGCCATTATACTGTCATTTAAACCCACATAATTTCCTTTTTGTAGGAATTTGTGTGTAATTTACACTGTTGCATTCAGCTCCCAATGTTCCAAGATCATGCTTCAAATAATTTAGATTTCAAAAATAACAATTGGAATTGTTCTTTGTCTTTTGATTTTTTCTGCAGGTAAACACATTTTGAACTTCTCAAATAATAAGGACCAGGGGCTTTGTTTTTCTAAAAGCCAAAGTCGATGTTTTGAAGCATCATATTATTTCCTGGAGCTTGGGCTTTGGTTAGATGGCCTGGTGAAATTGGTACCATCAGCAACACAGACCTTGTTTGTAGTTCTGCCCATCCTCACTTGTTTTCAACACTGTTCAATTACAGAGGGCTTTACCACTAGGAAATTAGCCCCAAAATAAACTATCTTACCCTCAAATTGAAGGTATCATGTCAGTAGTGAGTGGCATCAATCCTGCCATGGAGATGACTTAATTTGGAGCCACTGGAAAGCAGATAATAGATGGCCCTTTATAAATATGGGGCTGGGGATGGCATTATACATATTTGTGTTCATGAGATTGTAGAGTTGGGAGGATATGGGATGTGGCCTTTCTGATGAGACTTCCACTTTTCCTGTGCATGATGCATCCCCTCCCTGGTGCCAGTCCCCCAGAAATAAAAAGGCCAGATATTTAATCTTGGAAACTTCTCCATGCCAGGGAAATCCTGGGTGTGATAAATGGGCAAAATCCTGCAGAGACTGGGGCAATTGACATCCATGAGATCCAGCTCTCCTTGGGCAGCAGAGTGGGAGCTGCAGGTCCCTGTGCTCCTGTGGTCACTCCACCTGTGGGGTCATGGTGATTGAAACCCTGCAGCAACGCCTGGGAAAAAAACAAATCCCCGTCTCAGGTCTTGGCAGGGTGGCTCAGAAAATCAATTGCTTTTCATTTATGTTCTGTAGAAAGTAAATGCATTTTGTAAATTTGAAAGCAGCTGCTGACGGCTCAGCAGTAAAAGCAAACCGATTTTGTTTTACAAAACCTTTGCTGTTTTGGTCTTAACTGGTGGAGCTGCACATGGATTCCAGCACCGCTCTTTCGTATTGCAGGAAAGATTTTGTCTAGCTGCCTCTGTGACATATGGTAATGCTTAGTGTGTGCTGTATGAGCCTGGAGCCATACCACTGCAGGCCTGTATGCTGCTCAGATCTCCCCAGGCTAAGGGAATCGGGAGGAGACAGCGTTTGAAATGCAAAGGACCTCCTAGAAAAAAGTCAGAGTGCAGCGTTTTCTGCCGGTACGAGGACAGGATGTTCCTCCCTCAGGGCTGAGGCAATTCCCCCACACAGGGCTAAGGTGACTGTACTCTCCCAGCCGTGGCTTTTTTGGACTCAGATTATGAGAGACCACTAATAGCACCATAAAAGAATCTCACAGCTCTCAGCCATGGGAAAAACAGCAAAACAATCCCACTTCCCAAGGTAACGCCAGAGGGAAGTGGTGGCGTGCAGGAAAGCACTGCGAGACCTTTTCTCATCTTGTTCCTGCGGGGAGGACGTTCCCATCACCAGCCTTCCCTTTCAGGGTGCAGCTAAGCCTGCTGAACAATCGCTGCTTTGTTTCTCACACAGATTGCTCCCAGGCCTCCCCGGGAAGCAGAGGGAATTCCAGAGGCACCCTCAGCACAGCCCCAGTGGGCACAGAAAACCCACCCGTGTCAGGGTGGGAAAGGAGGAAGCAGCCATGGCTCGCAGGGAGGCTTTGCAGCCTCTTCTTGGCGATGTTATTAATTTCGTTCTGGGACGTTGGGAGGACTCGTTTAACCTTCTCTTTGTCTCAGATTCAAAACCTCTACAAGCAGTTCTTATTATTAACATTTGGCCTGCGTTATGGCATTGTTGAAAGGCTTTAATTAAATTAAGTGTTCTGAGATCTCTTGAATGAAAGGTGCTATCCAAGTGAAAGCCTGTTGATGATGATGACTCCAAATTATGAGGCCAAGTCCTTCACAAGTTTTACTCAGCTCCTTGGTTAGACTAAGTTATTTTTTAAACACTGTATTTGATGTAGCATTGAAATTGTTTGGGGAGTGCCATGTGTATAGACATGACATCTGACCCACAGTGGGAGGGATTTGTCACTGGAGGGGTTTTAATGGCAGCAACCCAACCACACATCATCCACATGCAGGAAATCCTGCTGGTCACAAGCAGTTTTTAATTGTTTGTTTGGTTTGGTTTGGTTTTTATAAATTTATTTGAAGACCCTTTATTGGGAAGAATAGCCAGGACTCTCAGTTATTTCAGGAGAAGTGCTGTCTCAGGTGGGAAATTAAAAGGAGCTGCTCGATCAAAGTTCGTAGGCGTCTCAGCCAAAAGATGCATAAACAGATGTCTTCTTTTCTTCCAACCTGTCAGTGCCTCCCTAGAAAGAAAACAAAGTTTTGTTGGGGCTTTCACTAGGTGGTATGTTACCAACAGCAAGAAGGCAAAATTGCAAATATATTTTTTAAAATTTTGTTTCTTTTGCAACCTATGCAAAAATTCCTCTGCTTTGGCAGGAGTAGTCCTAAAACTCCTGCCTTTTCTTCCTACCAAACTTCTCATTACCTGTTTCTTCAGTTCATCTTTTGCCTCTACCAGAGTCCCTGACACTCTTATCCTCAGCACTTTCTCCTTTAGCATATTTTCCTCTTAATTTGAAAGACACAGTTTTCCCGACTGCTTTTATCAGGAAGCTTTTTCCCCAATATTACCCTGTAACCACAAAAAGTCTGCTGCCCCTCTCCCTCCTGCCATCCTGAGGCAAGTTATCCACCTTTCCTAGCCTTTCCCACCAGTTTGTCTCCTTTTCCAGTTCTCTCTATTGTACAAAAACCCACCTTAGCAAATTTTACCAAAACCACAAGAGTGAATCATAGAATAATTAAGGCTGAAATACACTTCTAAGATCACGGAGTTCAAGACTTTTATGAGGATATTTTAAATGGGCTAATTGTTTTCCTGGGTACCCTCAGGCACAGGACCACATCTAAAGTCTGGACTCCTTAAAGGTCTGCTTTACAGCCTATTTATATAATGTGTGATCCTTTCAATAGACAGGAAGGATGGTATTTTGGTTAAAGCCTCCAGGAGATCAGGATTCAGCTTCTAGCTCTGCACACACTTCCTGTGTGGTTTTGGGAAAGACACTTTGTGCCATAATTCCCCATCTGCAAACTAAAGATGATATTACATCCTGTTTCTCACCTTCTCCCTGCAAGCTCTGTAAAGCTGCAGAGCCTGTAAGCACTGTAGAGCAAATAATGTCACTTTTCAGTGCAACAACTCTCCACAATAGCATTTCAGTTTCAGCTGAAGACTAATGACTATTGTGGTGTTAATAATAAATAATAATTGTAATCATACATAAGACTTTCAGCCTTACTTGCACTTAAGGTTGATTCTTCCAGACTTTCTGCAAGTTTACCTTGGAACCAGTCTGAGCAAAAAATAAGCATATCAAACTGTGCTAAATAAGGTGGATTTCTTTTCTCATATACTTTCTCTGTATTTGCTGAAGGACAATAACAGTAGACTTAAGACCATCAAACTCATTTCACCTTTGTAATATTTAAACTAATTAGTCTCAGAGATGAAAAAACGCATTGCTCAGATTCCAGATAATCTTAAACAAAACACTTCATGCTGATTTTATTCTGCTTCTATCTGTGCAAAGATTAAACAAAACCCACAGTTGGTTTCATCTGCCAGGCTCTAAAAAAAAATCACGTCACAGAAAGAGAAAAGGGGGAAAATAAATGCAAGGCAAGGTTTGCAGTGCTCTGAGCTTGCTCATCCTTAGTTTATCTTCTGCAAATGAGCATGTATAAAACAGTCCACCTACTGTTCTAGTTGCTACGATATAATGCAGTTCCACTGAATGATCCTGTTAACCTAACCTTCAATTTGCTGGGATTTGAACTCTGAATTACAGCTTACTAACATAGTTTAACAGCTGGTACAAGGGCTTCTTTTGAATTTTTAATCACATGAATTAAAGATTGCTGGAGATGCTTTTCAGACCTCCACTAGCACTGATCCAATGTACAGAAAGACAAGTATAGGTAGCCCCATGAGGATTAAGAGCACAAAGGTACTATGGCTTGTGAAGCTATGCTGCACTCTTTGCTTGCCAAATTAGGAATACTGGTGCAAATTATTCATGTGAAGATAAATTCACATTATGGCTCCAAATGGATTTAAAACCCCCTTTTTAGCTCACATTTTTATACACAGTGTGCATCGCCGGAGCACAGGTTTTGAAGATAAAGCTTAGTTTAGCAAAGTGTTTCTTCTGTTCCGTGTACAAAGGGAACACAGACACTCACACACAAAGCAAGAGAGAGAAAGAAAATATATATATAGAGTGATTGCAACTGATATCTGGAATGCAATGAAAACAAACATGACCGTCTGTGGATGTTTCAGGGTGGATGTAATCATTTGTTGCCGTCGTACAGCGTGCGGAATGCACGTGTTTAGATTCTGCACTCTTTGTGTCTCCCGTTATTTATTCCAAGAAGATCTTTCTTATTGAGGATATTTCTCAGGAAAAAGAGAAAAAAAAAAAAAGAAAAAAGGAAAGGGATTAAAAAAAAAAAAAAAGACAAAATTGTAGTTCAACTGGAAGCTTCTCTACCCTGACATGCCAGCTGATGAGTGCTGTGAGAACTTGGGAAAACAGACCCTTCCTCCGAAGTTCACTACCCCTGCAAGCCTGAAGATCAGCAGAATAGAGTGGATGGAATTGTTTAAACAAAGTGAGTAGGGGGAGGGAAAAAAAAACCTTTAAAAAAAATCAACTAAAAAAAAAAAAATTAGGGCAGCAGGAACAAGAAAGCATGTTGCTTCTTAATTATGCTGTGTTCTCTCTCTAATGGATTGGCCTCCCCACACGCTCTAAGTAAAGCAACTGGCATGTGGCATCCTCTGCAGAGAGAGGAGCAGTGGCAAGTGTACAGCTGTTCGTGCTGACACACAGGTGTTGGATTTTTGGATCTGTTAGCTAGACAGATTTTTAAGGGTGTACGGGGGAATCATCTGCAGTTGCTGCACAGAAAGTGAGTTGTCCAAGAATACCGGAGTTAATTATTATGTAAATCCTGCTCCACAGCCAAGGCTTGGGGCTGGAGCTGGAGCTGTGTTCCCCCCATGCCCTGCCAGCTCTGGATCACTGTCTGATTTCCCCATTCATGAAGTGCTGTGGTGGGCTGGCAGTGATAGCTGTGGCAGCAGAGGCAGCAAGGTCAGGTGGGGATGAGCAGCCCAGGGTGATCCCTGCCCCTCTCACCTGGCATGGGATATCCAGGAAGATGGAGGTGGCCTTGCCAAATCACTGAAGAGGTGATGCTGAAGCTTCAGGGGTGCTTTTCCCACTCCTCAGGGAAAGCCTGAAGAGCAGCAGGTGGGGAGAGAGTTCAGGCAGACCTTTAGCAGTTTATTGTCCTTTTATCAACAGGACTTGCTCTGGTGCTGAGAGCTCATGCTGCACTAACAGTCCTGAGTGGCTTTGGGCAGTGTGCAGCTGGGGAAGAATGCAGCTGAGTGGAAACAAGGAATATCATCTCCTGCCAAACTTCCCCTATGGATAGGCAGTGATTTCTCCTTTCTCCTTTGAAAGCCTCTTCACCCAAGTGTGCCTTGGTTCCCTCAAATAATATGTTACTTGATTTTATTAAATAATAGATGCATTTCATTACAGAGCAGGGTGCCATGTTTTCTGTCAATCACTAATATGTATCAAACTTTATATTTTTGATGATCTTTATATTTTTAATGAGCTGTCAAATGAAGCAGAGGTGTCAAGAGTGACTGCAGGGATGTGACCAAGCAAGGCCAGGTTGGGAAGGACTTTGAGCAACCTGATCTAGTGGAAGGTATCTCTGCCCATGGGGAGGAGGCTTGGAAAGAGTTGGTCTTCAAGTTCACTTCCAACCCAAAACCATTCTATGATCTCAAGGTAAAAGGTTTTGATCAGCTGCAGTTTATGGGACAACTTCTGCTCCCTGCTGCTTCAGGGCTCCTGGGGTGGATCCGAGGGCTGCTGATGGGTTTGCTCTCAACCTGCACCCAACAGCAAAAAGGGATATATGCTACAACTTCTTATTTGGCCAATTTTAGACACAATTTCATCCTGACAGAAATTTAATTTTGTTTTGTATGCTCTGGGACCCCTGGGTGAGCAGCCCTGCCAGGTGTGTGTGATTCTCAGCCTCCTGCTGCCGTGCTGGGCTCTGACCTGTCCAGGCTGCATCACTCGGGTGGCGGCTGAGCATCGCTCCCAGGGACAGCGCCAGGGGAGCAGCAGGAGCAGCACGGGCAGCGTTAACGCTCCCCTGTAATTCAGATTTGAGTGATGAAACCCAAGAATGCAGAGCAGCTGGGAGCGGGTCTCAGAGTGCTGATAGTGGGCAAGCTGGGGAGTATCACATTTCTACCCGGGGAATAGGCTTTTTCTTTTTTTTTTTTTTTTTCCCCTTTCCCTTAGGGTTAAGTCTTTTGTTTTGTTTGTGTATTCTGCTCTTAGTTTTGCTCTTTTCCCCGAAGTTCACAATGGGAAATAAATCAAACTCATCTCTTTTTCTTGCAGTTTCCCAGGGAGGAGGAGAGGAGCAACACCTCATCCCACCCTCCCATGACTCCCAGCCTCTCTCTCCGATCTCCCTCTCGCTCCTGGCCCGGCCTCTCCAGCTCAGCTCCAGAGCTCTGGATATTACCATCTGTTATGAGCAGAAAAAGCTGCCAATTTTTTTTAAAAGGTTGCAGAGTGAACAGGTTGGACCAGTTGCTGCCAGGGTGGAGTTCTAACTGTTTGTTGTTGTAATCACCGGTCATTTTTGTTAACTACCTGTCGTTGATGGTTAAGAATTCCTCCTTTTGTCGAGTGACACCCTGTCTGCTGCCAGGTGGGTGACCCCTCTCGGACAGTGAAAGGAGGGGACATCGGAGGGCATGCCAATGACCTCGGAGCCAGCATGCCACGGGAAAACCACCCCACCAAACTTGCCAAAAGACCCCAAAGACAACGGGCCAACACAGAATTAAGAGATTAATAAAGTGATGTCTGGACGTGAGGAACAAAGCCCAGATCCTACAGAGACGCTGAGACCCTTTGTGCCCCTCGCCCTAGCCAGGAGGACCTTGGCTAGAGGCAGGACCCTGGGAGTCAAACCAAAAGAGCAGAACAAAGGATTTCCCAATGTTTTCCTGAGGATGGAGCCCCCAGCTCTGCCCACAGACCAGTGGACAAAGCTACACTCTTCCTCCTCCTCCGAGTCGTTCCTCTCCCCACCTGAGCTGATCACTTTTAATAAAGGCACCAAAAAGGAGAAAGGTCTCCTGCCCGCGTTTATTTCACCATCCATTGAAATAAACAGGGCAGGAGGCTTTTTCTCCTTTTAATGCCTTTATTGAAAGTGATCAGCTCAAGATGGGGAATCCCGACGAGTGTGCAGTCTCCATCATCTCTCCCAGGGTGACTCGGAGGAGGAGGAATGGGCAGCTTTGTCCCCTGAAGGGCAGAGCTGGGGCTCTCATCCTCGTGGGAGCCTCGGGCGTGACCCCGATCTCGACTCTCCGCTGCCTCTCGGCTCGGGGTCTTGCTTCAGATGGTCTGTGCTCAGGGTGAGGGGCAACAAAGGTTTTCAGCGTCTCTGCAGGCTTGGCGCTCTGCTCCTCATGTCCAGACATCACTCTAATTTCTTAATTCTGTATTGGCTCGTTGTTTTTGGGGTCTTTTCCGTAAGTTTGACACTTCCCATGGCATGCTGGTCCCGAAGTTATTTTGCATCTTCTGATGCCCCCCTCCCACGTCCAGTCCCCTCCTTTCGCTGTCCGGGGAGAAGAGCAACAACTGGCTTGACTGGTTTGCAACATTTTTTTTTTCCCAAAAAAAATCTGGCAGATTTTTTTATTTATAACATCCATCACAGCAGCTCTGCTTCCAGCGCTTGCTAAACGCCTGAATTTCCCGCTGGCTCCATGAACAGCTTCCAGCTTGTGGTACATTGCACAGGCACCGGGTGAATGGGGCTGAGCAATGTTCCTGTTTGGCTGCGAGCGCCGCGTTCACCTGAGCTGGCTGGCAGGATGAATGGTTCACCACAGCTCTGCTGCTAACCCCCTTTGTGAACTAGCACTGAGCCATGTACCTTATTACAAAGGCCGACAGCTCCCTGGAAACTTAAATCCACTCTTTTCCCCCTTCCCGACCATAGGGAGCTATAAAAGAAAAGGACTTGGTTGGTAGGCATGTAATATAACAAAAAGCCCTCTGTTGTGGCAAGATCCAGACTCCCCAGTAACAATGGGGATTATGCTCTCGCATCGAAAATGCAGTTGCTAGTTTTAACTGCAGTACCTTATTACAGATTCCTACAGAGCACATTTATGTCAGGGGCTTGGATGTTTAACTTAAGTCGAGCCTGGTAGCAAAGAGAGCTCGGCAGCCTCTGGTTCGGTTTGGGGTTTTTTCTCTCTCTGTCTTTTTTTTTTTTTTTAATATGGAGGGGAAAGATGCAGCTCTATTTGCTGCTGTGGTGCTACCTTTCCTCAAACCACTTCTCAGGGAGCTTTAAATAGCCTGACACTGGCACCAGGCAGGAGCTGGCAGAAGAATGGATTTTTTTCATCTGATGGCTCGCCAGGGTTGTTTTCAAGGAGGAGAAGTAGAAGAAGAAGGGGAAAGAAAAAACCCCAAAAAACCCTTTTGCATGCCAGTCATTCATTGCCTGCCAGTTCCCATGGTTCTCCTACGGATGGTAGCCACAGAACTATTCAAAGTACAGTAAACACTGAGGAAAGTGAAAAGAAACTCATGAAGCAGAGAACAGAGAAGGAAAAAGAGTTGGGTATGGGATGCAGGGCAGCAAGAGTCACTTAGGGATTACTTTAGGGCGTACCATGAATGCGTCACTCCGTGCCAGTTGTAGCTGGACCAGCACATTTTAGGGAGGACCTACCTCACTTCTGCAGGGTGGGGAAAACAGCTGGTGTCACAGCAGGTGGGGCAGAGGGGAGGCAGTGACTCTGCTCTGGGGTGTCCAATATGGAAAAGAAGGTGTTTACAATGTCATTTAGCTGCACTTGGGAAGAGCTTGTACAGTCCTCTGCATGGACTGCAGATCCCAGGGGACTTGTGCCATCATTCTGTTTTATGCTCTTCATCCTCTATATCATCCTCATATTTGTGGTGTTTTTTTTAAATTTTTATTTTCTTCTTAATATTAATTAATATTTGTTTCACAAATCAGGGAAGGAAATTAAAAGAGAGGAGATGAAGTGTGACATCCCATTCCTGGAATGTCCAAGGCCAGGTTGGATGGGGCTTGGACCAACCTGGGATAGTGGAAGTTGTCCTTGCCCATGGCAGGAGGCTGGAATGAGGTGAGCTTTAAGGTTTCATCCAATCCAAATCAGCCCATGATTCTAAGTCTTATAGTTTTCTTGACATGAACTCATATTTCTTTCCTCCAGGGTAGGGGAGCTGTGGATGGAGATCTCTATAACGAGACCACTGGTGCAAGGGACATCTGCCTTGCCTTCTCTGTGTGTATCATATTTAACCCCCTGGGAGGAGAGGTGATGTACCAGAGAAAACAGAATTACCTCATTCAGAGCAAAACTTTCTTAGAGATGGAGAGTTTATCACTGTGGATTTTTCTGATACAGGAAAGATGCTGAAATGGATCAAAACCTTCCTTCCCTGGGAGTGGTACAATGTGGTTTGGTTTTCCTTTAATTTCTTCATTATCAAAAATATCCTTTCTTTGACAAGTTGTTTGAAACCCTACAGATTTATTTGTTGTTTACATTATGAGTTGCACAAATCAAACCATACAGGATTGGATCAGAGGTTAGCTTTCCACTGACTCCGATTAAAAGATAATGGGAAGTCCCACTGGCCTGGGACAGTTCTGAGATTCATCTCTTGAGCTTCTTGTGCCTGAGGTTGGTACCTAAGAGAGACACCTTGTCCTGTGACTTTTACAATTCCAGTTACTCTTCCTGGTGCCATGTGAGGGTCTCCCCTGCATTCCTGTGTTGGACAGGTTTGTCCCCTGCTTTTGTACTCTTGTGTGAAATGAAAACTCAAGAGTTACTTATGGTACCAAATTATGTATTTTTAAAGGAAAAACTCCACATAATCCACCAAAAAACTCCAAAATCAAACTGGTTTTGAAGGAAGAGGAAGCTGCACTTGGAGAAGAGACCCTAAGAAGAGCAATAAGAGCTTTTAGGTGTCCTGAAGTCTGACTCTTGTGAAGATAAGAGGAACTAAAAGTCAGAGCAACATTTATATTTCCCTACAGCCACGGGAAGTGTTTGTACTTGAGCAGAACAGCTTTACCAGCAACAGGTGAAAGGCAGTGGTGAGCACCTGCCCAAATCTGAGCACCAGCAGACTTTGAGGGTGCTGGTGAGACCCTCAGCGCTGTGCAGCCACGAAGGGGGTGCTGGATGGCTGGGGTTTGCTCGGCTCATGCCCTGCGTTTGTGCAAGGAGCAGAGGGTCCCGGGGAGACGCCGATTGTCTCAGCAGCTCCCAGGCCCCTCTCTCACGCAGCTGCAGCCCTGATTCCTCTCTGTTCCCAGGCTCTCCTCGCCAGTGAGAGTGCGGCAGGCACCTGGTGTGCTGAATAATCCCCCAGCAGTAGGCTCGGAGATCATTAACCCTTCCACCACCGCGTCAGGGAGTTGTGCAGAGCACACGCCTGGCAGTGGGACAGGAGCCCACGGGAACACCTGGGTTTTATTGAAGTGGGGCACTCGAGGAGCAGATCCAATGCACAGGGCAGCCTGTTCCAGAGCAGAGCAAAGGCGGGAGGAAAAAGGCAGCCTGAAGTGTGTGTGGGTCTTCTCAAAACACCTGCAAGTAATATTGGAGAGGACAGATGTGAGATGGAGATGTGAAAGGGTGAAAGTGGCTTGATCCCCAGCTCAGCTGTAGGAAGGCAGGGAGCAGCATCAGGGGAGTGTTTGAGGGAGGTCAGGTCGAGTAGCAGGAGGCTGAGGGCTCCCTTTGAATGTCTAAAAGCAGAGGTTAATGTCAGCCTGGCTGCTCCTCAGCGCTGCACAGCAAAGGGTTGGGATGGGGAGCAATTGTCCCAGGAGACCAGGAACTCCTTTCTCTGTCCACAACATGGCTGGAAGTATTTCTGCACCAAAAAGGTCTTTAGGCATTGGAAGGGGCTGCCCAAGGAGCTGGTGGAGCCCCTGGAGGTGTTCCAGGAACCTCAGTGCTCTGCATTAGTTGTCAGGGTGGTGTTTGGTCAAAGGTTGAACTTGATGATCTCGGAGGTCTTTCCCAACCAAAACAATTCTGTGATTCTTTGATCTCTGTAACTGTTTCTTCCATCACAAACTTTCCACCGGTTTGAGAGGCTCCTGCCCTTCTGTGCCCTCGTTTCAAGAAGGATATGGCTTTGTACCACTAAAAGAGGCACACAGGGGAAAGGAGAGCTGACAATGACTCTCTTTAGGGCCTTCCTCTGACTCTTCATGCTCTAGGAAATGAAGGAGTGGGAGGAACACATTTGATGCAAGCATGTCTACCTGTGACCCCACACTTGTGCAGCAGGTCCCTGTGGAGCTTCCTTCATGCCCCTGATGATTTATAGGGGAATTGGCAGCAGGAAATGCAGCTGAAAAGAGTCTGCTATCCTACAAAATAAAGTAAGTGCTGTATATGTCTAAGGGGACTGGCCTGGGGTCTGCGATGGCACATAAAAAAAAAAAAAACAAAACAAAACAAAAAAAAAAAAAAAAAACCAACATCCCCCCCAAAGAAACAAACAAACAAAAAACAAAACAAAACAAAAAAAACCAAAAAAAAACCCAAAAACCAAAAAAGCAAAAAACTAACAGAAAAGTTCTACATGGCGAGAAAACAGACATCTGGTCATCTGGGACCAAAATCTGACTTTGTTCTTGAGCTGATGAATAATTCAAAAGGCCAAACTGATATTCAAGTAGCAAAGTGTGGGTGTAGACCTCTCACTTCCCAACGCACCTACTGTGGGTATGCCATTGTTCTGGATGACCAGGGCAATTCCAGGGGCACAAAGTGCTGGGAGAAGGACAGGAAATCTGTTTAAATGCACCCCAGAAATGATGAGCTACAGGAAGGTTATTTAAAGCTGAAGAGAATTTGGCAGAGTGTCTGCTGCTGTTATCCCCTTCCTTCCTTGGTCCCAGCTCTCTGCCATGTTAAAGCGAGCAGGAGAGGTGGCCCTGTCAAGCTTTCAAAAGGCAGAATACTGAAAAGGTCAGAGTAGTAAACTATGACAGAGCATGTAAGTCATTATCATTCTAATATTGCCTCTGTAATGAGAACGAGAGCAGAGAAAATTATTGTGGAATACATTGTAAAACTTGGGAAAACGTAGTTCTGTTGCTGCCTAAGTTCTTTAATGACAAGTAGATTCTATGTGTGTCTTTATAAATGTGCTCTGTATCTTGAAAGAGGCTGAAAGAAGAAGATTTGTGGCAATTTCCATGGTAACTATTCATTTTTCCCCCCCAACCATAAGGAAAACTCACATTGCTGCAAGGTTGGGAGAAACTGAAGCAAACTAAAGAGCTTGTGGATTTGTTTGATTTTTTGTTTGTTTGTTTTGTCTGTTGCTTGTTTTTATTTAAGATCTGTCAAAACTTTGGCATTAATTCCTGATATTGTAGTAACACAAAATTGAGGGTGAGGTATTTTTACTATATCTAGGTCCATGTAACTCATAGAAGTCCCATGCTGTATAATTTTATTGCTGGTGATACCTGGACTGGTTGCTAGAGATGCTTCTTTTGCAAAAATTTGGGTGACTGATAACTTACAACCTCTTATAGATTCATGAAGACAAAACAGTCAAAATATGATGAGTCTGGGAGCTCCAGCTGATAGAAGAGCTCATAGTAGAATAAAAAAGAGATTGAAGAAACACCTGTGGAGGTAAGTCCCAATTAATTCTGGGTGTTCATTTGTGGGTGACTGCTGTGCTGAAATAAATCCCTCAGACCCACTCTCCATCCCTGCCGGGGGACACCAGACCAAGCAACTGATGGGAACAGAAATGTCCTCAAGTTGTGCCAAGGGAGGTTTAGGTGGATATTAGGGAAAATTTTCTTTGCTGTCAAGGTGGTCAAGCATTGCAACAGGCAGTGGTGGAGTCCCCAGTCCTGAAGGGATTTAAAAGTAGTGTACAAGAGGCACTTGGGGACATGGGTTGGTGATGGCCTTGGTGCTGGAGAACAGATGGACTCAATGACCTTGATGATCTTTTCCAACTTAAGCAATTCTGTGTTTCTATGTTTCTGCCTTATTCTGACAACCTGCAGCCTTTTATGCACTCAGAGGTTTAAATAAAGTGGATTATGGGTTGATTTCTGTAAACCGTGGAAAACTCCACTTGACTGGGTTTACAAGCTGGCTTTTGTCAGCTTGGCTTTCTTTGATACCTGAGACTGCAAATGAAAATACAAAATGGAATGAAAGTTGTACCAAATGTGCAATATGTAGTTTATACCAAGGAAGATGGCATTTCTGAGTGAACTGTGCACATTCAGGGCTTTGATCTTCAGGTGGGAGAAGCCACAGTCAGAAAGTGCTCACGGCATTTCAAAACTAAGTTGTGATCACAGGAAACACCTGTGACGTGTTCTGGCTCAGGTAATTCAGAGAGACAGAGGGAAACAGACTCTTTGCTCATCTGGTTCCAGCCCCTGCCTTGGGCAGGGACACCTCCCACTGTCCCAGATTGCTCCAAGCCCTGTCCAACCTGGCCTTGGACACTGCCAGGGATCCAGGGGCAGCCACAGCTGCTCTGGGCACCCTGTGCCAGGGCCTGCCCACCCTCACAGGGCAGAATTTCATCCTAATATCTAATCTAAACCTGTTCTCTTTCAGTTTGAGGCTGTTCTATCTGTCCTATCATTCTAGCCCCTTGTAAATAGTCTCCATTTTTCTTGTCGGTTCCCTCGAAGTACTGTAAGGCTGAAATCAGATCACCCCAAAGTCTTTTCTTGTATAGACACATGAGTTCTTGTATAGACACATGAGGCTCTCTTGAGTTGGACTGAATGTCCCTGGTGGGTTGGACTGAAGGTCCCCCAATGCCAGTGCAGCCTCTGGCAGTGCCCATGAAATCAGGACAAGGGACACCTCCTTGGGTTTCCTTGAAACACTTTTCTGGAAAGTAGTGATTCAAGATGGCTTTTGTTGGGAACATCTGGGATTTGGTTTCAGGCTCAGCTGCAGTGAATGTGAGGAGAAGTGTCTTCACGGTTAATTTTTAGCTTATGTGACAACATTTAACGGGGCTGTTGAAATGTTTAAAAGATGGCACACACAGAAGTGTTTGTGGCTCCTCAGTTGGTGAACAATCTGCCCTGACCACAGCATGAACTTGATTTATGTGAGAGGGCTAAAGGACACCAGAAACCCCTTGATCTCAAGGTTTTCTGGTTTTGGCAGGGTTTGCACAGGAACAAAAAACGTGTGAAAGTCTGAGAGCTGCTTGGCTTTTGCAGGGGAGGGTGGGGGTTCTGAGAAACCAACTCTCATCCCACTCCTCACATTGGCAGGTAGCTGAAATCCTCCAAAAAAAAATCTTTATTCAAGGGACATGGAGCACAGGACTTGTTTCATAACCTGGTTGTGTCCTTCAGAGGGAAATATTGAACTTAATCTGCCATAGCAGGAAACTACTTCCCCTCATGGGAATTTGACTAAATAAGTTCTGACTACTTCAAAATATTGGGCTAGAGGTGTATTAAATATCCAGCGGGAAGTGTGTGGTGTTGCAAGGGTTAACTGGAGCATCAGTAGTTTTCTGAGAAAGCAGTGGGGGGAAGAAATCTGGACCCAGATTCCAGATCCCGGTTCCAGCTAAGCTTCACGGGGCGAGCTTGACTCTTCTCTTTAAAAGGCAAAAACAATACAGTGCCCCAATTATTCTTTTATTTTGCAAAATGTCAAACTGCATGCGATCCATTTAATTTCTACAAGTGTTCCAAATGGGAGAGCTGTCTAGATGTTCCTCTAATTGAGCAATACCCTGCATAGCAACTATAGTTTCAAGCATTCCTGAAAAAGCTACAACAGACCTAATACACACACAGAGCTTCAGTTAGACTCTAAACTCATTTTTGGAGTTTAAACTCTATTTAACCTGTAGTTGTAACTCCGTACTGAACTCTCCTCATCTATTTTTCCCTCAATCTGGCTTGCAAAAGTGATGCCTTTCTTTTTTTTCCTAAAGTTGTCCATAAGATCTTCCTCTGATGATGGATCCGTGCTGTACACTCACCTCCCAGAGCTGAGAAAAGGTCTCTGGCAGTTCACTCTCTCCTTTAAATTTGAAAGAGTGAGTTTCTCTGTAGTACTAAAGTTACATATAGAAGCTGTGAGACACAAAAACAATATTGTGCCAGCTTGTCAGAAATCCACTGAGCAGCTGCCCCTCAGGTTTCTCATGGACGCATATCTGCATATATCTGGCATTTTCCAAACTGTAAAGGGTCTGAGAGGTAACTAAAACAACCAAGGCAATTTATTCACTGAACAGAGGACATGGCCAAAGGAGTGAAAATCCTGTGGGGTTTTTTCCCTCCCCACACACACCTTTTCTTCTATTTTTTCCCCTCACTGGCAAGAACGTGGACTTGGTTTGTCATCTTGTGGGCCTACCTATAGCAGTGCAAAGGTGAAATGCCTGAATATTAAGCCATAATCCATCATTGTACACACACTAATTACTTTCTGTCCTCCCCTCCTCTTGTCACCGTGGTCCAGAGCAGGTTTTCAGAGGCTGAGTACATTCATCTGAGATGTTTAGCTGCCACGCTCCACCGCATCCCTGTATGATCTGCCTGGGCTCAGGCCCCCAGAGGAAATTTGTGCATGCATACTGTATGTGAACTTTAGATAAATAAATAAACAGGAGAAACAGCTTCCAGATAATTGAAAGCGAGTGAAGGAGGGAGCAAAAAGAAAACAATTTCTCAGGGGAGAAGCAGGCTGAGGTGGCAGGTATGATTAAAATCCATATGATTTATGAGTAGGTGCATTACAAACATGACAAACCCTTAGTGTTCGTTTGTTTTGTTGCATCTGACAATAAAGTTTCTTTTTTTCACCCACTTTTTTTTTTCCTTTTTCTTTTTTCCCCCCTTCTCCTTTCTTCCTTCCTTCCTCTCTTTTTTTTTTTTTTTTTTTTTTTTTGCCTCCTTGTCTCCTTGCTGCAGGTTTTGCTCAGGAGTTAGCCACTCAGGAATTCCTAGTGCCTGACTGAGCAGTAATTTAGCAAGCTCTCTCGTGCTCTTTTCCTGTCAGCATTAACATGTCAATTCATTTTAATAGTCTGGGCATGCGCAGAGGGGATGCATTTTCTCAGTAGGTATCCCATGAGCCCACCCCGTGGTGCAGAAATGTGTTATAGCTTGTCTCAGGCCACAGAGACTTCAGCAGGTTTATTTTCATTATGGCCAAGCGTATTTGTTAAGACAAAGCATGAACAAGAGAAAAGAATACACAAAAATGAGACTTTAAAATATTAAAGGGGGGATCTACGTGTCTGGTTGGTAATTTATGGCCTGTGCACAGAAGTGGTTACAAAGGACTTCTTTGCATGATATCATTACATGGGTTCAAGAAAATAAGTGCTGTCACTTCCTCTGGTTTTTGGGAATTAAATGATATCATGTCACATTAGGAATCATCTGCAATTGTGATTAATAGTTGAATGGGCTTTTATATTAAAGCAGAATTTACTTGCCATCTTTCTTCTTAAAGAGCCTGTGGATAGATTTGTATCTAATGTTTTGGCTCCAGTATATAAAACCAAGG
Source organism: Calcarius lapponicus (assembly GCA_039654755.1). Taxonomy (NCBI): domain Eukaryota; kingdom Metazoa; phylum Chordata; class Aves; order Passeriformes; family Fringillidae; genus Calcarius; species Calcarius lapponicus. Next base: position 23,560,733 of record CM077470.1, read on the forward strand.
GCTGTTCAGACCAAGAGCCAACCCTTGGACTGGCTCAACAACATTATCTTTCTACCTGAAAAAAACTGAATTTTTACACATTTAAACCTGGGTGTAGAAATAGTAGATTCATGAGTAGAGAGAAGCAAAAAAATTAGAGAGATACCTCTTGGCATCTCAAATGACATGTTTCCAGATGCAACCTAAATTAAGCCAAGGTATTTTGGTTGTGCAGTACCTTAGTGGAATTAAATATTTAAGCAGGCAGAGCTGTGGCATCAACGTCCGTATGGTACAAATACTTCTCCTGCCCAGCTGGACTCAGCTACATTATCTAAGTGACCTGAAAAAGGCAAAATCATGGTTTATTTTTAAAGGATTCTTTTCTCCTAAGGAAAATACAGGGTTTTTTTTTTTGTTTTGTTTTTGTTTTTTTGGTTTTTTTTTTTTTTTGTGGGAAGCCTGCCTTTCTTACTCTCTGTAGGCACATGGAGCTGCAACATCCTTGAGCTGTGTTGGGAACATGCTAGTTCTGTTGTTGAGTAGGTGGAGAATTATGCCAGGAATCTGAAGTCTGGCCTAGAGATTCCCTCTCATTCCACTGTGGAAGGAACAAACTAATTTTCCTCAAAAAAAGAATGCCCAAAGTACCTTTTTTAAGGAACAGGCTCTGCTTGATGCTGCTCAAAAGTACTTGGCACTAGAGCTCGAGTGACAAAACATTATGGCACAGGGCTATAGAAAAGCCAAACAAACCCCTGCTTTGGGCTGAGTTGTGTCTGTCCAGTGGCCAGACAGTTTCTCTTTATGGCCTGAAGAAGCCAGCACAGTGACAGAGGAAATGCTGAGCTGCAGCTCCTGATGGACAGCACATCTGCTGAAAGAAGGAGCAGTGGCGTGGGCTGCACTCAGTGCCTGGAGGGTAGTACAGGACTGCTGGAACTGCTCTCTGCCGAGCCATTCCTACAGCAGAAAAAAAGCATAGTTCAGGTAAAGGGAACTCAAACTGGGCCCAACAGCCTGAGAAATAATTGTATAGGTCAGGAAATGCCAGGACATCCCTGCTCAGTGATTTATCAGTGAGAGGGTAAAAATGTCCTGGATAGCTGTGCAATGAGTCACCAAACCACCTGTGGCCACAGACCTGTCCCTCTGGGAGGGTTATTTTGCCAAGAGAGTGTTTGTGGCTGGTAGATCTCAAGGAGATCCTTCTCCTGGTGCTTTGAAGAATTTGAGCAACTTCTAACATCTTTCAGTCAACACCTTTTATCCTTCTAACATCTAATCTAGATCTCCCCTCTTTAATTCAAAAAACATTCTCCTTGTCCTGTAACTATCTGCCTGTTTAAAAAGTCAGCTTTTTATAAGCTCCTTGTAAGTGTTTTCTTTCCAGGATAAAATATAGATAGGTCTGGAGACAATCAGCCTAAGGTTGGCTGGTGTAAGTGACATTGAAATTCTACCAGGTGTGCTTTTAGGAGGTGATGTGCATGTCCAGTGATTGAACTCATTGGCCAAATTTTGCTTAAATTTTATTGCTGGCTGGAAAACACAACCTGTTTCTATAAATAATAAGGTAGAGAAGCCCTTTGAATCAACAACCTCAGAAGCACTGTGATCTCGTCAGGTACCTGGAAGCAGGAGGAAGGAGAAAGAGGTGTTAGGAAGAGCCCAGCAGCAACAAAATCTTTATTTCAGCTGCCTGTGTGATTTCTCCTAAGTCTAATAAGTCACAGAGCCAAACTTTGCTCTGTGTGGGAGTTTTTCACTAATCAGAGTCCAGGAAAAGATGCACTGCCAGCTCTAGATAAGCATGATAAGCAGAGGATGAGGTTTGGGAGCTGATTCCCATGTTCTTCCTTTTCCCATGGAAGCTACGGGTTCATGCAAGGAGGTGCATCCATCTGTGCCAGACTTTACAAACACGTGCTCTCACCCTGAGAGTTTTACTGCCAAGTTGCTCTACCTTAAATCACTCTCAAGGAGGGTTTGAGCTGTAATTCATGTTGGGTTCTGGCAAAACAGGGAATAAAGATGTAAGAAGTGTCATGATTTGGTTCCTGAGAGAAAAAGCAGGGGAAGGGGGGAGTGTGGGGGCACTTTGCAGCCACATGGCAGTTTCACCATGTGGGAAAAATGTCTTCTTAACTCTAAATAGCAAAATTGCAAAATCCTTTAGCATTTCAGGGAGATCAGTCACAGGAAAGAGCAACACAGGAGGCAGGGAAGGAAAACCTGAGGCTTTAGGAGCAAGACAGGCAAAGCTGTTTGAGGGGAGGGTGCATGGCATGAACTCATTCACAGGGGCATGAACCTCCTGAATTCCCTGATCATCAAGAGGAGACTCAGAGATGGCAGGGATTTTCCCAGCCCAATGGGGCAGGAGGACCCCTCCATCATTTCCCATCCACCACACAGCCAAGTGAGGAGAAAAATAATTGCCTTGGGTAGGAGGCACAATAAGACATGAAATACAAGCGTGTCTTTCGTAGAATTTGTAGGCCATAAAAAGTATTTTAATGACATCTGGTGCAGGGGCGTGTTGAAGCTTAATTAATTAATCCGTGCAAAAAACTCGGAAACTCTGGGATCAAAGGTGTTGCAGAAGTGCAAAATGCCATTATTATACCTATAAATGTGTGCTTGTTAAGTTAAATGCTGTTTATTTATTGCCACTATATACTTGTTCAGCAGTGTATATCAAGTATTTTATGAACATTTTAAAAGTACAGGTTTTTATCACATAAAACTGTCCCTTCCCCAGCCCCCTGCACAGCCTGTCAGGTACTGCTGGTACTGCATTTCAAAATATGCAATTGAGTCTGATAATGCCTCTGCTTCTAGGTTAGTTTGGTTTTTTTTTTTTTTTTTTTTTGGTGCATCTGAGGTGTTTTCCAGTCTGTAATATTAACATGGATGCTGCTGCACGAGGAGCAGAGATTATGCACAGCGGTCCATAGCCATGACTAAAACCTCCAAAATTAACTTCAGGGTCGGTTTCAGCTTGCTACGTGGTTGCAGTTTTCTGTTCCCTCTCTCTTCCTTTCTGTTCCTAGAATCATTAAGGTTGGAAAAAACCTCCAAGGTGGAGTTTTCATCCTTTGACCAAACATAGCCACGTCACAAAGTGCCACATCTCCTCGTGCTTTGGACAATTCCAGTGACTCCTCCACTGCCCTGGGCAGCCTTTTCCATTGCTTAACCCCATTTTCAGTGCAGAAATTTTTCCTAATTTCCAACCTGAACCTCCTCTGGAGAAACTTGAGATCATTTCCCCTTTTCCTATCCTGTATTCTAACATCTGCCCTACACAATTTAAAATATTGCATTTAAATTTGTCAATTCCATGCATAATTTGACTAAATTCATTGAATTGAGCTCTCTCACCCACCTAGAATATTTTGTTTTCTTGTTTTGTTTTTTTTTCTGTGTAGCAATTTATAAATAATAGAAACCATAATCAATGCTGTGTTCCCACGAAATTCAAAATTTAGTGTTGGAGATTATTTACAAATTAAAGGAGCAATGCATATGCATCCTCAGCAGTCAGTTGAGATGCAGGGTCTTTTTTTCCTCCTCTATCTGAGTATGTTGTAAAATGATTCTTTCCCTTAGATTTATTTCAGCTTTTGTTAAATGATTGGCTTTATGGCTTCCCATAGTTACATGGAATCTTCTGGCTGACACCAGGAAAAAAAGTTTAGAAATGCACTCTCTGTGATTCATAGCAGCATTATTTAGACCAAATTTGTAAATTCTGTGCAGATGACAATAGCATCTTTGTAAGTCTTTTAAAATATAAATGAAATACGAGTTTTCTTCCAAGGTACAAAATGTCATTAAGGGCTCAGGTGGTTAAAATCAACATGAAAAATACATGCTGCATTTTCCCTCCTTAAATGCAATAATGTAATCAGATTTCAAGTCATCTTACCTACCTCACTTACAGCTTTATGGAGATTAATTAGTTTTTAGCCCCCAGTCACATGATCTTTTCCGACTGCCATTTAGCTACATTTGCTATCTGACTTGAACCTGTAAGCTGTCTCCAGCCCCAGAGGACAGATTAAATTTTAGTATTGGTTGCCTTCTTCCTTTGATTTAAAGGTAGATAGTTAGAGCCATAGTTCAATTATTCTTTGTTGTTAATTAGCCGTGTGTTGTCATCATTTCTTTGGGCAAAGTGTTTGATGAAGGAGGTGAAAAATGGCTTAAGACTAGGAGACAACTTTCATGTGTTTGAGGCGAAAAAGATTTTTCCTGATCAGGTGCAGAGCCATAAAAACACTTTAAATTCTCATCTGTATCACCCACCTCTCCCTGCTTTGTGTATGCCTGGCTTTTATGCACTGCTGATCGATAAGGTTACCTTCTCATTTCTGTAAAATGAGCTGGCCAGGGAGGAGGAGAGGAAATATTTCAGTTCTCTTCCCCAGGCAGGAGCGAGGAGAGTTTCTGTGTGTGTGGCTGTGACTTGGCTTTTGTTTTCTAAATTTTCCCCTTAAATTAACTTGAACACTTTTTCTATAATGTGATTTTATGTAAAGGAAATGTTTTATTCCTTGTTGAGAATGATTTCCAGGGCCATTTAATATCCAAATAAATTCCCTTCTTCTCTCCTAAGTGCATTAGAGACGAAAACTGTAGATTGGATAAAACAGTGTGTAGACAAAATCCTGCCCTTAATTCTGGGTATCCTGTTTACTTCAGTGAAATCCTCCTTTCTTGAGTCAGAAAAGTACATTTTGGCCCATACTCTAAAAAGACAAGAAATGGATAAGCTTCAGGGGGAAAATAGAAGGATTCTTTTTTTTTTTCTGTTTGCGATTAAAAATAAAGAAGTAAATAATAAAGGGATTTGACTAGTGTTGGTGCTTAGGATGGTGTATAACTGGGCTCCTCAGCATAAATAACAAAAGATCAAAGGGATCTCTGCCTCACATAAGTAAAGGAGTTCTTGGAGTGAAGGCTGTGTGGTTTTTCCTTAGGTGAGGGCTGGAGGAGAGTTAAGATAATGAAGGTGTTATCTATTACGGTCGAGAAAACACCAGAGCCAGACCCATCACAGCCTTTATACTGACATTACATGTGGCTGCCTATTTGCCATTTGTTCCCTAAATTTCCTCTAATTTGCTCTTCAGCAAACATTCACCTTGGTTAAACAGGGCTCTGCTCAGCAATATTCCGCAGAACCGCGGCGTTTCCTGGCTCCGGCCACCAAGGCTCTGCAGGATTTTCACTGCTCAGGTGTTGCAAAGCCTAATCCTTATTCAGGAACCAAAATGATCCACTTTCCTTGCCTGCGGTGCTTGGATCCCTGCCTTTGGCAGTAGCCCCAGACTCCTGCAGAAGATGAAGACATCCCTCCATGCCTATAGATGGAAAGGCGCCAACATGGATGCCATCAGAAGGACGCAGCTGAGCATATGCTGAGAAAATTGTGGCATCCATACTGTACATGGGGAAGGGCTGACTGAACACACCAGTTTGTTGAAGCTTATGGCCCTGAAAAGGAAACATAGGTTTCCTGTAAATGTCATTCAGGGATATGCTAACTGTTATTTCCTGGCGCTGGATCATGATGCTTTCAACACATTCTGTTCATCTACCTCTGCTGCCTGCCTGCCTGGCTGTGCACAGCGATAGCTCTCCTGTCTTCTCACCTTTCCCTCCTCCCTGAGCAAGGCTAAGGTAAGAGAGACTCAGGCAAAAGGGAAAAAAAAGGGCTTGGGGATGGCATACCAAGGGGAAAAAAATTAAAAGGGATGGTTCAGTGTTGTGTGCCTTCGGCTGGTGGCCACCTTACTGACGTGTTTGGAGTCCATCCCTTTGACTCCATTAGGAGAGAACTGGTCCCCTGGTGCCATTCTCCATGGAATTCCTTTTGTATGGATTGGTTTCAGCCTTAGGGCCCATGCCAGGGCTGCTCTGCCACAGAATCTTCAAGGGTTTCCCTATGTGCCTCCTGCAATGTGAGTTGTCTCTTCTGCCTGCATTCCTCACATCCCTCCAGGTGCTGTGTTTTGGGGTGGAGGCATCAGCCAGTGGGATGGGGCATCAAGGAGATGTGCAGTCATAATCGCACTGTCCACCTTGGGCTGGTGCTTGGGCCAGGCTGCTCCTCCTTCTGGTGCAGAGAAATCAAAGAAAAAGAGGTAAACTCTTACAATTTATCTGCTGAGGGCATCCTCCCAAGCCAAGGGCATGGACTGTGAAATTTTGCCCTGGTGATAAAGTGGCTGTGTTATCTCCATCCCAGCTCCACACCAATGAAAAGCAGGTTTCTGTGTCTGGTGAATGAGGACCATTGTTTTGGGGGTTGAGGCCCCAGTCCCTTTTGGCTCCCTCTGAAAGGCCCTGGTGCTGGCAGAGGAGCCGTGCCACGGGTCTTGCAGGCTCCTTCTCCCCTAAAATTTCAGTATTTTCTAAATTTCTGTATCTATTCCCATACTCCATTTCTATATTGAATATTTTCATATTCCTAAAAATTCTATATTCATGCACAGCAAAAAAAAAAAAAGTAGATTAAATCTGGATACCACTATGCTGATTTATGTCGTACCATAATAATGCTTTAATTAACACAACAAGGAAATCTTGAAACTAACCAGGTGCTCAAATCATATCAGGACAGTCAACCTGGAAAATTGTGGAAACAGTGGAAAATTGTGGTCAAAACTCCAGGTGAAATCCAGTGAAGTTGTGGAGTCTTTGAAATGTTGACATCTCTTTTAAACTGCTGAAATATGAATACAAGAACTTTTTTTACAAGTACTTTTATTTTGGACTATCTGTGTTTGGGGATCTCTGACCTGAGTGTCACGTGTCACATTCAGTGAGAGTAAGGAACCAAAAAAGGCCTTTTTATCATTATTATTTCCAACGGGTGTTTTCCTAAGCAAAAAAACGCTCCTGGGTTTTAGAAGAGAAAACCATTTCCATTTGAAATAGGAAGCGTGGCTTGCCAAAATGCTGCAGCAAGATCCCCATGGTGGCGGGCAGGCAGGCAGCAGGGAGAAAGGAAAACCCCTCACTTTGGATGGTGGTACTCTGGATCAGACAGGGAAAGTACAGGAAATGCAGGGAAAAGGGAGAGTTAAAGCAAGGAACAGCAGTACCAATTTCTGTGGAGAACATGAGAGATTCCAGGGGTTTGCTGGGGTCTGGTGGCCCACAGGGGCTCATCAGTGGCCATCCCCAGAGGTCTATGGCCCACTGGGGATGGTGTGTATATCCTGCCTGCTGTGGGGTTTGGGGTGCCCAGTTTTGGGTTCTCTTGTTCTCCTTGGAGGGTTTGAGGGCAGATGCTGAGCAATTTGGAAATACTGCGCCTCTTTGGAGCATTCCGTTTCTCCAGTTGTCAGGAATGCAAACAAATAAGTGAAAAGCCAAAGAAAAGCCAGATTTCCACCACACAGATCCACTTTGCAACTGGCTCTGAGCATGACCAGGTTTACTTGGAGTGGAATCATCTCTGAGGCAAATGCTTAACACAAGGAGCCAAAGGAAGCTCTGCTGTAGGGATGCCACTTCCAGCCATTCCCAGATGCAGAGGGAAGCAGTATTCCCTGTGTTTCCCTCCAGGAAACAATGATTCCTCATGTAGGCTGCGTTATCAGATACCTGTTATTCACTAAGGCAGTTGAACTAAAGACCTGGGCACTACTGGACCCAGTTCATGGATATTTATTGCACCAAATCCAATCTATAATATCATGTCAGCCTTGTACCAAAGCAGGAGACAGTTGTATTTATGATTATTAGTACAATATTGAATCATCCTGAACCAATTACTGGTCCAATTACTGTGTCATTATTATCTTCTGAATAGGGCTTGATTTGTCTGTGATAAATATGATGCAATTAAACTACCTTTTTACATAATAAAACACTGCAGGTGTTTATTCTTAAGGGTTTACGGATACCAACAACCAATAGATTTAATTAAAAAAATCCTTGAAATAAATGTGAATTTCATTAAATTGTTCTAGCTCTGGTGAGTATTTTAAGATGATCTACCAAAAGATTCTCTCCCTATAATCTGTCTTAAAAGCTACGCTAAGTGCAGAAAAACAATGACCTCAGCTTTTTAATGTTTCAATAATTAATAACATTTCTTTAAAGAACGTATAATTGGTCTGTAATAGTATAACTTAAGAAACAAAAAAGTTATGTGGGTCAAATTGCTATTACCGTTGTGTCAGTGTGAGGGATAAATGTATGCTGGCTTAACGAAAAATCTTCTTAAATTCAAATTTTCTGCTCCATAATTTTAAATTTAATCTTACATTTTTAGCACTACAGCCATAAACATAATATTGACTTCACTCCTGTTTGGTACCAGCAGTGGGTACAGAACTGTGTTGTGCTGGCTTTAGATTCTGAAAAGAGCCGATCGTTAATGTGAAATCCCACCTGGAATTATTTTGTGTCTCAGCACTGGGGATAAATAATTTAGCTATAAACCAGGCAAAGTCAATAGAGTGTAAATGGGTATAAACCCCATGGCTGGGCTGGGTCATGCTGGTTTTGAGAAAGGAGAATCCCCCTTTCCCAGCTTTGTGCTGCAGAGTCTGGAGGAATGGTGATGTCGATATTGCCTTTTTCCTCATTCCCACTGCTCAATTCAGCACCTGAGCATCAAATTTGGGGTTATCTTGTGTGTGCTGGCTTTGTCTTTTCTCTCTGAGGGCTGTAGCAGCACAGGATGTCAGGAGAAAGAGCAGGGCCCCTGCAGACAGGACGGATATTTGATATGGGACATTTTTTTTGTGTGTGTTGGAGCAGAAAAGGCCCAAAATTTTTTCTACCAACACTCATAGCTGAGTCCGGGGCAGGAAGGAGTTGGTGGTGCAGTTTCACAGGCACAGCAGGGAGCAACGAAGCAGAGTTAGGCGGCAGCTCCAGAGGAAGTGTGATGCTGACCCACACCAAACTGGGCTCGTGGACCCCCAGCTCTGCAACAGGGAAGCTCCCAAGGCTCCAAAATAACCCTTGTATTTTCAAATTTGCTTTAATATCTCAATTGCATTCAGTCATTATCAGCTAGATCCTTTTACGCACACTTCCAGACATCTGTATTCTTTCCACTGAGTGCATTCTGTGCCGTGAGAAGCTTTAGCAGAGGATCTCTCCTGACTGCCTGACCCTTCACAGGAGTGCCCGTGGCTCTGTGGAACAGCATTTCAGGGCAGGATGCAGCCCAGCTTCCCACCCTGCACCCTTGGGATGTGCCTCTGCACCTCCACAGCTTCACCTATTCCCTCCCATCCATCTTCCCTGCAGCACAGACCAGGCTGGATGATAAAATAAAGCTTTTTTCAAAAGGTTTATTAAGCAAGACGTAAGGTCAGGCTTTTAGCTGGAAGGCTGGAAACGAAAGGTTACAAGCAAAACAAATACAAACACAATCCCAGCCTAAGCTTAAACAACTGGATTCCTTTTCAATTGCTTGGTCTGGTTTCTCAGATCCTGAAGACACACTGCAGCTGTTGGGACTTGAAGCATCCTAACTTCTGCCCTGAGTCCTGGTGCTGTGGGGAGCCACAGATAGCTTGGCTTCCCTCCTCTTCCTCCGTTTGCTGCAGCTCCTGGGGCACAATGACACTCTTCTGGTTTGAGACAAAACCTAATTTTTGGTGGGATGGCCCTGCTGTAGATACAGCATGCCGACAGTGTGTGTTTCTTCCTCCTAGCCCTCACTTCTCTGGGCAGCACCAGAGCAGATCTGAGTGCTCCCATCCTGGAGATCAGATCTGGGTGTTCCCACCTTGGTTTTGAGATGCTCATATAGGCTTTGGGGGATGCTGGTGCCTTCAGCCCCATTTCAATTTCTCATTCCCATCTCTGGGGCTGCCTGCTGACCATTCTCACCCATCCTTGCTTCTAACATCCAGGTATGGAGTAATTCCTGCAGCATCCCTCTTACTTGCTGTGTAGGACCCACCCAGGGGTCTGCAGTGCTCTGCCACCCCCTGAGGGGTTTTGGCACCAAAACTGGAAAATAGGATGAAGGTAATTACATTTTCAGCTTGTTTGTGAAGTAAGAATGATTAGGGCAGAAAGATGTAGTGAGGGACAATGAAATAACCCAGGTCAGCTTTGTGCCTGGCTGGGGATGTTGCGCCCTCTTGGATGGTGATGCCCCAATTTAAATTTGTCACAGCCCTACTCTGGAGCACAGATCAATAAACCCTGAAACAGAAACACACAGAGAGGAGAGCTAAATTATGGGAGAGAAAAAAAAATAAATGACACCCCAATCAAATGACAATCTAATGGAAGCATCTTGGATAGTTAATTCTGATAATTTTTGAAGCAGCTGATACATTTGAGATTTTTCTGGAGCCCTTCTGCCATCAAGAGCTCAGGGCCCTGTTGGCATCCAGCATCAGTTTTGAGGTCTGTACCCCTGGGATGTGTCTGCCAGGGAGCACCAGGGAGCACAGCAGGCCTCAAACCCAAAAAGTATTAATGGGTGGATAATTGCCCACCTTGTAATAATTTACTGGGAACCTGATACTTTTATCGTTTGTCACAAACAACTCCATGGTGTAATAATATAGGAAGTATCATTGGTGCAGTAAAAAAAGTGATGGTGCAAATTACACTTCTCTTTCTGCTGAATGGTGCTAAATAGCAGGGAGTTCCCATTCTTCCACTGCCAGGATTTCGATAATTGTAGATGTGCATTTGCAGGGATCAATTGATAATTTGGATCACATGCCATCAATATTTCACTTTCTCTATATTTTTAAATGAAAGGGAGAAGCCCAATTTCACAGTGGTAAGATTAAAAAAAGAATCTCGTTTTGTTTTCCTGTCTGCTGTTAAGGAAGAAAGCTCATTTCTTGCAGCATAAAGGGATATTAATGAATGCAAAGAGCATTTTCCATATTGCAGAATAAAATTTACTGTTCTAACCAAAGATATTTTATATAAATTAAGAGTTTGTTTAAAAAAAATCGAAAATGGGAACTCAATTCTAGACAACACTTAATTTAAACTAAGTGTTAAAATAAAAGCAATAACACTGAGAATAAATTAATGAACTACAATTAACTATATTTACAATAAGTGGTTTGGTTAGAAACACCTATTCCCTGCACTGATAAAATAAAACCTGCATTCTGCAAAAGCTGAAATAAGTTAAATGAAGATGCTTTTAACAAGGTTATTACTTAAGCAGTGACAGGTTTACAGATTTTAGCACCATTGGGTTTTCACAGGAGCTGCAGCAAGTGCTAAAATAACACACACCTTCAGGTTCATTAAATTCACCAGTGTGATGAAATAACTGATATTTTTCTATATTACTATAGTGCCTCAAAGAACTGGCTATAAATAAGATACACTAATAACAACTGTTTGCAGTGCTAAAACAATAAAATAATTCTTCCAGGCTTATATGCAAAGGAAGAAATAAGTGTAAGGCAGACTGTTAGCAGAGTTATATCTGGTGGCTTTAATTCTACTGGTGCCATGCCTTCAGCCATTTACTTATCATAGAAATGCCCTATAAAATGTTTTATCACTCATTGTGGCAGGAAGAAATTTGTTTAAGGGCTGCATAAAGAGGGGGCTCCCGTCCCGAAATACTCTCTAATCTCGTGTTTATTGGAGCATTTCTGAAACCCAGCTTAGGTGAAGAACTGATTTTTAAAAAGGAGCATTTCAGATGGCAGTAAATCCCACATTATGCCCTGTTTGGGAAAGAACCAAGGCTGGGGGAAAAGAAGCAGGTTTCTAATAAATCAATGGAGTGTGGCCTTTGGAGACCTGGGCGGCATATGGACAGTAATAGAGTATCCCAGGTTGTTCCGTGAACGATTCCATCTGGATGAGGGCTCGGCATTATTCGCAGCCTCCTTCTCCCCTAGAACACCTCCAATCTCCCCCGCAGCCCCTCTCTCAAATGTCAGACCACCTGGGATCTGCAGCTGTCGGGCTGAAAGAGGAGCTGCCAGGGCGGCCACGGCCCCGCTGCCGTCGGGGGAGCCGCGGGAGTCGGGGCCTGCACCGGCTGTGGTGTCCAACACTGGGCTCCCTTTCGCGGAAAAATACGGGTTTCATGGCTTTTATAGAGAATGTCCTATTGCCAGCAGGACAAAAGGGAATGGCTGCAGGATGGAGGTCAGGTTTGGGTCGGAGATTAGGAAGAAATTTGTTGCTCAGAAGGTGGGGAGGCCCTGCAGGTTGGCCAGAGAAGATGGGCCTGTCCCATCCCCGAAGTGTTCTAGGCCCAGCTTGGATGGGGTTTGGTCTTGTGGAAGGTGTCCCTGCCCGTGGTGGAATGTTGGAATTGGATGAGTTTTAATGTCCCTTCCACCCCAACCTGTTCTGTGATTCCATGATTCTGTATATGTGTGTGTGTGTATGTATATATACATGTATATTAACACACCTATCTTTGCACGCCTAAGCAGTTGGAATAACTGTTTGCAGCGCCTGGGTCTGCTCTCCATGTGGGTACTGTTCCCTCCATGCTAATGAAGAGGTAAAGTCACTCTGCTGCAGTCAGAGAGTCTAAAACACAAGTTAGTGGGGTTAATCAACCCCACAATGTCACAGGCTTGCTGCAATTTTGCAATGCTGTATCTTTCCTCTGAGCAATTTGCAATTGTGTTCTCTGGTAGAATCACAGAACCACAGACTGGTTTGGGTTGGAAGGGACCTTAAATTCATCTTGTTCCATTCCCTGCCATGGGCAGGGACACCTTCCACTAGACCAGGTTTCTCCAAGCCCTGTCCAACCTGGCCTTGAGCAAGAACTATATAATGGTCCTGGGGGACATGGTTTGGGGTGGGTTTGGCAGTGTAACATTAGCAGTTGGGTTTGATGATTTTAGAGGTCTTCTCAGCCCTGACAATTCTGTGACTCTGTGATCTGTAAGCTGCTGCTTTGCTCACCCTCAGGGAAGGAAGAGTGTGCAGCCCACCATGCTCCAGAGGCACTGCTGAGTGAAGGAACTGCAGGGTGAGCATCTCAGGTAAACAAGATACAAAGAGCACATTGCACCTGGGAAAAAACCTTTTAATTTCTCCACTTTGTTTGTAACCCCCTTGTAACATCTCTCTGAGAAGAGCAATAGGACCATTTTACTGGTGAATATGCAGAGCCACAACAATATTAAAATGATTCTTAGGCCTTTGACACAAAAGAGCTGTTACTGGCCCATAAATGAAGAAGATGTTTTTCATTACAAGTCCTTTATCTCAGGAGTTTCCCCTCCCACCTGGAATTTACACAGCTCACACTCACTGATCTTTTGGAGCTATTAATCCATCGAGATATTTTGTAAACTGCAGGAAACTTTGGGAGCGAGTCAGGTTTGAGTGCCTGGTGTTATTAATAATTTATGGTTCATGCGAGAAGAAAATTGATCCAAAGCATCCTGGAGAGGCCAATCCATGCTGCCTCTGTGATCAGCTGAGACACAAATTAAATGTGAGGAATGAATGGAAATGTATTGTGGAGAAAAGCTGCACAGACCCATTCCAAGCCAGGAGGTGCAGAGCTGGTGAGGGCTGTCAAAGGCAAGAGCACGGCGTCCTTTGAAGCCTGGTCATGGAGACAAGGATGTGGGAAAAGATCCTGCAGCAAAAAGTGGTCAAAAGTTCTTAAGAGGAGGACGAGAGCAGCTCTGTTTCCTGAAGGCAGCACTCCAGATCAAACAGCTCTTTGTGGAAATGTTCAAAAACAACCCAAACCACCTCATCCTGGGTTAAAGATGAGCTCCAGTACCTGGGGCTGGATGGGAGGTCAAAGGAGGAGCACTGGGGGACATCAGTAGATGCTGAGGCTGTGCTGGAGCTACGAGATGGACCTGTTGTGTCAAAGGTAAGAGTTTATGTTTTCTCCTAAGAAAGAAAAATGTTCAGAAAATAATCCCTAATGGAATCTGTGAAGCGTTTGCTGAGCTTTAATTTCATCCTAGATACACTGATACACTCTTTGTTTCTCTTTGCTGTTCTTGTGTTTAAAGTAACTTCTACCAGAAGTCACACATATCTGACCCAGAAATACAAGAATTTCCCAGCCTCTGAGGAAAAGTGCTGAAGGGAGGTTTTCTGGAGCTTTTCAATTGGGAATGAAGCCTCCTGCCCATTTGTTTACCACAGAGGGAGCCCAGGAGAAGGACAAAGTGCTGGAGTGAAGGAGGTGGTACAGAAGTCACTGTAGGCACCTGCTGTTTCTGGAAGTTTCTGTTTTGAGGTATGTGCTGACTTTGGACAGGTAAGTTACCGTGGAATGGTAGAACTTTTTATCAGATATTTTCCCTGTATGTTTTAATTGCTACACATGAATAAGCATGTAAATGAACACTGGAAGTACTTTTTGTCTTTGTAAGTGTGAACTGTATAGATAAATGCATCTACATATTTATGTGTCCTTATCAGTCTTGATACCCTACTTGTTAATGTGATAGTGTCATCTAAGTTGTGTCCTACTTGGTTCAGGACAAATTTATTAACTGTTCTTTCTGCCCTTTAAATGAGCACCTATTTCAGTGAGGTAAATCCAGAATCAATCCCTTGATCAGGGGAATCAGGTTCTTTTGCCATTCCTGCTTAAAAATACTGGGAAATGCTTTTACTCAAAGAAAAATGAGATCTCTTACGCTGGAAAATGCAACGAATTGATATGGTATAGTGGGGCAGAATAACTGAACTACGCATTTGTACAAATTATTTTTTGTGTTCTAAAATCCTGGAATGATAGAATGGTTTGGGCTCAAGGCACCTCAAAGATCTTCTCATTGTATCCCCTGCCATGAGCAGGGAAACCTTTCACTAGGCCAGGTTGCTCCAAGTCTGGTCTTGGACACTTCCAGGGATCCAGGGGCAGCCACAGCTTCTCTGGGCACCCTGTGCCAGGGCTCACCACCCTCACAGGGAAGAATTCAGTGATGGCGTGTTGTGGTCCAAAAACAGTACTGCTCTGGTCCTTGACACACAGAATGATTTGACACAAAACAAATCTGTTGTTTGCACCCTGCAAGCATCACATGCTAATCATTGCTGACTAGAAGAGTTGTTCTGCTCTGGGCACACCTGGATGGAGCATCCATCCAGGTCACTGCGTCCCTGCTTATCCCTCTGCACCTGCAGAGTGGGATCACGAGGAGCAAACACAGGCTGAGGGCAGGTGAGCTGTCAGAGCAATAAGCTGCCACCCTGCATTTTCAGTCCTTGGCTGCTCTCTGGAGATGCTGGTCAGGGTGCCAAGTTTAAAGCTGTTTCTAATGATTTGCCACTTTGCTGTTGAAACTGAAGTAGGAGTGGGAACACATCGGCTTTGGCCAACCAGCAATCGGTGCTTGAAGGCGATGAGCACCAAAATACTTCTTGGCCACTGTTCATTAATTTTCTCTAAATTCCAAGGGGAAGATGTCAAATTTTTGCCTTTTTATTTTTTCTTTCCTTGCAGGTTCAGTGCCTCCTGCAGCTTTTGCAGAGCGCCAGGTCCACAATCTGGTTTAGCAAAAGCCACTAGTCCACGTCCCTCTCCCATGGAAAATCAGGAGTTTGAGGAGCAGAATCAAGGTTTGGAGCCATCAAATCCTAGAATGGTTTGGGCTAGAAGTGACCTTGAAGTGACCTTAAAGATGATCTCATTCCACCCCCTGCCTTGGGCAGGGACACCTTCTGTTGTCCCAGGGTGCTCCAAGCCCCATCTAACCTGGGCTTGGGCACTTCCAGGGACCCAGGGACAGCCACAGCTTCTCTGGGCACCTGTGCCAGGGTCTCACCACCCTCACAGGGAAAAAATTCTTCCTAATTTCTAATCTAACCCAGCTCTCCTTCATTATATCAGTGCACTAAGTCTGCTGGAGTTTTTAGGCACATTTAAATTGTGCATAATTGAACCCTTGAAAAGCATGCAGAGATCTTCTCCATTTCCTGTTTTATTGTTTTCATGACGGTTTATCCTATCTCTATATATCCAACATTCAAATATCCTTCAGGAAGGGGATGGTTGAGAGTCTGGAGGTCTCTGCAGTGGTTTTGCACAAGTTGCTAGAAAAAGGACAAAGTCTCCTGCTTGAGAATTTGTGGCATGAAGGTCTGAGTAAGAGGAACTGTACTTTCCATTGCATCACTGATGTATCAGTCCAGAGCTTTCCCACATCTCATAAGCTGCTTTGAGCCCGTGCAGTTAGCAGAGTGGGGAAAAAAAAGGAATTGAAGAAGCAAAAATAAATATTAAAGCACGTAAGAATTAAATATCACCTATTCAAATAGCAATTATGCTGTTGAAAACAAGATCACCACACCTGTACAAGAAAAGACAACCAAGCCTAAAACATCTGTTTGGATCCACCTGCCAAGCACCTGTTCCTCTGTTTCAATGCCATTTGATTGCTGGAGATGTAGAGGCTCTTGTGAGGTAATGAGTGATTTTACATTATGCATGATTGAAAACAGGTGTTCTAATGCTGTACAATTCTATGCATGAATAATTCAGTTTGTTTAGAGCAAGATCTTTAAAAGAAATATGGTCTTTATTTTTTTTTTTTATAAATATTAAGGCTATTCTCTGTAATGTATGGTGGATGGTCTTTTCAGCAGGCTCACTGATGACCATTTTTGTATAATTTTATGGGTAGGAAATAACACCGTGAAAGGTAAAAAAAATAATTATACCTAAAGCACATAAGCAATGAAAATTGAAAGCTTTCTTTAGCAAGGAGGGGGGAAAAAACCTGTCAGTGTTCTAAGGGGGAAAGCCAGATGACTTTTGGCAAAGCCTGCTTCTCACCACTAACAAAACAGCCCAAGAGCTTAATTATAGAGAGGGGTGAATGTGCCTCAGGGATAAGTAAGTAGCTAGTCCATCTCTTGGTCCGAATTCCAGCTGAGTCTGAATATGTTTAAGAATTTGTTTGGGTTTTTTTTTCTCTCTCTCTTTTTCCTCATGATTATGAAAAGGTTTTTTGCACAGTTGCGTGCTTTGTGCTGATGGAAGATGCTGCAGACTCAGGTCTTTACCCCCAGACCAGTTTCCATGCTGGGAACTGCAGGATAAATCAGCCCATGCTCCTCCTCATCACAGAGAATTCAGCAGCTGCTTGGGATCATCTCCCAGAGATGAAGGAGATGTGGAAGTCACACTGAGAGGTGCAGCCAGGCTTGCAGCATCCCCTCTGCCTCTTCCCAAGGTAAGCAGTGCAGCTGGAATGGCTTCAGCCACAGAGCTGGGGTGAGATGAACTGGAGCAGCCAAAGGTTTTCCTGCCGCAACGTGTGTCTGCTCTCTCCTTGTTCCCTCAGCCAGGGATGTGATCTGGTTTAGTTTAGCAAAAGGGGCAGTGCCTGTTGTGGTGTTAGTTTTTATTATGGGAGTCTTCTGTGGTGGGCACTGAGGAATCTTGGTGGGGGTGGAGGGATGGGAGAAGCTGAGAGTGAACAGAGGATTTCAGACCTTCCAGACCTTCCTGTCCATTGAAGTTTTTGTGACAATGACATGGGAAAAGGGTAGAAGAGAAGAAGGAAAATGGAATTATGGATTTGTAAGGAGGAATGAACAAAGGTCTCCCTCAGGTGGTTGATGCCCCATCCCTGGAAACATCCAAGGACAGTTTGGACAGGGCTCTGAGAAACATGGTCAAGCTGAAGATGTCCCTGTTCAATGCAGGGAGGTTGGACTGGATGGCCTTTGAAGGTCCCTTCTAACCCAAACCATTCCATGATGCTAGGAAAGAAAAGAGGCTGAAAGCCATTATTAAAAGCTGCTCTAGTTCCCTGTGTTAATTAAAAAATACACCATGGTGCAAGAACACCAATTTTTTGGTTGCTCATGTATAACCTGAGCACTGGTTTGCATCCAGTGGCTGTAGAGGTTGCTCTAATAAACTTCAACACATTCTGTGGGGTCAGGATATATAAGGAGGAAAATTCAAGAATCCAAAACATCCAGGTGAGACCCAGGACCTCACTGGGTGAACAGGGGCAGCTCAAAGTGCTCAGACTGTGTCCCACACTGCTCAGGGGACACCAGGCCAGAGTTCCTTCAGGCCCTAAAAGCAAAGATTCCGTGGCCAAACCTGGCTAAGCTGCAGACGTTTAGGGGTTTAGCTGAAGCAGATCTGTAATCTTTCAGTATTTTATATACAGTAAGTTACAGGAGACTGTAAATTAGAGTTTATAATACCCTATCCATTCAGCTACTGACAAAGTATCTAAGGTAATCTGACCTTCTTCACAGACCATGAGAAAAATCCTCATGTAAAGGGAAAAAGATGAATTACAGAGAGGTGGAGGAATTTGTCTCAACTCAGATATTGGGTTAATTCCCACGTCAGGCAAAGGAATGTTTCACCAGGCTTTACTTGAATAAAGTTGGGGAGGTTTAATAGATGCAGCCCTAGAGGGTAAGGGATAAACTCTGCTCCCTTGGAGCCAATGACCACGCCACCAAAAACATGAGTAGGGATCAAAGTGAAGGGAATGAGGGAAGAGATCTCTGAGAGAAGAAAAACAGCTAGGATGAAATATAGTAGGGAAAAAAAGGGTGATTTTTTTTTTTTTTCTGAAATGATAAGAAAGAGGAACACATCCTGGTACTCTGAATTCCTGCAATAAGGAAAGTTTTTATTTTCACTGTGAGTTATTCTCTCTTTTAACAATAAGAAAATAACTTAAATCGCATCTTTATAAAATGTTGGATGAGGGAGAAAATGAAAAGGGGTGATGTTGCGTCTGTTGGGGTGGAAGATGCCTGGACTCCTTAGGGTTTATATGTTCTGGGGCAGATGATGGAAACTCACAGGTCCCACTGGGTGGCTGTGAGAAAGGCAGGACATTCCTGCTCCTTCCTGACTCCTTCCCACTAGTCTGCAATCATGAGAGATACTGAAGGCTTCCTTCAGCTTGGTGGAGGAATTTCCTGTGGATCTACAGCTCTTTCCCTGCCCCCCGCTCCCCTTTCCCAGTAACATCTGTTTCATAGAACACCTTATCTGATTGTTTTTAAATTTATGTTAGGGGGTATTTTCTGTTTTCTGCTTTAAATCCAGCACTCAGCTCTCCCAGAAACACATCCTGCTCTTACCCCTGCCACATCTTCTCTGTAGCAGTAAGAGAAGGCTCCAGTAGCTTCTCTACCAGCTTCTTAACTATTTCCATTCCCTTTCTGGGTACAAGGACAAGTGACCCACTTGTCCTTGCAGTTGGATCCTGCAAGGGCAAAGTGCATCTTGGTCATGTTCTGTGGGCCAG
This sequence comes from Calcarius lapponicus, assembly GCA_039654755.1. Classification (NCBI taxonomy): domain Eukaryota; kingdom Metazoa; phylum Chordata; class Aves; order Passeriformes; family Fringillidae; genus Calcarius; species Calcarius lapponicus. Next base: position 23,579,932 of record CM077470.1, read on the forward strand.
ATCAGGTTCCTGCAGACAGGAAAGAAATTTTGGCTTTCTACTTCCATTCTGTTACTGCATGGTGTCAGAAGGAAACGGAGTTTTCCAGAAACACATCCCAAAGAAAACCATCAGAGTTTCTGCTTTGCAGGGATACCTGTGTGATCCAGGGCTGTTAGGAGGTTTCCAGATGAGGCACTGAAAGATGAATGTGGTGCTCTCTGATATCTGTGCTGGATATGGAAACATTTAGTTCTGAAACCTTTTGATGGACTCAGATGGAAGTTGTTCCATAAATCAAAAGTACGTATTTACCTTTACTATATACACCTCCTGTGATTTATTAGGTAACTGTTTCTTGTCATTGTGGCCCTCCAAATTATTTGACTTTGGTTTCCTTTCAAGAATTAACCAGTCTATGATGAATCATGGAATCACAGAATGGTTTGGGTTGGAAAGGAGCTTAAAGCTCATCTCATACCACACCCCTGCCATGGGCAGGGACACCTTCCACTGTCCCAGGTTGCTCCAAGCTCCATCCAACCCAGCCTTGGAGACTTCCAGGGATCCAGGGGCGGCCACAGCTTCTCTGGACAATATGCCAGGGTCTCGCCACCCTCTCAGGGAAGAATTTCTTCCTTGTCTCAAATCTATCTCTTCCTTTCTTCAATTTAAAACCAGTTCCCCTGCTCCTATCACTACAGATCGATGTAAAAGTCACTCTCCAACCTTCTGTATGTCCCCTTTGTTTATTGGAATGCTGCTGTGGATGTACAGGAAATTTTCCATTGCTTCCTGGTAGATCAGTTCCCCTGATATCTCTGTTGCTACAGCAGAGGAGAGAGAACAAGGTCCTTTCTCTAGGTACCAGTAGCCCCATTTCCCAAACCAGTAGTTCACCCCTTCTTACCCCCGGTTAAAACCCCGTTGAAACTGTCAGGAGTTGTTTCCACCTCTTTAATTTCGTTTTCAAACGAAATCCTCCACTCCTTTGTATGCAGAGGCTGCTGCGGCCTGGATCTCATCTCGTCTTCTAGTAACATCTTCCAGATTTGTTTTAAACTGATTAGACACTGCTGAAGAATCAGCTTCTCTCCCCCGGACAGTACAAAGCCAAGTGTTGACAGAGCTGGCTCGTGGCCATCGGCTCCGCGATGACGCAGCATCGCATCTTTTGACAGCCCCCCCTTCGTTTGGGGCACTCTGAAACATTCACACACCCTGAAGAATTAAAATAAAATAAATTACAGAGTGTCAGGAGACTGCAATTATAAAAAGAAGTGTTGGCCTGACCGTAGAGTTGCGTTAATTAAAGGACTTAGTCTATACGCTGGAGCGAGGAGTAAGAAAGTTATTTCTGCTGTTCTAATGTGGCTGCAGTTTCTCTCTGAATTTTGGTTTTGAGAAATAGAAGATTATCCTTTTTATTGGGCTATGGAGAGAAATTATGGGGAATGAGCTGAGTGATTTTCAAATTCTCTCAGTAGGAGTAGGAAAGGAGGGAAATACTTGTCCTTCTTTAATTAAATATCTTCCACTGCACTTTAGAACAAGGGACACTAATTTCTGGGTTCCATCTCGGCACAGGGATATATTTAAGTCACTGGGATGTTATATATTTCCACCATCTAGATTCTTTTCTGGATGGAATCATCCTGCTTTTAAGTATGAGGAGGAAATACAGAAGGTCACAGTAACAAATACTGTTTCTGGGATTAATTTGTCCCTTAAGGTTAATAAAGCTCATCAAGAAATACATTGAAATGAAGCAAAGTTATCTCTAGCATTTGAGTCTTCCCATCACAGTGTCCTAAGAGATGTCCTGTGGTTTGACACATAATTAATATGTTTATTTATCTTTGTTTTTTTAACATCCATCACCATAATAGCTAAATATAAACATTTCATCCTGTTTTGTAAAGAGCCTATGGTCCATTTTATTGCAACAGTCACTTTCCCAGCTCCCACCAGTGACTGAAAAAAACCCCACCAAATCCCTGAAATTTTCTCACCACTTTTGCTGGAAGCTGTTATGTTTACAAACTTGTGGAAAATGTGCCTCTTTTGCCTCCTTTGAGTGTCATGGGAACACGAACTGTGGTCTGCTCCAGTAGCGCTGCTCGGGGCTGCCTGGTGCATCTCGGGGGTCTCATAATCCACGAGGTTGTTCCAGAGTCCAGCTCAAAGTTACACTCTGCTTGCCAGCATCCAAGATCTCAAACGATTTTACAAATAACCTGGCTTGAGCATTAGAATCTGACAATTTTTCAGACAAAGAGAGCCAATATTTTTGCTATTTACTCATGTTAAAGCATTATAACATTCTCATTACTCTCATTTTAACTTACAGGATTCCCAAGGAATATTTGTTAGAATTATTGGCTTTAGCTTATGCTGTTTGTAACTCGCTTTTTATAGACTTGACTGGTCAGGTAATTTCCACAGTATTGTTCTTGGCTCCCTAACTGGATCCCATCCAAATTTTCAAAGTGCTTCTACAGAGATAATGGAGCACATTCCAGCACCCTGTGAAATGTCAGCTGAAAATCCAGTGTTAGATGTGTGAGATAACCTGGGTAGAGTTGCCAGATGCTGTAATTTTTTGCTTGGGAGAACCAAACACCCTGAAGTTACCAAGACAGTTCTGCCAAAAGAAAGAAAGGAAATTTAAGGGGGAAAGTAAGGAGAGTGATGAAGAAAAAGCATCCAAACACTGCAGTTTGATGCTTAAAATGTGGGGTTTGCCTCTATTTCCTTATAGGAAAAGCAAATGCAGCACTATCGTTTTATACCGAGGAATGGTAAGGGAGTTGAGGTGAGTAAAATCTCCCATTATGAAAAGTATTAAATAATTTTTTTAGGAAATCCATAAATCCCATATCAAAAAAAGAATACAAATGTAACTCTTATTTGAGTCCAATCAGCTGAGAAGAGCATGATGATAAAACCAGAATCAAATTGAAGTTGGAAATGGCAAATAGCGTTTTTTTTTAAACATACTTTTATTATATAACACATTTTTAATATGCATTGATACTTTTTTTAAAGGGGACCATTGGCATAAGCAGGTCTCAGAGGTGTTTGATTTGGGATATGTAACCATTTTGGAGATTGGACAAGAAGATCCCCATAGATCCCTCCCCTTCTTCTGTGATTCTTCTTTGAGGACATTTGAGAAAGTTAATCCTGAATGTTCAGAGATCTCCCTGCTTTTCATTATCTTCTTTTTTTTTCCTTTTTCTTAATGAGGGCCAGAACCGTGTGCATGATTTTCTGTGACAGATTCACACGGGAGGTATTCTGGAACTGGCCAAGGACACAGCATTTACAAGAAGGTCCTGACAAGCATCCAAAAGTCCTTGTGAAGCTTCCATCTTAGATGACCCCATGGAATGTGAGAGAGCTTTCTTTTTAGAGGAATGGCATCTTCTGGCCAGAGTCATATCCAGAAATTCTGCTGTGCTTAACCCGTTCTTGAAATGCCCAGTGCAGTGAATTTAAGGGTGGAGGTAGGAATAACGCGTTCGTGTTATCTCATAAAAGGGGCCAGGAGAGCCCTCAAGCTCTTACTCTGATTTTTTCCTGCTCACAGAACTACCTTTCTGGTAAATAGGGTTTCTGAGAAGATCATTTGGATATTTGAACCCCTCATTCTGGAAAAATCAGAAGAATTTGGGTTATCTTCCTCACTGACATAAAAATAGCTCCAGTTAACAGCTTTTGGAAAGCCTACAGTTTTGAATACAGTCTTTTACTTGTGAAGGGGGCAAAGTTTATAATTTTGGGTGGAAATCATGAGAAAGTTAGCTGGTTCATCAGGGCTTTGTTTTGCCTTTTTTTGGATTTGTTCAAAATCAAAAGTCAAAGTGAAACTCGGGGGATGTGAACCCGCTTGAATCCAAACCAAGAGAGCGATGTGCCAGATCTCCCATGAACCAAAAACCACTGGGTTCTCACAGTCCTCGTCCAAAGAAGAATGCACAAATATAAATCAAATATCCTCTTGTGCTCCTCACAGCTTTCATGGAAAACAAGACAGAATATTAAAAAGGTCTGCTCAGTTTTGCTGCAGCAACTACCAAAATATCCTGTGATCATTCGATAGCTGGTAGTTAATATCCTGATCTATTCTCTTTCCTCGGTAATCCAGCCCTTTCCAGCTAACACTTGACGTTGGCATGCACAGCATAACCCCTCAGCGTCTTCCTTGGTTGTACAATTTCACAGGGAAGACTCTGCACAATTCACAGTCCTTTACATCCCTGCTCGAGGAGCCAAGGAGGGAGACGGATTTGCAATTATATGAAAACTGCAAGCAGCCTGATCACTACAAAGACAGGATGCTTAACAGGTCTGTGGCAAGCTGAAGTACTGAGAAAATATTTAATGATACTTTTCCCTGTGGTTTACCTTGTTTGAGAACAAACCCCTGCTCCCAAATGAGAGAAGGAAAAAAAAAAAAGAAAAAAAATCAATGTTTTTCAGTGCTGTCACTCATCGTGCACCAAATAGTTTCTGAAGACGCAAAAAAAGAAAAGTGCTGGTCATGGAAGAACAGCAAAGGTTTCCTTTGTAACTAAGACACACTTGTTTGCAATAACATGTGTGCTTTTAAATGCTGCCAAGTTGCTGAGGCTATCTCTCCTAAATGCAATCTTTAAATATGTAAGTGTTAGAAAAAACAAGGTAATGTTCGAGAAATGTTAAAGTAAAAAAAAAAAAAAGAAAAAAAAAGTTTGATCAGATGGTTAAAATCCAGTCAAACTGAAGACAACCTGTTTATGACCTTTCTATGCTAAAAGCTAAAAATGTCATTTTTTTTCCCTGCAAGATTAATTGCCATCACTTTGGGAGTAGTGAGCTGGACATTATTATATGATGTCAATTAATGATTAAAAAAAAGGTGGTTTGCAAATGTAGCACCACAGTCCCTGGTGCATTACATCATTTCTGAAAGATCTTAACACGTGATAAGCAAAGAACACTTTAACCTAAAAGTCCGAGTGTTACAACCTCGTTTTTGTTGTAACACCCTATGCACAACCTTTTGGCCTTGAAGTCAGCTGCAATAAAATGAAGAAGTCAAAAAGAAAAGGAAAAATAACCTCTTAGAAGGAGGAGACACCCTCCTGTCCTGCTGCCTGAGTGTTAATGCCACGGAATGAGTCACGGTGGAAAATTTGGTGTTGATCTGAGCTTGTGCATTGCTCTGAGCAAGTTCTGTCATCCAGACCTCCTTGCTCTGGTCATAGGGTAGCTGTGATCCAGGTGTCATCCCCTGGATAATGCAGTTATCTCTGCCAGAGCCTTGGAAATGTCACCTGCTGAACAGAATCACCCCTGCCCAGGCTCTGCTCTCCCTCAGGGCGTAACAATGATCACTTATGGCCTTATCCAATTCACCAGATTATTTAGGAGGGCTTTTACCTTTATTTTACGTCTCCTCCCATCCTGTCCTTCCTTTGCAGCAGGTTTGATTTCTTTGTCAGTGCCACACACAACCCGACCCACTTTCCTAAGAGCTCTTCTCCACTTTTAGCATCCCAGCGCTGCCGAGGCTCCTTTGTAAACAAACGGCACGCATTTAAAATACCTTTGTAATAATAAATACCACATGAACATATGCATCAAGCAAAGGATTTCAATTTTGATGACACTTGCTTCTCAAGAACAGACATTCTGGAAGAAAAAAACGTTGCCAGCCCCAAATTGATTGACATTTGTTTACTTAACTCTCTCTTCTTGAAAGTCTGCACACCTATTTCAACCTTGAACAGTTTCCAACTGTGGTATACTGGAACATTTTTTCATTTATTAAGTTCAGTGTTGCCAACCCAAACAAAGAGTAATCAGTGATGATCCAAGCAGACCAAGCTGTCTAGCACCATACAATGTATCTGCATGCTAATTTTCAAATTCCCTCACATTTCCAGAGAACTAATGGGATCATTTTCATTCTGTTACAGCAACTCAACAGTTACTGAATCACCATCTGTGTTTTCGTTAACCTGAATCAGATATAAATTCTGTTATTGCAAGGTAGAGCAGCTTGTTTAATGATTCTTAATCTTTTCTTTAATTAAATCATGCAGCCAACCTGAAAAATCTATCTTAATGCAAATTAGGAGCTTTTTTGGCATTCGCTTACAGTAATGCACTAATAAGGTTAATTTATGAAGGTTCTCTTCCAGTCTGTACAGATGATATTTGTTCGCTGCATATTTTTAGCATATTGTCCCTTTTTGTAATATAAAAAAAAATAATAATAAAAAAATGCTTATTTTCCCCGGCACAAAAGAGGGAGGCTGCGATCTGCTTATTGTTTATTAGAAAGTTAGAGCACAGAAAATGAAAATCAGCCTCTCCCTTCTGCGAGTATCAGGCTATGAGGATGCAAAGGCACAGTTCGGGAGCCTATTGAATTAAAGGGCTTTGGCCAAGCATTTTCCTGCCTTTGGCTGCTGGAGATATGGGCCCTGCTCTGATAATCATCTTGAAGATATCAGGGGAGATAATTTGTCCAAAACATCTTTTTTTTTCTTTTTTTCTCTTTCTCTTTTTTCTTTTTTTCCTTTTTTTAAATTTTTTTTCTCTTTTTTCTTTTTTTTTTTTTTAATTTTTTTCTTTTTTTTTTTTTAATTTTTTTCTTGTAGTGTGAATGAATAGTTTAAAGAGTAAATATTTCTTGTGAAATAAGCCTGAATACATTTCTCAGTTGCACAATTGCTTCAGCTCTCGGCTCTGATGATCTCAGTCAAGAAAATCTCTGTCTTTGTGAGCATTCTTCCCAACTACAAAATGACTTGAAATCTCTTCAAGTTGCTGACTAAAGACTAAGCTTTTTTTTTTTAATGTTTTTTTTTTTTTAAGGTTATTTTTCAACACCAACTAGTAAATGGGGATGGAGACTGTGAATTTCGACACACGGTCTTTGCTATTTAATTAAAATCACAGAGGCTGGCTGGACAGTTTTCAGCAAAGACATTTTTTGCATCGGGAGACTGCAGATTCCTGAAATCAGACATTCTTTTTATAGAAATTTGCCTGTTCGGGCTAGGAATGACTTATTTTATTTTACTTTTTGTTTTTCAGTTCTAGGAAAGGACTCCTCACCTCATGTTGAGGACGTGGAGGTTCGTTTCTCCTTGGCAAGCCCAAGCTCAGCACGGAGGGCAGGCTGGTGGGAAGGGCAGACCCATCTCAATCCCTTCTTTTACCCCACTCAATATTTATTGTCCTACCTCCTTTTCCCTTTCTGTCTTCCCAGCTGGGCTCATTCCATCCCTGATTCTTTTTACACAAAGCCTGAAAGTTTTGCCCAAGGATGAAGGAGCTCAGATGTGAAACTCTGTGTTTAAATCAAAGCAAAAGCACCGTGGAACAGCTTTGGGGTGGATGATTGAGGGGAACTTTCCTACAAGTTCCCTGGAACAAAAATGTCATGCTATCCATGGAATGATTCCTGGCTTTTTAAGGATTCTGGTGTGGCTGTTTTGCTCTGAGTTCAGGATTATTATTTTTTTTTTTTTGCTTTGCCCATGCTCACGTGGGGTTTTGCACCCATGGAATTTAGGAATGGGAGTTTTTCATCTTCCTTTCCCCCTGTTCATTTTGGAAAACTGCCTTCCAGATGTTGGTAGTTTTTCTCTGTAATATTAGCACAGCAAGAATGGCAAGTAATTGTTTTCCTCCCCATTTAATTGCACCTATGTGTTCTTAAGTCTATTACATGCTCCGCTTCATGCTTCACCCACTTTTAAAACATGCAGATAAATGAGTATCAGCAGAAGACTATTTTAATGCAGGCCCAGGGTCTTGTACAACATCTTCTCTACAGGCTGCCTATATAAAAATTAAAAAATAAAAAGTAAAACAAACAAAAAAAAAAGGATAAAAACCTCAAAAGAACAAAAAACTTAAAATTTCTGGTTCCAAATTCTGGACTCTTTCATTGGGAAAAATATAGACAAATCTTTTTTTCTCTTCTTTTTCAGCAACACTTAAAACTATCTGTCACATTCCTTGGTTCCTTTAACAGTGAAAGAAAATGATTTTTCAATTTCATCATAAAAAGGGATATTAGGTCAATCTAGTTTGTCTTTTTCTCATCTGTTTTCTCTTAATTTTATTGTATTCTCTGTATTTTAATAATTTTCCTGCACTTCTCAGAAGAGTGACCAATCTCTAGGGGACAGGGAAATATTTGACAGTGACAATGGTTTACTTAAATCAAATGATAGCATTTTCTCAGGTGTTAGAGAAACAGTGATCAAATAAGTGAATTATTAAACTGCCTCCTAATGAAAGTTCCCCTTAAGAAACCCCAAAAGATCAGAAGCTGAGCTATCGAATCATGAAGATTTTTGCTGTAACACCACTATGAGAAAAATAGGGATGGGGACTTTACTGGAGATTTGTCCACCACTGAGGGGGAAGGGGAAAGAACATGATCCCATCGGACACTAAAAATCTTGCTGGGTTAATTACCACCTCCCTAAGCAGAGAAATGAAGGCAGGGAGGGCATTCTCAAGATGACAACCTCTACCCAGTAGCAAGCTTTGCATTTTCCCAAGGCTAAGGACAATTTTGCCCTGACAAATCCAATCAGTGATACTCAGGCATACCCTCTGGAGCAAAGCTCCAATTTTTGAGGATAGACAGGGCAAAATGAGGGACTGCAGTAGGTCATTATTAAAATATTTACAGTATGGCTTGGCCAGTGCTGAAATGGCACAGCTGGCCTGAAGTCACATCAAGGTCCTCTGGCATTTGAGTGTTTCCCCAGTGGCTTTGTGCAGTAAAGTGTTAAGTCCCTCCTGAACATTTTATGTATTTGAGGCAGTAACTTTAAAATAAAAAATTGCAACCTTAGAGCAAAGCTGCTATTTTGAGAATTTTAAGCCATTATTGACTCCTGTCAGATCAGTTTCTAGACTTATTGACTCTAGAAGTAAATATAGACTGAGAGAAAGCGAGGTCAAGTCAATATTTATCTTGCAGATCAATACATTTTGATACTAACCAAAAATTAAGCTCAATATATGCATATATTATATGCAACAAGGTTAGGAGAGATCCATTCAGAAAATTTGTCAATTTGAAATTTCCCCACGGAATCCAACCTTTCCTATTCAATTTCCATTAGAAAGTCTGTCCCTTTAAGGGTGGTTAAGTGACAGGAATCACAACTCCACATCCTCCAATTAGGTGAGGAACAGCAAAAGGAAAAAGGAAGAAAAAGTGAAAAGATGGGAGTTTGGTTAATGTATTGGGAAGAGGCAGGTGAGTTTTGGAGGTATATGGGGACTAAGGCAATATGGAATGGGATTTATGCAATATTCTACCTGCAAGGCCACTTTGGATGGACCTTGGGACAATGTGGGCTAGTAGAAGGTTTCCCAGCCCATGGCAAGCTGTGGAATGAGATGATCATTAAGGGCCCTTCCAACTCAAGCAGTTCTATGGTTCTCTGATTCTAAATATGAAGAAAAGATGGAAGAATGTGGAGGTGGACTTGCAGCAGGATGTGGCACCAGTTCCAAAAGGAGGGATCAGGAGCTCCTGAGCTGCAGCACGGAAAATGCAGTGGTGGTGGAAGTTAGGGAATATTCTGTGTGGACTGAGCTGATATTTCCTGTTGAAGGGAGAAGAATCTGTAAAATATGTAAAGATTTGAAAGGCCTAAAAATCAGAAACCAAGTAATTGAGTGCTTAATGCTCCCACTTAACAATAAGCCAAGAAAAGGGCAACTTTGTCATCCACAGTCTGACACAGCATGGATAGAAATTGCATCTTTCCCTTCCCTTCCCTTCCCTTCCCTTCCCTTCCCTTCCCTTCCCTTCCCTTCCCTTCCCTTCCCTTCCCTTCCCTTCCCTTCCCTTCCCTTCCCTTCCCTTCCCTTCCCTTCCCTTCCCTTCCCTTCCCTTCCCTTCCCTTCCCTTCCCTTCCCTTCCCTTCCCTTCCCTTCCCTTCCCTTCCCCTCCCTTCCCCTCCCCTCCCTTCCCTTCCCTTCCCTTCCCTTCCCTTCCCTTCCCTTCCCTTCCCTTCCCTTCCCTTCCCTTCCCTTCCCTTCCCTTCCCTTCCCTTCCCTTCCCTTCCCTTCCCTTCCCTTCCCTTCCCTTCCCTTCCCTTCCCTTCCCTTCCCTTCCCTTCCCTTCCCTTCCCTTCCCTTCCCTTCCCTTCCCCATAATATTTTTTACAGTTTTTCTTCCTTTTTTTATCCCTTTTCCTTCTTCTTTTTTTCTTTTTTTTTTACTAATTTCTCCCCCTTCTTTCTTTTTTTTTTCCTTACTCTTTCCCCCCCCCCCCTCCTTTTTTGTTGTGGTGGTTTTTTTTTCCCTCCCCTTCATTTTCCCCCCCTCAGCTTCTATCACAGCCCAGGATGCATTTGCACCCCAGATAACAGCGGTGACCTCACATTTACATAGCACCTCTCACCCCAAAGGATCTCCAAACGCTTTGCAAATTTAACACAGGCTGTTCTCCACCTCTCCACACTTGGAAATCCCTTCCCCTTCTGCTCCTGCTGAGAGGAGCAGCACTCGCAGCACTCCCCAACAATTCAGGGAAAGGGGGGATTCCCTCTCCAAAAAAAGACCAAAAAAAAGAAATTCCAGCAAGAATTTAGACAAGCTGGGTGTAATTACACAAATCTGGAATTTGGCCAGAGCTCTGCAGGTACAATGGATACTTTCCCAGGAAAAGTTGGATGTGCATGACCAGGAGGAAAGGGTGTAAAAGTGAGTGAATGCTCCTTGCCTTTTCAAACCACTGTTCATCTGGGAAAAATATTTTATAAAAGATAAAACCTGTGTGGCTGTGCAAAACCCTTCCTTAGAGGTAATTTCAAAGAGAGTGGAGATGATAAAATGATATATTAATTGGTAAAATATTATTTCATTCAGAATAAAGTGGTGAATCTCACCAAATTTAGCTCTGCAAATGTAGCAAAGTATATTCCTCATCCAGCATAAAAAGGTGGCATTTGTTTGATTTCGGTTTGATGAATTATTAATTTTATCACAGCTAAGATGACAGCTAATATTAGGACATTGAATTATTAATTTTCAAATGCGGCAATAAAAAAGCAGAACAAACACAAATTGAGACACATTTTAGGTGTGAGGTGACTTGCTTACATAATGTGTGTGAGAAAACAAAACTGCAGAGACAGAGATTTAAACCTCGCCAAGCAACTGCCTTTGCCTTCAAACCTCAGGTATGATTTTTAGCCTTACTTCAGAAACAGTATTCCTTGACTATTTTAATGTGCATATTGGGTAGCCTGCTCCTCCTGTATTCTCCAGCCAAAAAACGGTCTCCAGGTAATTTTTCTGGCTCTGGATACAGTTTGGGGGCCAAAGAATAATGAGGGAATGTGCAACCTAGGTAGAATGTTAATCTTTCTTTCTTTCTTGTTTTTAGGATGAACAGGTTGAAAAGTACAAGAGAATATCATTTAGTTTATTCTTTTGCTCTTCTTTCCTGCTGCTTTTTTCACCACTGCTTGTCATGTGGCACAGGGTAAATAAGCACTTCAGGGCTTGTTTCCTTAAAACTGTTTCTGTGAGGTTTCAGCCTTAAGAGCCAGCACAGGATTTATCTGGCTCCACTACTGCCCTACAGGCTAATACTGATTTTCCTGTCAAATGTCTCCTTTGCAAATATTCTTCCTTCCCAACTCTCCAAATGAAGATGGGAGCTTTGAAGTCTTTCTTATTCCATGGCAAAATAGTCAACAAAACATTTCCAAATGTCATACCTTTTTTTAAAATTTATTTTAGTTTTGAGAATCAGACACTGGTGCAATGCTGCCCCTGAACGTAGGGTGAAACAGGGATCTGAAAATGAGCACAACTCGTGTCCATCAGGGATGCTGACAAGTGTAGGTGGGTTTTTGAGGGCAGTATTCCCAGGCCAAAGGAGAGAAACAGCTGTCTGTCCCCAAGCCTCATTGGGAATTAATCCAGCTCAAAGCTGGATTAACTTCTATTAAAAAAAAAAAAAAAAAAAGGCCACAAACTTGTATTCCACTGCCACATATGGCGATTATTTAGACTACAAATATTAGGCAGGGCTAGCTGGTTGGGTACTAAAGAGAGACTGATTTAAATCACTTATTTTTATCCTGCTGACAAAAAGGGGTGGGGGAGAAAAAGCATCTGTCACCCATGTGAGTTCAGAGGGAGGCCATGGCAGAGGGACAAGGGCAGGAGGGGCTGGAGTGCCCCACGGGAGCACGGTGTGAGAGCCCAGCTGTGCCCAGGAGGGTCTGCTCCAGAGCCATGAGCTCACCTGGCTGCTGGAAAAGGGGGGAAAGATGAGCAGGGATGGGAAAAATGGGAGTTTGTTCCATTGCTTGAGCTTTTATTGCAGTATTAGCCTCAATATGTAGTTGAGACAACAGAAAGATGGCAAAAGCTCCACAGTTACAGCTAGTTCTAATTTCCTCTACTCTTCCTATTTCTAAAGCTTCTAAAAATCATCTTACCTTTCTATTCCCCACAGAAGGGATGCTGAACACTGGAGGAAGCTGATTTCTCCTCTGATCTCTCTGCTGATCCCAAGTGGGTTATTGCTGTGCTCAGAGCTGGAGTGCAGGTAGGCTTTGAAGTGCAGCTTGCATGGGAAGGCCAAAAAGCATAAATTTATATTCAAATCCCACTGAGTGAACCTGTTTATTGCTCAGATGGACTTTGACTTGCTGTGTGCTCACCTGAGAATTTCAGCAGGGACAGAAGAATTTAACGGGTTCAGAAGTTTTTCAGGCATGGCTGTGACCCGCAGTGCAGGTGTGGTGGGAGTTAAAGGTAACATCTGCTGCAGATGTGGGAGCACTCACAACAAAATCCCAAACACAGGCTGGAGCTTTGGCTGTAAATACAGACTTGGATCAAGAGCAGAAGGAAATTTGGGATGCTGTCCCAAGGAATGGGGTGTATTTGCCAATGTCCCTCTTGTAGGGAGGTGGTAGAGATAAAGTTCTGTAGTGGTTTTGGTTCACCAATTTGAGATTTAGCTAATTTTGAGATTTACAAAACCAAGACAAATTCCTTCCTTAGATTCATTTTATCATGGACCTCTGCTTCATTCTGTTAACTTTGAAAAGATGCCTCCTTTTTTTTTCCTTTTTTTTCCCCATTGTTTGGTTTTTGTTTGTTTTCCACTTCAGTGGGGCATTCCATGGTCACACACATGCCATGGCAAGAGAAGGGATTCAGGGGTGTATTTTATTCTTGGTTTACATGTTCATGCACAACACAGCCTTTTTTCCCTGGCCTCATGCAAAATCAGTGGAGTTCATAATAAGTACAAAACCCCAAAATACAGCTGGTCACATCAGAGTGAGCTCCAAGATCTGCCTGACTGTGCTCAACCAAAACCTGAGGCATCTCTGCTCTGGGTTTGTGCACAGTGGTGGGCATTACATTACCCAAAATTCCAATATCTGCCGTGAAACAACTGCTTTCCTAGGGAGCCCAAAATCTTTCTGAGGGTTCTCCTCTCTTTAAGAGGAAGAGCCAAAAAGAATTAAAGGATAACCCAGTCTCACCACCTTTTAAAGGTGATTCTGAGTGTGTGGGTTTGAATTTCTCTGGTTTCACACATTGCTGGTTATGTTGCCTATTATAAAGGATTCAGTAAGACACACTTTCTCCCAGTGGTATTTTATTTTGACACATCTCAGATGAAAATACAGCTCATTATTTTATACGGGATTCAAATGTGTTGTCACCTGGTTTTCATGCATTTAAATGTGATTCATTTTTTGCTGTAGGTACATGAAAAAGCAGAATGAGTCTTTAATGAGCCTATTTAGTAATTTATTTATCTGGTTTTTTGGTCATCCAAAATTGGAGCAAATGTCAGGCTTTTCTTCTTTTACAATGTGTCTGTGTTGAGAATGCCAGTGCTCTCTTGTCTGGCCCTGTTGCATTCTTTATCTTCATGGTCTGGCTCTCAAGAGGCATATTTAAATTGTCATAAACATAGTAAAACTTTTCAGGAGAAAACACTCAGAGACCTTGTTTATTTAAGTTTTAAAAATATTATTTATCATGCCCTGTAAAATATTATGTATCAATCCTCCAGGGACAGGGCAGCCTTTTCAAACCAGTCATAAGCTGAAAGTTTGTAGAGGATGCAAATTAGGAGCTTGATTAAATAAAAACTGGTGTTAAGTCTGTGCCTGGTGAAGTTTCTGTAGGCACAGCAGCAATTAATGTGGGGCCAGCTAAGCAAATCTGTTGTGAACACGTTTCATTTTATGCAACATATACACACACAGAAAGCATGAAATTTTGGCCCAGGTGGATGTGCCAGTCTGTTGAGATTACCTGATCCAGGAGGTGTTTAAAATTATGGAAACCACAAGAGATCAATACTTCTCCAAACGTCTCTGGCGCATTGAATGGATTCTTTTCAAAAGAATGTACTTCTTTTGCAAGCTTTCAACAATACCCAGTCCTTGTCTGAAAAAGGAGCCCATTTAAACTTGTGATTAACCAGAACCAACATTGCAGAGGTGGCCTCTGATCCCCACGCTTGAATTGCAGTCTTGGAACAGGGTGCAGAGGCTGGATTTAGTCTGAATTTTGTTTCATTTGCAGTAGAACGGCAGAGCTGGCAAGCTCAGGCACTACCAGTGCTTTGTGGAAGCTGACATATGAATTTGTTCTACAAATGTGCCAGGGACACACTGATCCAACAGTTAGATCACTTCCAGAAGACACAGAGTTGGATCTCTGAGCTGACTTCAAACTCTTCATTATTACTAGCCAGTAAAATTAAAAATTATGCATCAAGAAACCAGGTGATGAATGCAACACTCACTGATATCCCCTGAAAATGTTCCCATCTTCAAATGGATAAAACGAAAGAAATAAATAGGCTAAAATATCCCAATCCTTCAAGCAGAGAAGGTCACACTCCTCTCATGGCCTTTGGGACTGGATGTTGCAGACAGGTTTTGTGCTGGATTTTGGTGGGATAAAGTAACTGAATTTTGGTTGCAGGAAAGAGAAGGAAGTCTGTGGGGTGGATGGTCAGGCCAACAGGACAAAAGAGAAAAGACAGAAAATCTCTTCAGCATTGCGGTGGGGTAACCCCGCAGATTTATTAAATTGAGGAGAATTTTTAGCTCGTTTTGTCTTTTCCATATTTTTAAAAAGTCTTAATCCTTGACACACAGTTCCTTTTCTGCACTTCTATTGAAGGCCACTGACTTTAAGTTCTAGTTTCTTAACTATTTTTATATTCCTGAATCAAACCTGCTGATAGCTGAACATGCTGTTTGAAAAAGAGGTCCCAAGGGAAAACGCCATAGAAAGGAAATATATCAATAAGGAAATACTAGTAACTGTGATGTGATGTCATTCGTGCCTTATTTCTGAATGGATCAGAGGAAGCTTGCCTGTCACTGCAAAAGGGAAAGGATCTGAGAATGCACTCTGTCAGAAAATGCTGCATTAAAAACTTCTCTGGGAGAAAAATATGTTTCTCAAAATAAAAACCAAACAATAATTATGTGTTGATTTTAAGTGCTGTGTGAGAATGAAGGAAATAAGAGCTGCAGAGACAAGAAGGAATGGTACAGTGTGTTCAGGCTGGGCTGGTGCTTCACACACCTACAGCCAGAGAGCAGAGTGGAGGGTAAAAAATGGGGAGCTGCTGTATCCTGGGTCATTAACATTGGCCATGTGGTGAGTTTTTCCACAGTGCCACTCATTTACTGTCCTGGGAGGAACTGAAAGAAATTTTTTCCTGATAACTCTTCTTCAGTTCCTTTAATACTTGAAGGTAGTGGAAAATGAAGAGAGAGCCCCCACTGACCTGCTGGATCCTGCTGCCTCCAGCAGCTAAAGGATTTTAAAATCCCTTTTAAAATTATATAAAATCACAAAATTTTAAACACTTGTTATTCATCCAAACAATACATACAGTACAAGTTAATGCATTATTTCAGTTACCATGGGTTTATCCTCTCAGTGACATTGAAAACTCTGAGCATCCTTTTCATAAATGCTGATACTTTAAGGAAAGAAAATCTGTTCTTTAGTTTTCATAGGCTCACAGAATGGTTTGGGTTGGGAGGGAACTTAAAGCTTGAACATTTCCACCCCCTGCCATGGCAAGGACACTTTCCACTGTCCCAGGGTGCTGGGACACCCCATCCAACCTGGCCTTGGGCACTGCTGGGGATCCAGGGGCAGCCACAGCTGCTCTGGGCACCCAGTGCCAGGGCCTCACCACCATTAGGATTTTCTTCCTAATGTCCCACCTACCCTGCCCTCTGCAAGTTTGATTCTATTCCCCCTTGTCCTGTCACTTGTCCAAAGGCCTTCAAGCAGGCATGGACAAGGAATGGCTGGAAGCTGTCCCATTGCTGGGAGCTCAGGGGACAAAGCAACCATCTCCTTACCAGCCTGTCTCTCCAAAGACAACAAAACCCAGCAGAAGTTGGTGAAAATTTTTTCCTTTCGCATAAACTTGTTCCCTTTTCTTCATTTTTTTTTTTCAATTCCCTTTTTACTTTCTTTTGCAGTTGCAAATGTTTTGAGAATCCATCATCCTCCCAGGTTGATGGCAAGGCCCTCGTGACCCAGCTGTGAGTCACCATTCCCAGCTGGGTGGCTCTGAAGAGAGACAAGGAGCTCAGATGTGTCCCTGATTCCCCACCAGCACAGGCCAGGAACATCTGTCTGCTCCTTCCCTTCCTTCAGACGCTCCCAAGGAGGGGGCAGACAGGCAAGTAGGAATATGAAAGGGAAAGGATCAACTGGCCATGTTGTATTAGCCAACTTAAATAATTCCTCTTGGCTGTGGAAACAGTCTTCCCATCCAAAGCTGATTTTTTTTTCCCTTTCCTTTATATTTTTTTCCCCAAACAGGAACAATTTATTTCCACTTTTGGGCAGGTTTCTTGGCCAAGGGCGAGCTCTCCCCCATTGCCTCTCATGAGCCACTTTCCTCTGCCCCCCAAGTGACCTCAGAAAGTGCCTCGGGGACCCAACTTTGGTGAATAGCAAAATCAAAATATGCAAATGGAGCCTGGATGATCCCATATATAATCATGCAAACCTTTTTTCCTGCACTGCTGCCTGTGCCCAGCTTCCTGCCCTACTGCTCTGAGTGCCTCAGCACTGTCTATAGCTGTTGAGCTGAAGCACCCGGGGATGGCTCCTGAAGCAGGAAGAGAGTTCAATCTGCAGGATGGTTTTTCCAGACACTTTCTTTCTCATTCCCCCACAAGATAGTTGCTATTCCTCCGGATTTCACTGTTGTAATTTGGATGCCTCTACTTCAGAGCCAAGAGGAGATAAATGCCTCGTTCAGCCTCTTCAGTCCACTCTAGTTCTATTTTAGTTTGAGGAGCCTGTGCTACTTGGAGAGTGGGAGCAATTCCTGCCAATAACTCAATCTTTCTCTAAAGTTCGGCATCTCATGCTGGGGGGAAAAAAAATAAAAGTGAAAAGTAAAACTGCACGATGCAGTGCAGGGAGCTGAGTCCTGGAGTCAGGTTTAGGTGACAAAAATTGTGCATCCTGAATCCTACAATGGGTTGGGTTGGGAGAGACCTTAAAGATCATCATTTTCCACATCCTGCCATGGGCAGGGACACCTTCCACTATCCCAGTTTGCTCCAAGCCCCGTCCAGCCTGGCCTTGGACACTGCCAGGGGCAGCCACAGCTTCTCTGGAACCTGTGCTGGAGCCTCCCCACCCTCACAGGGAAGAATTCCTTCAAGGGAGAATTGATGAAGTTCAGCTGGGAATTTTATCTCTTTATTTGCAATGCTCTGTGCAGTATTTTGGGTGGTATTAACAAAAGCCCAAACTCCATCTCTTAAAAAAATCCATAAGAATTTCCATTTTAAATTTCTAAGGAAAAAACCTTAAACTTTTGCAAGCAATTAATTTTTATAAAATTCTTTATATAGTTTGGTTCAGTTTTTTTATACAATCTCAAGGAATGATTGATTTTTCACAGCAAGCCTTCTGTCTGAGCCCATAGGAAAGCACTCCCTGTGCTATCTCAGTGGGTGTGAGATGGGAGCACCCTGTGGGCTGAGGAGCAAGGGGAGTGGAAGTGTCATCCACAATATCTGAACAATGAACAGAGCACCTTCCCACAAAATCAATTATCCTTTCAAAACAACCATCACACATGCTCAGGAACCAGATGTTGATAATTGTGATATTAATCTAAAGAGAAGGCTGAATTTTATTTTTTAAATGTTGGTTTTTTGAGGATTAGGTAGAATATTTTCAATATAGTTGATAGAAGAGAGCCATATCCCCAAAGCCTGTTTGTTTCAAACTCAATAATTTTTTTTCTGGAAAAAGCATGAAATGAAAAACCCACTGTGAATCTCATTATATTCGATTTGAGGTAAAGTGTCACATCAGCTGATGTTTTTAAAATTACACATGCATCAAAAATTATACATCCACCAGTGTGGATTGGGCTTGGAATAACCTGGTCCAGTGGAAGGTTTACCTGGTCTAGGGGTAGGGAATGGAATTATTTGGGTTAGAAGGGACCTTAAACCCCACCCCATCCCATCCCATCCCATCCCATCCCATCCCATCCCATCCCATCCCATCCCATCCCACCCCTGCCATGGGCAGGGACATTTTCCACTCTTCCAGTTTGCTCCAAATCCCATCCAACCTGGCCTTACACACTTCCAGGTGTTCATTTAAATTAATGTTTTATAACTGTAGCTGCCCCTGTGCTCATTCAGAGACTTTTCTTATTTATCCAGTTGGACATCCTAAATTACTTTTATCATAATGCTGGAGAAATTATTGTCTTACCTCTCCTAGGACATGCTGGAGGGTTTATTCTCCCCTTGCTATCTAAGTAGTTATACTCATAAATCCTTGCACATTGAGAACAGAATAGACTTTATATGCCCAGAAATTTCTTATGATTTCTAAGCTATTATCCCCAAATCCTAATTAACCATTATTAAAAATAATGTGTCCTTTTTAGAATGTGAGATATAGCAGCACGATAAGATATGATGTGAAAATCCCAAATATCACACAGTGTAATTCTGCTGCTTTACTTTCCTTCTTTTATTAGAGATTTCCAACATACTGCTGCATTTCCATTCCAAGTGGCAAGATTCAATAGTATATATTTTGCAAACTGCCAAAACAGAGCCATTGGATTTAGTTTCCTAATAATCAAACAACTGTATAACGTGCCTGTACATGTCAGGGACTGAAGAAAGCAAATTTATACACAACACCCTGTATTTTGTGGATAGCGATAACCCACCCAAATCTAATTTAATCAAATATTTAAAGAGGTAATAATCAATTTTTAAAGAATTGAAGTGAACCGTAACTAGGAAGAAATGTTATTGTTTATTTTTAATGCCAGAACAGTATTCCTGATGCATTTTTAATATTTCATTAAGGCAGTAACTTTCATACTGTATTTTTTCAAGTTTTTGTATCTCAGTGATACTTTTTTTCCCTGAACAGAGGTGAAATATTGCAGGCAAACTCAAGGCTTGAACTGATACATTCTTTGAGGATCTTTTGTCATAACTAATTAAACACAACCAGAAGTATTTTTAAACAAGTTAAGACACAACACCTGGTTGGGAGCCAGGCGAGGGCCTCTTTTTTTAGCTTGTGACTGTGTCCTTCCCATCAGATATAACTTTCTATCCCCTTTTTTGAGCTATTATTCATAATTCTTACTTTTTAGGAGAGGTATTTTCAAGCAGGGTTCTAAACCCCACCACCCCCTGTGCCCTCCAGAGCTCCAAACTGCTCTGTCTTGGTCTTTTGTTTTTTTTGATGAAGTGTCTCTCACATTTCGAGCCTTTTATACTCAAAACTGTGGAAGGCTGTTTATTGCACTCTGGCTCCAGCCCTAGTTAAAGGTGTGAACTACCAAAGTGGAAGGGAGCACATGCACATTAACACTGCTGTGGGAAACACTGCCTGACAGATGGATGCATGTTAAATGGATGTTGGAAGGAAGGTGTTTGCAATAAAAATCTCGAGTATGGCATCAGAGGAAGACCACACACAATTTTCCAGCTTTATGTCTGCAATATATAAGGGTCAAGCTTGTTATAGTCTTCCTGGGTTTTTTGGGTTTTTTTTTGCTGTCACAGACTTTGCTCTTCTGCTCTCCCACAGCTTTGACAAGAAGGTGAAGTATCAGGGTTCAAATGCCACATATAAGTGGTTCTATTTGAATTCCAACATACACAGACACGTTTCTATTTGGTATTTCATAGCAATATCTCCAAAGAAGGGCAGTGGAGCTGGAGAAGGCTCTGGAACACCAAAAGTGGCTGAGGGGACCTCAGCCTGGGGAAAAGGGGGCTCAGGGGGGACCTTCTCAGTCTGAAGAACTCCCTGACAAGAGGGTGCAGCCAGGTGAGGCTTTGTCTCTCCTCCTCAGCATCAAGGAATAGGACAAGAGGAATGACTTGAAGTTGCATCTAGGGAGGTTTAGATCAGGTATCAGAAAGTTTCTTCATGGAAAGGGTTGTCCAGCCCTGGCATAGCTGCCCAGGGCAGTGGTGGAGTCCCCATCCCCAGAGGAATATAAAATGTGTGTGGATATGACAGTGGGGGACATGGTCTAATGGTGGGCCTGATGATCTTAAAGATCTTTAGACCTAAGTGATTCTATGAAACATTAATAATTTTGCTTTTATTTTAAATACATGGATATTTTCAGGAGCCAGAGGATCTGAGAAGCTGTGGTATAAATTGTCAGCTCATTCTGTGAAAACGTAACAAAATGGTCTAAGGATAAGCTGAGTTTCTCCAGTTTCAGTTACCAGTTCTTGATCTGTGGAGGATGAAGGAGATGTTTCTTAACATCTCCCAAATACAGAACTGGGAATTTGACGCGCAGATCTTCCTTTGTTTGTGAAAATGTGTCTCTGAGAAACCCTGAGAGCTGAAGTGTTGAAATCCTGGCTGAGAATATATATCCAGGATTAGGTACAGAGAACTTCAGTGGGAGCAGTTATCTGGGATTTCTTAGACATTCCTCTGGTCGGGAACTTGGTCATAAAAATTCTTCCTTTTTTGTCCCCAAGGTATTGTTGTCAGACACTTTGCACCTGAAGATTTTTCTTTCCCATTATTGAACTTTTCCTAACCCGATGTGTAAGGAACTTGACTGGGAGCATGGCAGGGGAGAGGAGCTTTAGGCAAGAAGACGTCTCCTTATCTGACACCAAGTTGATGGATCCCTTAGCTGTTCCCTGTACACAAAATAAGACGTTCCAAGCAGAGAATTGTATTGTCTATATTTTTGCTCTTTTCTGAAAATATTTTTGGCTAAACTATCTCCTTCCTACACAAGGAAATTTTGCACCCTCTACCTTAGATGAACTGTTTTTTCTTTACGTACAGAGCTCTTTTTTAAACTGAGTTCATAACTCAGTTTCAATTTACTTCTTCTCATTTTCAAATATCTAGTCCAGGAATCATTTCACCTGAGATTACCAAGAAAAAAAAAACCAACCCAAACACGTGAACAACAGCTATGTGCAGTTTACAACTTGTAGATTGGAATTTGTTTACACAAATTTGCAAATCTGAAAGGATCTGTGAGAAGACTGCAGGAAGGGAACACAACACAAGTCTCAGGTTATTTGTGGTTTTGTGTATTTGTGCTCTAAGCTTGCTTGGCTTCATGGAGACCTCCTTAGAAGTGGTGCTTGTGCTATGACAATGGATGGTTCATAGGGTCTTAAAACATCCTGGTTTGATGGAAAAGAGGGCAAATTCTTCCTTCAAAACTGTTAAATTGGGGAGGAGCATTTGAAGGCACACAACTGGAATATGAACATTCACACCCACTGTACCAATGGCTCAAAAATCCTCTTTTCTCCCTCAGGCCCAGCTCCAGCAAGCACTTACACACATGCTTAACTTTATGCACACGAGTAATCCCATCAGTTTAATGGGATTACTCCCATATGTGTAGTTACACACACGTAAGTGTTTGCAGGATTGGGGTCTATTTCTCTCTCAGTGGTTTGAAACCTATGGTAGAAAATGTTGTGTGCGAGTTTGGGATTGCTTAATGGCCAAACATAAAAATATTGCTTAATGGCCAAACATTAAAACTGAATTTTTCTGCTGAAACAAATGGGGCTGTGCCAGCTTGTCCTGTCCTTTTCTGTGTGCAGTTTGAAGCCTCTAAATTTTTTTTTTCCTAATTTGTGACTATCACAGAATAAAAAGGGGATTGGAAAGATAATTAATAGCAAAAATATCGAGTGGAAATTCTCCATTTCTAGAGGTTGCTCTATTCCAAATCTTGATTGAAAATTTGAAAATGTTCATATGTATGCAAAATATTGTCCTCTATAATGAAATAACCTGTAACTATTTCATCTCTGAAGAAAAGGTTTACCTTTCAAGTGTTTAATTATTGAAGTCTATATGCAAACAAATTTATAGGAGAAAAGTATTTCCAGGGGAAAATAAATAAATATCAATAAATAAATAAAATTTATAAATCTGGATGCTCAGTGCAGGCAAACTTGCACGTACAGGAATATCCCTACCAAAAAAAATATCCACCAACGAACTTTTTAAAAAATAACTGAACTTACCCTTTCCTCCAACTTAGGGAGTTTACTTTTAATTTGAAATTCTACAGCCAAGACATTATTTAAAAATTTAAGGCAAGTAACCATCTGCCATAAATGATAGAAACGGAATATAAATAAAATAGTGCTTGTAGTATTCCAATGGAAATCACATGCCAAACGCTTCCACAGCCGAGGCAGCAGCAATACTTTCAGATGTCAGGAACAAAGGCAGAGAAAGGAGCTGCTTTGGCCAGGACGTGCTTTGCTGTGCATGGTGTCTCTTCTTGGCTGTCCTGAAAGACAACATTATTTAGCAATTTGGGCTGGAGCATCATTATGCCCCATGAAGAATTTAAGGAAGATCTTGACTTGAGCGTGCTGCAAGAGGAGTCCTGCTGTGCTATTTGGTATAAAAGGATAATCAGTCTTATGCCACTGGCACACTGGAACACCTAATGGGATATGCTGGGCATCGATGTTCAAGGTTTTATATAAGGTAACAGCTGCCTTGGTCAGGCAGTTAATTAAATGTGTTAATTTTCCATACAGGCAGCAGTAGTGACAACAGATCCGAGTGGGATTTTATGACATTTCGGGGTTCCCTTATGCAATCACAGCGATGGAGCTCACCCACATCATCCTTCACATCCCTGCCTTCCCCCTTTGGACATGGGGAATTTTGGAAATTCACTCCCTGACTCCATGAATATTAGAGCAATGGTAATGCTCTGGTACCACTTACTGAATATTGCCAGTTGTCCCAACTCCAGTCTTGAAAAGCTGTTTGGGCTTATTCCCACTCCGATATTGGTTTAGTCAGAGATGCAGCAATTCATTTACAAGGCAAAAGTGCTTTTTATTTTCTCCCTCTATCTTGCATTCCTTATTAGAAATGTTTAATGAGCAGATATGCAGCCTGGAAATAAAGGAGTGTGATATTTTTGAATAGATAGTGTATTCTTCAGATGTAGAATTACAGAAAATTATCTCCTCGTTCTTGATAGTTTGGCTTGTACAACGTTGCAGGATGACAAATTCAACCTTTTCTGTACATTATTACTTTCATAACATGATAATAACTCAAATGCATCAAGAAAGAGAAGGTAAATGGGGACAATCCGTGAAAAGGACTAGGAGAACATATTTAGAAGTAATGGTCTGACAAATATGCAGACTGAATAATATAAATGAACTGAACAAGTTTCCTCCCCACCAACTGGAGAATACAGTGTGAAGGAAAGTGGAAGAAATGCAAAATGCCAAGTTAGGCATGTGAGGACTGACCAAAAATGAGTCACACTCCCACGCTTTTGGCTCACCATTCGAAATATTTGTTTTTAGTTGATTGGGTAGCCACTAAAAGTATATGGCGAGGTTTGTTTGAATTTGATCTGTCACTTTTTTTTGATGGGTGACAATGATTTTATGACATATGTCACACCGTGTCACATCACTCACAGCACATCCAGTCACGCTCTATCCCATCATTTCTGAAGGCAATAGTGCCACTCAACACGACGTGACGTGACGGGATGGAACGCAGCTCAGCGGCTGAAAAAACAATGGGAAACTTCTGGAGGTGTGACATGGACCCCCAAAACTACACTGGAATGAGCCCTGGGAAGATGCCAGCAGTCAAGTGTGCAAAATGGGGCAGCTGAGTGACTTCTGTCTTCGTGAAGGTGGGCTCTGAGTTGATCAGTGTAGAGGCAGTGAGTAGTTACTCCGTTCATGGTTGTTCTCCCTGTTGTTAGCCTAAAAGTGAGTTCTTCAAGCAGAAACTTGCTGGAAAGATGAGCTTTATGTCTGAAATGTGACAAGGCCAGAACTGTCTCTGACCTGAAAGGCTGTGTGTCTTTAAGTGTTTTAGAGCTTTAAAAATTTCTGAAACCTCAGGGGATATCCTAAGCATAAACATTACTTTAAGCCAGGATTTAGCTGGATGTGGTCTTCTAATATATTTCAAACAAAGATGGCTGCAATCTTTACGAGTTCTGCCCTAGTTTTCTAACAATTATCTCCTTTCCTGTGTTATCTCCTTTCCAGTGTTTGTGTTGTGTATGGTGTCTTATCTGTTTTTATTGACTGCAGCAGACTATTCCCATGTGCACACAAAAAGGACCTTCAGCTACATCAACAGCAAAATATTTCCATTTAAACACACCACATAAGCACAGAATGTGAAGTTCCCTGAATTTTTGAAGATTTCACTGGAAGAGCCTGAATTCCTTAGCTGACAGGATTGCACCAGAGAAGTTTTTCAGGTAGGTGAAACTTCTTTAATCATGTGTATAACCAAAGATCAGGTCCTTGCTAACCCAAAGCTACACAGGGCTCATCAGTCCCATTAATCATTAAGTTTCTTGCACTGTTTGGTCAGTGGAGCCTCTGAACACAGTTTATCTGCATATTGCCAAATCAGGGATGGAAGCCCCATCCCTGGAAGTGTCCAAGGCCAGGATGGATGGGGCTTGGAGCAACCTGAGATAGCAGAAGGTGTCCCAGCACATGGAAGGGGGTTGGAACAAAACAGTCTCACCCTTAAGTTGGTGAATACTGACATGATGTCCAGAAGACTGCTTGTGGCTCTGAAGTCAAACAGAAAGATGGACTCAGCTTTCTGAACTTTTGCACCACCCTTTTTCTTGATTTCATGTTAATGAGCTTCTTGTATATCCTCTACTGCTCTTCAGGTCTGATTTTCCCTGTTAATTAGCTTGGAAATCATCCTTGATATCTGGAGTTTTCATTATGCTGTAGGGCAGATGAGACCTGAGCTGAGTAACACCTACCCCCCATTCCTTGGTGACATTTTCCCATTGGAAAAAAAAAAAGCAAAACAGCTCCTGCAGTTCTCTACCTTTCTTTTCAAAATGCTGCTAGGTAATTTACAGCCTGAAAAACTTGAGATTCTTCCACCTTCCCTGCACACACCAACGAGGAACTCATGTAAATTCTCACTTTATTACCACACCTGTTAGAAATCACTGCTGCAACTTAGGTGTGAAAAAATGTGGCTGTCCTGTACCTAGTCAGGAATCCATCCCAGGCTCGGTGTAAGTGCATCACCACTGCTATAAAACAGACACAACTACTTTGGTGACATTCACTGTTACTGTACGTTGACAAGTTCCCATTTAATTTACTACATATGGTTCCATGTCTCCATAGCTACTCTCGTGAATTCATTATTCATTAAATAAGTGATGAATTTACTTAAATATTGCGGCCACATGGCGGACACAAATGCATTCTAATATTATTAACACGTTGCCAACTTGCAACTCTTCGAAGTCTGAGTAAATGTTTTGACAAGAAGAGGCAGCAAGAACAAATAAGTAGTAGCAGCCTAGATGAAGTTCAGCCATAGTTCTAACAGCTTTAAAGTCTTAACAGTGTTTTCACTGGGGCAGTACCAGATAAATTGCTCTTATGTGTGCATACAAGAGACTAAAATTCCTTTGAAAGTTTATAATTTCTCATGGGAAAACACAACATAAAAGTTACTTTTACTCATAGAAAAACAACACCATATTTTCCTGTCAACCTTTGCTGTTGGGAATTTCAAACTTTTTGCATTTTTTCCCTGTGATTCTTTTTCAACCCAAGGGACAGGCATTTACAACATAATTTACTTTCAGCGTGTCTCTGTAAATCATTGTAATACTATCTATGGCTAGTGGGAAAAAAAAAAACAGCACTCTCCAGTTGGACTGACAAACCACTTTTCCAAGACCTCAACAGCAAAGCAAAATCTCACATTTCAGCAGGGCAGCATTGACACAGTGAGATACACAAAAGAAATGTATGTTATGAGGGCTTTTTAATGAATTTTTGTGTTTAGAGGTTGTAATATTTATTGGGAAATATCTATTGAACTGTGTTTTCTTGCAGGAAAATATTCAGAATGTGTGGAGTATGAAACATGTCTTAGTGGGAGAATTCTGGTGCAAAAAGAAAACTACTTATATTTCTTTTCTGGAAATGTCACTGTATTTTTTCCTGCTGTCCCTAAAGCCTGTTGTTGTCACTGTTGTTGTACAGGCTTAACAGTGTTGTCAGAGGTGAGGTGCTTTAAGCACAGGCAGCCATAAAAAAAGCTGGAAACCTGTAGAGCCTTTCAGCCTCACTTTTTGAGACTGCTGCTAATATCAAGGCTCATTCAGTTTTACATTAGAACTTGATGACTTGCACATTGGTTGAACCTTCACCTTTTACAACCTTAATGGGGATTTATTAGCTATTTCACAGTGTGTAAATTTGAATCTAGGTCAGATGAGGAAGAAAAATAGGGCAAATCTGGGCCTTAAGTATAACCTGCATATAATATATCAGGATAAAAAAAAAAGGTGCAAAATTAAACAGATGATTAAAAGTGTCTAGAGCAGGCAGAGTTTGAAAAAAGAGCTTGATAAATTAGGGGTGTATGTAGGATTTTTTTTTTCTGAGTTCAAACTCAGGTGACTGGTGAAAGTCTGGTTTCCACACAAATTCAGCAGATTAAGGAGTTAAAATAGCTTGTTAACCTGTTTCTGCTAACTGCTCGCAAGAGGAAATGTAACACAGGTGTGTTTGATATTCACAAGATTAAAGCTTTTGTCTACCATCAAATGTTCACCACATTAAAGTCGTTTTAATGAGGTATTGGGAGATAATGAATGTAAGCCTCTAATTCAGGGCAGCAGAGACAGCCTGGCCCTGCTCTGACCCCGCTGCAGCCAGGTATCCAAACCAGCAGATTAGTCACACTTTTACACCAAAAGACGTGTGCAGAATGGAGCAGCCACTACCTGCTGCTGTCCTGCCCTGCTAAAAATGCATCTGGTTCAGGTGCCTCGAATGATCTGGAGCCTGACATCAGATATTCCCCAAGGGATGGCACCCATCCCTTACCCATTCCTTCAGGAAGATTATCTATAGGGAAAAAAAAACCAAACCACAGCTGGTGTGAGAAGGAAGGATTTTAATAATGTGTGTGCATGAGGTAGGCAAAAATGGCTACAAATTAATACTATTTATGTTATTAATGTTGTCATTCGTTCTGGTACTCAGGGATGTTCAGAAAGTCCATAGCTGGAGTGAATAAAGGTTGGAAAGGCCCCTGTGGCTCACCCAGCTCTGTACTCACTGCTCCACAGATCCAGCCCTCCTGCTAAGCTAAGGTACGCTGCCTGTTTGCTTATTCTTAATAGAATAAGCTCCAAATAAAAATAAAATTAAGATCCTGAAAGGTTCTCCAAACCAGATTTATTTTGGCATGCATATGCAGGAAACTATGTACTGTAGCAAGTTTTAAATACTGTATTTGGACACTAATTCTCAACTGCCGTCATCAGTTTGCTGACAGCCATCTGCTTGGACCCTGCTCCTTCCTCCCGTTCAGCACCGTTAAAGTAAAATATTGACAGAAACAACTTCTGCAGCAAAAGTGGAAAAGTTAATAACATAACTGAAGTCACACAGGATTTTTTTTTTTCTTCTCTCTCTCTAATGTTCTGGAGCTCTCCTACAATTTCGTTTTACTCATGCCTTAATTTAGAAGTGTCCCACCCCGGCTTAAAAATAGGCCAGCGTTGTGTAGCCAGCTATCTATAGATGGCACAGGTTCCTGAGGAGAGATCTGGAGCTGCAAGTGCTCCTGTGGAGTTCATGTGACTTCATGGAGTGAGTAATACACATGCTCCTGGAGGGATGTTGTCAGTCAGAGCTGGGAGAAGAAGTCATCGCAGTCAGGTTGTCACCGTGGCTGCCAAAACCTGCCACAGCACGAGAGGCAGATTGATGGAGTTCAGATTTACCTGCAGAAGCATTTTGAGCAGCGATGTGGGGAGCCTGTAATGCTTTACATCATTGCACACTGCTGGCTCAGGGCTCCTGGGGGTACCTGGACGCTTCCAGGATGATCCTCGGCCTCCTTGGGCTGGGATTTTGTTTTTGTTCTGTACATGCCTTGTGATGATCCCCACGTTAATGAGGCTGAGATGCTCCAGTTCAGCACAGAGCAGGCTCTACCTTCAGCTCTTTGTGTGAAATGTCATTAAAGCTCTTGCACAGGTCATAGGGCAATGCTCAATAAAAGACTTTGCCACTAATTATTTCAAAGAGGAAAGTGAACGTGAGCTCATGTACACACACGCACAGATATACATTCACATAAATAATTTATTTGTCATACCTATTTATAATACATGAATCTTTTATGTTTTATGGTGATACCATTGCAGTTTGCAGATTTACATCTCTTATTAAATTCCCCACACAACAAAACACAGTACTATGGAAATATATAGCCCCACAAACTGATTCAAGATTTCTAATCCAAGTGGTCTCACTGTCTGCAATATTCCTTTCTAAATTGTGCCATTACATCCCACAAATCGACTTGCAATGAAAGGTAATTTCTTTTTATTCTCTTACAGCCTTGTGGGAGAAAGGAAGGAAGAATCTATCCCCTAAAGAACAGCACAACAGTTTCCAGGCTGAAGCCTCTAACATGCACAACCTCCTCTGTGCTTCAGCAGACACAGACCCACCAGCCCTGTGAGAAGATGAGTGTGTTTACCATGTTGAAGAGATCAGCAGTAGATTTATTGGACAGAGAAAAGCCTTTGGGCACATGAGAAAAATTCTAAAAAATCCAGTTTCCAAGCAGGAAATTTGAGGAGTGATGCAGAGATCGTGACAGAAGCTGAAAACTGCATGCAGAGACAATGCCTCAGTGTCAACCTTAACACATGAAAACAGCAGCAATACATATTTTGGAGAAATGTTTTATATACTTGACCTGGTTTGTTGGTTTTTGGGTTTTTTTTCCCCCTGTAGAGAAAAAAAAATGAATCAATCTGTTCAGTGCAGTGACTCCCACTTCCACAGCCCTCAGATCAGTGTGTGGGTGAGGAAGGTGAGCCCCAAGATTTCTCTGTGCTGGGCAGGGTGGTGAGAGGCTTCTTTTCCTCCCCTGTTCACTTCTGTCATCCCTGCTCAGCTTCCTCCCTCGCTTTGGGATAACCTCCTCAAAACTTGTGTGAAAATCCTTCACCACAGTCCTCCAAGTGGTGAACAACTCCAAATCCCTTTATAGCCCATGGAGCTCTGTCTGAGCCCACATCTCACGTGAAACACGCAGCCAGAAGTCCCCACCCTGCACTACTTGAAGATCCAAAAAAATTGTTTTTCTCTTTAAGCAGCTCTCTGGACTGAAAGGTGAGGGTTCACTGTGAAAATAGGTGTTATTTTAACCAGGCTGTCACACGTGTGGTGAGGATGGCTTACCAGCCTCACCAGGCTACCTCGCAGCTTCTCTTTTATGGTCTGGAACTTGGAGGTGCTGCTGCAGCCTCAGAAAGCCACAGGCAGAAACCACACAAAGAGATTAAAGATGTGATAGGGAGAGGCAGGAGGAAATGCTCATTTTCTCCTGTGTGCTCTCCTGAAGGTAAACCTCCCGCACAGGTCCATGAGTTTCCAGAATCTGTTTGAAAGTTTCTGTCTGTTTGGAATTTTTTGGAAGTTTCTGTCTGCTTTCCAAAGGAAAAAAGCACCAGCAAACCCAAAACATGGAATAATACTCAGCAGAATCAAGCATGACAGGAAAACTTCCCAAAGACATTGCTGTTGCTTTACTCAACAATTTTCTCCTGCTCTCCATCTACACGGGAGAACTAAAAAGAGACCCAACACAGCTTTGCTACCTCTGTGCGCATTGGTGGAAATCTGTAATATTTTTCTCAATTAAAAGCCCTGGGAAATGTGGTAACATTTAGCTCAACATGTTAAAGAAGGTCCTTTCTAGCTCTGTTCTCACTAGCTCTGTGTGCTTCCGTGCTGTGCAGCTCCTTGTGACTTATTTCCCTGTTCAGCCATTTAGAACATTTAGATATTTTAGAGCCATTTAGAACATTTAGATATTTTAGAGCCCTTTAGAACACTGAGAACATTTTAGAAGTCACAGCAAATTCTGAGACACTTTGGACTGAAGATGGCATTTGTCGGTTTGAGCGGAACTATTTATTTTAATTTGCAAAGAAGTGTAGAACCGGGGTTCTAGAAATCAAATTCCATCCCTGATGAGTGACGTGCGGCAAATTACTTTGCTTTTGTAGTATCTTTAATGCAAATTATTGCAAGGTTCCTGAATATTTGACATGAGGATGTATTTATTAAAGTGTTAATGGCACAAACAAGCATCATTAAAGCAGGCAGACACACTATTAAAGAGTTTATAGCAAAAAACCCCAAGCTTCCAGAATTGGGTTAGAAACCTGATTTACCTGCAGGTAAATAAAACAATGAAGAGATAAAATATCAAGTGAATATCAAATAGAAGTGCTCAAGGCCAGGTTGGACGGGGCTTGGAGCAACCTGATCTAGCAAAAGGTGTCGGAACAAAGATGGTCTTCAAGATCCATGCCATACCAAACAATTCTCAGGTTTTATGATTTTTGGCATACATTTGGGATAATAAAATGAATAAAAAAACTTGGGCATCTTATGAACTGGTCAGAATATGAAAAACCTTTTTCTCTGCTGTGGTGTGGTGACATCAGAGAGATCTGGTCCATCAGAGCTGCTCCAGGGGGTCAAAAGGCATCAGTCAATGTCCAGCTGCAGCCCAGGCCTGCTGAGGGGATTCCTCACTGTGAAACACTGGCCACGAGTCCAAAAGCTGGAAAAGGAGAGGAAAATCACTCGAGGTCTTTTCTATATATACATGCCAGGGAAGAGCAGCCCTGTAACACAAACTGCTGCCTGGTTTGGAGTCCCTGCTGCCAGCATTTGTGTCAGCTGAGCCTCCCAGGCTGACAGCTGACATTGCCAGAGAACCTACAAGAGTTCCACCAGAAAAGTGTCACAGAAGAGAACATCCATTTTCCCAGCAAACCCAGTCCCTCTCCCTGTGAGAAATGCTCTGTGCAGCCTCCTATGAGGTCACACCTTCCCTTAATGAGTTTCCTAAAAGTTTACAGCAAGTTTCCTCAGTGGCACAGGTGGGGTCTCACTCATCTCCACCAGGGCTGTCATTATTAAAGGAATGGGTTCCAATTTCTGATTAATGCAAATTATAATTATGTACAGATAGTGGGGAGGGAGACAGAGATGTTTCCATGTTACTTTAAACAAAGAAGAGTTAAGGCCTTATCTTAACTATGCATTGGCACTGCAATGCGAAATGGTCATGCAAAATTAATTTTTAATGTGTTCAATTTATATTAAAAATTTCTGCAAGTGTGTGATTTTTTTTTTCTAAGGCTGGAGTGCTACTTCATTTACAATATTCCCTGAAGGTGTTTTTTTTTTTAAAGAGACTCTTAAACTGAAGCCATTTTAAGGGTTTTATGAGACATTATGTGAGCTTTCATATGCAAGTTAGTCGTTAAGTACCAGATATTATATTCTGTAATATGCTTAAGTGATATTAGAGGCTGTATATAGCCTGCAGTAATGGCCATTGCTGCTTTTTTAATTTATCAAGAAAATGTTGCTTAAATAAGGAGCAAATCAGTGCTTGGGTGTTAGAAAATATAAATGTAAAGGAAGTAACAATATTGTTGTGACATATTTTGTGCTCTCAGCTTCACTGGGGAGCAAAACCTGTGGCTGCTTTCTCCTACTCCTGCTGACACACATGGCAAGTCCCATATATAAAATGCTGGACATATATAAAAAAGAGAAATTTTACTAAACAGTCATTGCTTCTCATGACTTCATGAGAATGTATATCATGCCTCTGTTACCTGGATTTTTTTTTAATCATATGACTCCTGGCATTCAAACAAAGAAGCAACATTTTGACTTAAGAGTGAAGTCTTTGACTGTTCAGCCTACAAAGGGAAATGTTTTGGTTAAGCTGGATTCACTGGTCAAGCTATAAAAGAATAATAAAAATAAATCACAACAAACCAACCCTCACACAGTGAACAAAATCTCTACTTTTTGCTCCACCCTCCCTCCTTTAATGTAAGAGGAAGGAAAAAAAGAGAAAGCTTTGAGCTGACAAGTTTGTAGAAATGTAAAAGTCACTTGACTTTCCTTTCAAATGTGCCTCTTTCTCCTTGTCCTGACAGCAGAATGAAGCCCATCTGTGGCTGTGCTGCAGAGAAGGGGAGCACAGGGGTGTTTTGGGCTGACAGCCCTTGGCAGTGACACCTCGTGCTGGCCACAGAGTCCCCCACCTCCTCTGACCCCTGAGTGGAGCCCAGAGCTGCTCAAAATAAAAATATTCCTCCTCCAACCACGGACCCCTCTGCTGTGCCCAGCTGCAAACTCCCGCTCTCAGGCAGGCTTGTGATTGAAGAAATGTATTTCAAATGAAAAATAATCTTTTCCATTTTCTTCCTTTCTCTCCCAGCTGCTGATTCCCACCCTGATTCCTGTTCTGGAGCTGTGATTAATACTTTGTTTTTTTTTTTTTTTTTGTTAAATCACATCATCCTTCTCTCTCTCTGCCTCTCCTCCCCCTCTTCTTCCCAGTCCTCCTCACAGCTGTGGATCCTCACTCCTCCTTCCAGTTGCCTCTGCTGTCGTCCTGCTCTCTTCCCTCCCCCAGCTCCCTTAAATATTTCAGAGGAAAGTAACCCAGCTTCATCCAGGCTTTGTGGCACTGCCTCTCCTCTTGTCTGCACTTATCCTCTCTTGCTGCCTTTGGGAGGAACGAGGCCCTGGGCACCCTCAAACCCCTGGAATCAGCCTCCTTAATGAACCTGCACCCTCAAACCCCTGGAATCAGCCTCCTTAATGAACCTGCACCCTCAAACCCCTGGAATCAGTCTCCTTAACGAACCTGCCTGCAAATGAGCACCAAGCTGGGCACCAAATGGGCAAAATGGACCCAGCCAGTGCCAGCCAAGGGATCTGAAGGCTCTGCTTTCTGCAGGGAGCACATGGGGCTCTCCAAAGTGCTGCAGTGAACGCCTGGGATAAACATCCCCACGCTCCCGCTGGCGCCTGGGCTCCGCCTGCTCGATGAGCTCACGTGGAGCGCCTGAAATCCCCTGAATGCCAAAAAATTCAGGGGTCCAGAGGGATCCTCTTGGCAAGCAGGAGATGGCCAGCGAGCAGAGGGCCTGTGCTCTGGGGGAGAGGAGGTCAGCATGGGGTGAGCTGCTTTCCCTTGCAGCACAAGCCCTGCCTCGCACGCTTTTTTAGCGGTTTGTGACTACTAAGGGTTCTCGTCGTGGGCCAAAAAATAACTTGGCCCAAGCCTCTTAACTCTACAGTAGCTGTCAGAACAATGTATTCACCAAAACACAGGAAAGATTGCCACTTTCATCACGAAATTCTCATTGATGGCTCCCCAGTCCAAGCATGAGGAAAACATAGCATTCTCCTAGGGCAGTGATTTTGGTGTCTCCAGCTCAGGCATGGAGATTTCCTGTGCTTAGAGAACAAGCTGATTCTGTGATCTGCCCATTATCCCTTCAATGAGGTGGCTTTTGAATTCCCCTGGGGGTGTCCCTGCCTTCCCACCTTTTCTGGCTGAGCAAGCCCTGGAGTTTTTGATGAAACAAAACTAAACCAACAGATAAAGCAGTAATAAATAGAATAAATCTCCCAACACCTGAACCACCTCCTCTCCCTGCTCTGCACTGTGCTCCCTCCTCATGATGACGCCCAGCATCACTCTCATCTCTGTTCCACAGCCACTCCTGTGGTCCAGGAGCCAACTTTTAACCAGCTTTAAGCTCTTTCGTATGGCCCAAACCATTTTACCCTTTCCCCAAGGATGTCTCTGCACGGAGGTTTCCTGTTAGTGTCCGTGTGGTCAAAGGGCAATTAGCCTTTTCTCCTGCAATTTGGAGCTTGAACCGACTTTAATCTGTGTGAGGCAACACAAGCATCTGCTTCTCCTCTCCCTCCCACCCCCTGCTCATGCACACACAAAGCCTCATTATATTAATAAAATATTTTCCCATTCTTCACCTGATTAGCTGCCTGCACGTGCCCGTGAGCCCATTTTCCATGAAAAATGTGTGTGTGCATTTACGCCCATACGTGCCAATGCACCTTGCCCTGATTATATACAAACAGATGTTTATATATAGAATGCATATTATAAATTTAAATTGATACGGGAACATAAATCTGAATAAATCACAGCTAAGCTGCAGCTTAAAATAAACATTCTGGGGGAAAAAAATAAGCAAATAAACTTTTTTTTTTTTCATTTTGGCAGAATGTTTATTTATTTAACAACAGCGATGCAGTTGCTTACACTTTCTACAAATGTTTTATCTCTTCTTCCTCCGCACCTGTCCCTGAGTGAATAGAGCCACATCTGTCTCATCTTGGCATAACAAGTACACATCTACATCTGTGAAAGATGATTCCATTTTTGAAGGAAACACTGTCTACTTTTACACTCCTGCAGCCTGCTAGAAATTATTACACAATGGATTTTGTGTCTTGCAGGAAGGCTGCTAAATAGTGAATAGCGAGTTTGGAAGTGGTACAACAAAAGTAATGCCCTACTTTAACAAATAGATGGCTAGATCTAAATATATATTTATTCTAAACTTTATGGGTAAGAGAGACCCACTGATTAATGTTACCTTCATTTCACTCTTTCTGGTGTAGTGGACTCAGTTGAAAAGCTCAGGAAATGGGAACTGTAGAGTAGAGGATAATAATAGGCTAGAGATGCTTTCACCCATCAGCTGCCATGTCAGAGCTCACATAAAGTTGATAATGACTGGAAAAATAGTTGGAAAAATCCTTCCCTGTGAGGATGGTGAGGACCTGGCACAGGGTGCCCAGAGAAGCTTCCTGAATCCCTGGAGGTCCAAGGCCAGGCTGGACAGGGCTTGGAGCAGCCTGGGAGAGTGGAGTCAGCCCTGACAGTGGGCTCTTGGTTGAGACAGCCACGTACAGTCCAAGGTTATGTCATTAATGACATTCAGTAGCTCATTAAATAAATGAAGAGGTGAATTTTGTGTGATAAGGGTTTAATGAGTTAAAACTGTGAAATAGCCAAAAGCCTTTCTAGTGATACTGCACTGATGAGCAGCAGTGGTTTTGCTGCTCATCTTTCTTTTATGGGCTTGACTATCAAAGCTGAAGCAAAAATAATGGAATGATGAAGTTCCTGAAATTCCTCTGTTGGATTTTCCTCACCATTGTTACTTCCACTGCACCCAACAGCTCTTGTAGCGATGTACCAAAAGCTGTAAATCAGTGCAGGAGGGTCATCCCTCCATTCATCCATCCATCCATCCATCCATCCATCCATCCATCCATCCATCCATCCATCCCTCCATCATCCATCCATCCATCCCTCATCCATCCATCCCTCATCCATCCATCCATCCATCCATCCGTCCATCCATCCATCCATCCATCCACCCATCATCCATCCATCCATCCCTCATCCATCTATCCATCCATCCATCCCTCATCCATCCATCCATCCATCCATCCATCCATCCATCCCTCATCCATCCATCCCTCATCCATCCATCCATCCATCCATCCATCCATCCATCCGTCCATCATCCATCCATCCATCCATCCATCATCCATCCATCCATCCCTCATCCATCTATCCATCCATCCATCCCTCATCCATCCATCCATCCATCCATCCATCCATCCATCCATCCATCCCTCCATCCATCCATCCATCCATCCACCCATCATCCCTCCATCCACCCATCATCCCTCCATCCATCCATCCATCCATCCATCCCTCATCCATCCATCCATCCATCCATCATCCATCCATCCATCCCTCATCCATCTATCCATCCATCCATCCCTCCATCCATCCATCCATCCATCCATCCATCCATCCATCCATCCATCCATCCATCATCCATCCATCCACCCATCTTTCCTCAGTTCTCATCTGAAGGGATAACCTCAGGAAGAACATTAATCCAAGTTATTGCAGGACCTCTTACACCTGCCACAGGCTGTGTTTTGCCCTGTGCCAACACATTTGTGTCTGCTGACCAACCGGATAAACAGGATGACAAAGAAATTTCACTGTAAAACAAGGCCTGGCCAGGAAATAGAAATTTTTTCTATGGAAAAAAAAAATCCGCCTGTAGTAAAATTTTCATTCAGCACTTCCCATCACTTCCTGAATATCCTTCATCTTTTGCCAGCCTGGAGTTCTTGTGCAAAGTCTGAGAAGCCTTCCTTGCTTTTTCAGCCACTGAGTCTCCTAATTAAAAAAAAAAAAAAGAGTAAATGCAGAAGTGACAGCATTATTTTTGAAGACAGCTCTTCCTTCACTCTGTTGCAGGACAGACACCAAGAGCAACACAGATTCACTATTTCAAAACAGTCTGAAATGTGCTCAGATCAAAAAGAAATCAATGTCTCCATGAGCGTGATTTCAGAATTGAAATATTTTATGGAGCAAAAGAATCCCAATTAGAACACATTATAAATTGTAATTAATTGAGTGTTTTAAAAAATATATAAAGCTTTAAGGAGACATTATCCTGGTAGCTGTATCATTCTAAGAAAAAGTCAATCCTTAATAGTTCAACAATCAGGACTGATTTTCTTTTAAGGAAAGTTTGGAAGGCAGAGCACAATTTGTCCTTCTGTGGAGCGTATTGAGGTATTGATATGCAGGTCTCAGATGCCATGATGCCCACCCCCTGCCTCCTTTTTTTTTTTTTTTTTCTTTTTCTTTTTGCAGTGTTTCATATACTATCTTTAGGCTTTCTCAAAATCAGCTGCTTGATTTACCCATCCTTCCTGGGAATTTATGATTCATATCTTCCCTTCTTTTCCCTCCCCTCTCTTCTGCCAGACCTTTCCAACTCCCAACTGCTGTTCTATCTTCTATATTAAGCACCCCAGGCTCTGATGTACTTGACAGTGCCCTGTACTTTAAACACACACACAAAAGCACTCTGGTGATCTGAGATATCTTCTACAATGTGACACACATACACCAGCCCCAGACTCCAGACCTTTCCCAATCTTAATGAATACCTTACATTTAAATTTTTATCCTCTAAAATTTGTTTTATTCTATTATTTTTAAAATGGATGAAAAAAAAATAACATTGACAGTTATATAATGTACATTATTTACTTAATAGCTGTTCTGGTCTATTGGGTAAATATATAGCCAGGCAGTTTTTAAAAACACGTATTACAGACCCAAGAGACCAGAGAGACTCTGAAGCAGCTGTTCCAGTCTATTGGGTAAATATGTATTTAGGCAATTTTTCAAAATATGTTAAAACTCCTTCAGTGCCATTCTGGTCAATTGGTTAAATATGTATTTAGGCTTCTTTTATAAATGCCTTTTATGTAGCCGATAGACTGAAGGAACTGCAACTGCTGAATATGTTTTCATAATTTTTACCTGTGGGTATTACAGGGAGTTGTTTCCTGCATTCCAGCTCCATTCCCTGCTGCCACAGCACTGAGGACGAGCTGGGTGTCACAGCCATCGTCACCAAGAGCAAACACAAATATCACCACACCTGGGATGACATTATTGCTTCTGACTGTCATCCCTGCTCACTCAGAGCAATGCTCTCCATCTATTTTTCCTCTCTGTCAGTGGACTGACACACTTTGCATTGTGCTGTGCTGGTTAGGCTGATGGATATTTTTAAACCAGCCATATTTTTTTCAATATTCAGGGGAACAAAATGGCATTTTGAAGCCCTGCTGTCAATTCTGAGGTTGTTTATATGAGTGAAGTTTAGCACATGCTTAAATATGAGCCAGATCAGGGCTCAACCAACAGAACTTAAATTGCTTTATGATTTAAAAAAAAAAATATATATATATATGCCTCCAAAATCTTTTTAGGTGTTCAAGGTGATAGGAAAATCAAATCTGATGGCTGAGCTGTAACACAAGTTTCTGAAAGTCTTAATGTAAAGTGGCTGTGACAGATGTGAACATGCTGGGGTTTGTAGAACTTCTGCTGTATTTCAGCTGAAGATTTATATTTACATCCAGTTCTTTCAGAGTGAGCTCTGGTGAGAATTTTATACAGTGAGAGAAGGAGGGGTTGGGCTTAACTCAGTGGCTCTAGGAAGCTTTTCCAGACTTGTTTCTGTTAAACCACAGCTTTCAAGACAATTATATTTGCTCCATGGTTCCCTCTTTGCCTTCCCTCCCTTTATGGAGCAGACATCTCCATTGAACTGCTGTTGTAAATTAATCCAAATTTTATTGTTGCAAAACCAGGACTAAATACATATCTTCTTTTATCCCCACTGCATGAACTGACAGCATAAATTCTTTCTCAGTTTGTTCCTTAATGATAAATTATTAACTCTCCACGTAGAATCGATCATGTTCAGCCTGCAATGGTCTGTTCACCCACAGAATGTCTTCATTTTCCTGTGCTGATCATTATTTCAGGAAGAAAATTTTCATTATTTCAGGAGTGCCCTCAGCTTTCCTCGAAATATGAGTTACTACTTGTAGTAAGTGGTTGGTCTTGACTTATGGTTAAGCTCTGGTGTTTTTATCCCACCTCTTGTTCCTGCAGGATGGATTTTCATTCTCCATTCCCAGCATAAATATGATGTGCTGCTCACCCATCCAACTATCAGAAAGACTGTCCTCTCTTGAGGCTTTTTCTGTTTTTCAGAAATTTTCAGATAGGTTACTACAAGCTGTTATAATTTTCGGTTATTTTTATTCCGTTTTAATGTTTTTCTTGAGCAACATTTTTAATAATAAAACTACTGTAAATATTTCCCTCAATTGTGTTTAGAAAGCTGGGCTTGATGAGTTTGGGAGTCTTTCTTTATGATTCTGTGATTCTCCTGTAGAAACTGAGAGGACAAATAGGCAGAAACCACGTGGGAAAATGAGGAATACAAGTGTATCCTCACACAGGTTCAAACACAGGTGTAAGTGCATATGGAGATGGAAATTAAAATTTGGTGAATAATAAAAAAAAATGTATTTTAAACAGGCACTTGATAAACTGGAAATATTCTTGCAGAAATCAGTGTGGACACTTTAACCCAGGCAAAGTGTAAACCTCTACAAACTGGAGTAAAGTGATGTCACCATTTTAAATAAATCAACTGGTTTGCATTAATACAAGTTTAATACAAGTTTAAATCAGAGGATTTCTAAAAGAAAAACAAATGCGGAAAAATATTGATAAGAATTCTGACAGGGAATATTAATAAATGAAAATGTTGATAAGAACTCTGGATACATATGATGATTTATTGCCAAAATAAGTAACTTTATTATCCAAATTATTAGACCAGCTGTAATGCCAGGATAAAAATAACAGTGATGCAATGTCACTCACATAATTTCATAAACAATGATCAAATCCCATCAGAATAAGAAACATCTTGTCTGTCAAAGATTACGAGATGCTTTCCAGATCCACCAGTATATGCAGGCCTTTCCATTAATCAGTGCCACTGAGGCTTTTTTTCTTTTGAAATCACTGAGCTGGATGCCCAGTGATGCTCTCAACAGGAACTGCTGCTGTGTAATAGACTCGAGCCTGAAATGTGATTCTATTTTTATAATACAAGGATCCCTGCTGGCTTAGGGGAGTGCTGGTGGATCCTGCACCCACATCTGGATGTCGAGTTCATTCTGTAGGAAAGGTGAAATTCCATTTTTTAATAATCCTGTTTGTTGGGGTTGGCAGAGGCCAAATGTGGTGAGGTTTTGTTTTTTATTCACCAGCTTACTATGTAAGTTATTGGTGAGGTTTTCCTTTTCATAGGATGCTCACGCCCTGCCAGGAGAAATGTGGGTAAACTGTAACTGAAGCATCTGGAATAGCTTGGCCAAACTGATGCACTTCTGCCCCTTTAACCTGTTCGTGGTGTTCTCCTAAATAAAAAATGGAATTACCCATTTCTGTGGGAAAAAAAAAACCAAACAAAAAAAACAACATTACTGAGCCAAAGTGCTTAAAAATTAAAAGACAAATTTAAAAAGAAAAAAAAATTGAATAAAATCGATTAACAAGTATTAATTATCTTTACAATACATAAAGCATATCAAGAAGGAGGAGCCCCTGCTGCTGCAGAGCAAGAAGGTTTTTGTGCTTGTGTGTGGCAGCTCTCAGAGAGGGCAGGAGGATGGGTTAACCTACCATTGCCACAATTTGGTTTGGCAATTTCACTGATCATAAGAATATTCTTATTGTATCAAAATGTGTGACAGCTTTGTGATGGGCACAAATGGGGGATGAGATCAGACCCTTTTTCATTAGATTAAATGGAAATGTGATGTTTTCAACAGTCAAAAAACACTGGAGACATCTTCAAAGCTATCAGTGCCCATCTCTCCACAATCTCTGCTATGATCATTTTGTTCCCTTACCATTGATCTACTACAAAACTGAAAATTAATTTAAAGGAGGAAAGATCTTCAAATATTTATATCTGAATATTTGTGTGGGCAAAATGTAGGCTGAGCTAGGGGCCCGTTACACTCACCCAGATGAAAACTAAACCCAGAGCACCAGCCAAAGCTGTTTGGGGGTAAAAATATGATTTTGCACTGACTGCAGTGGACATGAGGGTCAGCCCAGGTCTTGAGCTCTCCTTCCAAATCTGTGTCCACCTATGTTCATTTTCCCTGCTGCAAAACTTCTTGCCTCTCTCTCCAGGAAAGTTTGCACATGCAACCCTTTGATTTGTGAAGGTGTCACTTGGCCAAAGCAGCCAGAGCCCAGATGGGAAAGAGAAAAATGATGGCTGGGGTGGAGGTGCAGGTGAATACACAGGGGTACAGAGGAGATAGAGCACGTTGGGCAGCTCATTTGTCAGCTGAGCAGCAGCCCAGCCTTTCCTAGCAGACATTCACTTTGTTCCATGTGATATTAAGTAAATGTGATATCGTAAAGCTGATAAAAGGAGTTGATCTATTGAAACTGGCTGGACTCGAGCCACTTCTGTTCTCTGTCTCCACCTGCAAGGGGAAAAAAAATTGTGCTGCAAAATACCTGAGTCTACCACTCTTGCTGTACTGGGTTTCCACTCAAAAGCACACACCAGCACACCCAAGGTCTTCCTTGCCTTTGAAATATGAGTCTTTCTTTCCTTAATCTGCTCTGGACACCACTCACACACTGAAGTGGATATTCTCTATTACCATTCAGAGCTTTTCTCTGGCCTCTGCAATGCAGCAGTGGGAGCAGAGATTCCTCCTCAAGATTTCTCTGCCTGGGGAAAAGGAAAAGGTCCTTCTCAGCAATGAAAAATGTGCACACCCACCATTAGCCTTGAGAGGAGACCAGCACTGAAGAGCCCACTGGATATGGCACAACGCAGATCCACCTCAGCCAGTGGGAGCAATTCAAAAGGGGATTGAGAAAGGAAAACCCTCCTAGTGCCAAAAAGTGCTCT
This sequence comes from Calcarius lapponicus, assembly GCA_039654755.1. Taxonomy (NCBI): domain Eukaryota; kingdom Metazoa; phylum Chordata; class Aves; order Passeriformes; family Fringillidae; genus Calcarius; species Calcarius lapponicus. The sequence goes on from CM077470.1 coordinate 23,621,823, forward strand.
CCCACTCCTGTCTGTGGCACACATGGATGGACTGAGCTCAGCACATCTGAGCACAAGGTTTCTGCCTGCAGGAGCTGGCGAGCCCCAGGCTGGGGTTACAACTCAACACTTCTCTGTCAGGGAGCAGAGACTCCATCCAGCTCTGTGGGATGCTCTCATGCACGTCCAAAAGCATAGATGTGGTTCTGGCAGGGCTTTTCTCTTTCTAATTTTAGTAAAATATTTACAAGAGAGAGGTACTTCCTCACAGTACATCAGGCATTAGTCACTGATAAGAGAGAACATAAATTCTGGGCTTTAATCTTATATCGTATTATTCCAAAAACCACCTTAACATGCAATGATACCTTATAATATTGAATTTTAAAACCCCCAACTTTTAGCATTGTTAGAGCGCATACTTTTATGGGAAATGGAACATCAGACTCCTGATGCTGAGCCTAAAATTAGGTGACATTGTTTAAAGTACCTTCAGAATGCTTAATCTGATTTTTTTGTCCAGTCTAAGCACTTGAAAACCCGATGATAGGCATAGTTGTTTGATATATAAAATTTTGAGTATTTATGTCTCTAAAAGGCAAGTTTCCTTGCTTTTGAGAATTTTTCTTACTGGGAAGGCTTCCAAATCCCCTCTCATGTAGCTTCATGGAATTTTCTCAGCTCTTATGTTTGCTCCTTCTCCACACCTCTCCCCCAGTGCAGAGAGGCACATCTGTCTGTTTTCTGCCTTATCAAGCAGACATCTACATCTGCGAGGAAAACACCACTTCCTCAGCTAAAAACCTGTATCTGATTGTGGTAATAAAGCACTACTTCCTCAGTTCAAAACATTCATCAGACAGGACCAATTACTTCAAATGACTCATAGCAACAGGCAAAGCAACGCTCGCCTTGGCGGAGCCTTTGAACTTCCACCGCTTCAAAGGTGTGCTAAGACGTGGTTATGAGGCGATTGTCTAAAATTGCCAAATTACCAGGTCCCAAGCTTTGACATTTGTTATTCTGAGCGATGAGACAAAGGAAAAGCAGTTTGTTCATCCCCCTGGGAAATATGAAGCGAAACAAAAAGACATTTCCTAGGTGAAGAGAGCTCTTAGCGGGGTGAATTCTCGAATGTGAAACAGAAAAACTCTCGTGCCCTAAATTAATCAAATTACATAATTAGGTGATCAAACAATACACGACAATAATACAAAATGCAAACAATATGAGCCAAAGCTACTGAGGGAATTTAGTGGGCTTTTAATCACATCCTGGAGGTCAGAGTGGCTCAAAGTGTTATTAATGGGAATCAAAGATTTTCACCTTCAGGTCACCAACTTGAATGTGGCACAGGTTGGTTCTGACTGAGCATCACTTCCATCTGGTAATTACTGGGGGGCTTGTGGTCTCAGCAGCCCCATAGGAGAGGAATTTGCAGAATCCAGCATGAGAATGTACATCAGCTGCAGTGGGTCAAAGGGTGTCCAGCAGAAGACAGATGATCCAGAAGAAAACACAAGATTATGCAACTCAAAACTCTTCTTTCAGGAAATATTTCAGTACTTTCTACTACCTCTAAGTATCATTAAATAATATTCTGAAGTTATTGCTTAAAATTGCCAAATTAATTGTTTCTAATAAATCTGTTTCCACTTTCCCCATGTCCCTGATGGTCATGGTCCTCTCCTGACAAGCACCATGCCCAATGAGATCCAACAGCCTAATTGGTTAATAGTTAATTTTGGGTGGGCTGATCCAGTCTCTCTAACTGTCATTATAATTAATTTAACTTTGAAAAATTAAGTTAAAGAAGAACCCCATACTGAGCATCATAAAGTATATTATTGTTACCTACTGACCCAAAGTTATTTGGGTATTTTTGATACAATGGTTATTTTATCAGGACTCTTCCAATATTAAGACCACGTTTAAATAAGTATAGCTCTAATTCAGGAATGTATTTCTATGTTTTCCATTTTCATGTTGAGATATTCAGTTTTAGTTTTGTCATTTTGATGAGTTTTTACCTGTTTTCTTAACAATGAAGGTGATCAAGCACATATTTGGAGGGCACATGACAAGTGACAAGGATTATTGGGTTTTGTTACCAAGAAAGCTCACTATCAAAATTCAGTGATGGGACTGGCCAGAAAAACACAAAACAATCATATTTCCTATTTGGTGTAACTGTTCAACCATCTTTTCTTGCAAATACCTATAGGTAAACAAGAAAAAAAAATTAAGGTTCCATTAATATTTGGCAATAAAACTGCTGTTTCTCTACAAGTTTTACCAGAAATATGTTAATGCAACTACTCAAATAGAGAAATACAACAACAGAGAGGCAGAGAAAAGACATTTCAAAATCCCAGTTGCCTCAGTGGAGGTCTTTTCAGGGCTAGAAGTCACTTCTGGCTTTGGTAGGAAGCCTACAGGCACTTCTTTTTATGAGTAAGTTACATCTGTTCAGGCACTGCACTTTCCTAACACCATACTTTTGTTTTTTAGACTGAGGAGCCTTCAAGTCTAGCAGCTCAGATGCTTGCATCCGTCTGTACCCTTTTGGGTAAATACCTGTCACTTTAGGCAGCCTTCTCTGGCTCCCTGCTCCTCACTGAGACTCAGACTGTCCCACTGACGCCCTGCTGGCTCTCCCCTGGCGCACAGGACAGCACCACCAGCCCAAAACCTTCCACCTTCCCAGGTAAGGGAACACAATCTGTCCCTGACAGCTTCTGCTTTTTCTTATTTATTAAACTCAAAGGACCTCCGAGAGGGTTTGGTGGAGCAAAGAAAGGTGGATTGCCTGGTAGGTCCCCCCCTGGTTTCTGTGGCCGTGTCTTTGGGGGTGTCTGTCAGCAGAAAGAGCCACCCCTGGCTTTGTAGCCCTCTCTGATGAATGCCATGCACGCAAGGCAAGGCGCCTGTTCTTCGCGTTTGTCACAATTCTCCCTATTGAACACAAATCCCTTCACTCCATTTTAAGGAGTCCAAGAACGAGTACTTCTATGCAAATTTGGAGTTAGCCCTGTGTCAACAGAAATGCACTGTATCTCTCCTGAAATATACATGTTAAAAAGCAGTTATTCCTAAGCAGCCATTGGTCACTCATCTGGAAGGACCAGGAAAACTTAGTCAAGGTCTGTGTCAGATGTTTTAAATTGTCACTGCAATCTAGTCTAAGATTAAGTCATTTGTCCCCTGCACCATTCTCTGTGTCAAGGGTCAACCTGTATTCTCCCATTCTCCCAGAGCACCACACATCTATATCCATAGAGACTTCACTGGTGACACCCTCCCTACTCTCAAAAAAAATGTTTTAAATCCACTTTCCTTTAAAAATCAACCTATATTATCATTATTCTTGAATATTAGTTGTATCTCAGTTAAAGGGTCACCAGAGTGGAAAAGACAACAAGCTCATAAATAGCTCATAAACTCCCTTTCATCTCAGGAGAGTGAATGAGGAGAACCAGAGCACAAACAACTTTGGAGGAGCTCTGTGTGTTCCCCCTGCTCTGATACAACTCTGAGCAATGTTTCTTGTCATGCACCCAGCAGCTGGATTTACGAGCACGTCAGCGCCTGCATCTCAGCTGAGGATGCCCAGATGGGGAAACCCTCTCACCAGCACCATGAAATACCCATCTGCTGCCTATTAATATTCCCCAGGGAGTTATTGCTTCCTGCTGCCTGGTTCCTACGGTTGGTGTTGGGAGGCTGGGATGGAGGAGCACAAACCAGAGTGGCTCTGGAGTGAGGATGAGGTCGAGCCACCGTGGGACAGTGTCAGTTTAAAGGAGGTTCTTTGAAAGCTCTAAGACGGTCCAGTCTCAGCAGAAAGGATACTGAAAAGCAAAATGTCCCCTATGCATCCATTTGATCAAATAACACGTTTATAGCACTATTATTTTATCAAGAGAAACAGTTAACTGAGACATGACATGTAACTGTTAAAAATTACACACCACCAAACATCAGTCAGGGACACTGAAAGGAAGAGTTGGCGCTTATAAATAAAAAATGATGTAGAAATTAAACAAACAACCCATGGAGACTCTTTCAGGTTTTTTCTTTCCCCCGTTTCTTATGTAAAACCACACAATAAATGGTCTTTGAGTTGCAGAGGTTTAATCTATGTGCAGAAAGGGAATTAGAGGCTGATTCAGGGTTTTTTTTTTTTTTCCCTTTCCTTTCCTGGAGGCCTCTTTTTTATTTTCTTTCCAGGTATTGATCGTGAAAGTGATATCACACCAGAAGGTGCATTGATATGGTGTTGAGTAACAGAAAACTGCAAAGACTCCTTACAGTATAATCAAAGCTTCTGTCCAAGCCCCCCACTCTGATGAAATCCAATCAATAGGGACGATTAAATGACACATACAGAGCCATCAATATTAAATACAATCCATTTCCTGTACAAGAGCAGGGCAATGTAAAGTGGACAAGATAAAACTTGAATAGGCAGGTTATTTACGATGCTTGTACAGTATTTAAGCAGTGATGAAAGTTGGGAGCACACATGATTTGCATATTAATCAAAAAAGGCAAGTAAGCTTTCCGATGCACATAAAATAGAGTTTGGTGGGTTTGCAATGTTTCCAAACAATATCTTTTTTAAAGTTATTTTTGGGGGGGCAAAGTCAGAGAGGAGTTGACTCCAAACTGAAGAACTAGATTCTACAATCTCTGATTTTAACAAGCCATGGGGTTCTCACAGTGTTTTTTCAGTATTCTACACCATTTCCCCGCTGCCTGTGCAGTGGAAGAAAGGGTTTGAGATAATTCATTGCGACTTTCGTCTGAATTTTACCTCCAGAGGCGAGGAAGAGACCACCAAGAAGTGTAACAATTTCCCACCTTGAGCAAAACCACAACATTGGAGGGCGCCTCAAGGACCATCTCGTTCCACCTCCTGCCATGGGCAGGGACACATTCTGCTGGACCAGGGGGCTCCAAACCCCATCCAACCTGGCCTTGGACACTTCCAGGGATTGGGCAGCCAGCCCTGATTTCTGGGAGATTTTTGGATCTCCCAATGGCTGTCAGGGCTGCCAGAGGGCCCATTAAAGGAAAGTTTTCCTGTGTGGAATTCCCTCATCACCCTCAGAGACATTCCGTAGTGCTGTCCCTGGGCTAGGGAGGGTCCACCAGCTGAGATAAATGGCTTTTGGTAAACTCCCTGCTCTTCTCTGCTGTGCCAGTCAAAATGCTCCCACCAGTTCTTACAGAGTCCATGTGTTGCAAACACTGAAAACCACCTCTAATAAATCCGGTTTCCTTCTCACACATTTCTTCACACCACAGCTTCACAATGGGCAGGTGGGGAAATGGCAAAATTAGGGATCTACTTTCAAAAGCAACAAATGGATAAAAAGACAGAAATAGATAAAAAATCTAGATCTCCAACAAATCAGGCCCTGAATCAGAGTGTCTTTTGTTCTAGAAAAGTAAGAGCAAGGATGAATGAATTCACCTCAGAGGGAAAGAGACAAAAGGAGCAGCAGATTGGTAGAAAGGTATCACCATGCTACCCCTGAGCACACTGTTCTTTGCTTTTCACACATGAATCCTCATCATATTGATTGATAAATACAAATTTTTTCTTCCCTTTTTAAAGTCAATTCATTCTTTCTCAACATTAAACTTTCACAGTGTCTTTGTAGTCAACAGATAAAATTCCTCATCACCAAAACTTGCGCTGGCTTTAGTGGAAACCTAGAAGGACCGTTGACAAGTTTAAAGTTAATCATGTATTTATGTCCTTTGTTATACTGGGCCATAGCTGGGTTTGGTATCTTCAGGATGAAAACCCTTCATCTTAACACAATTTTCAAGGATTTTTAAAAAAAACTCCTCAATAAAAGTTTTATAGAGAAAGTGAGCCTGAAAAATGTTCTTGGAGATGACACTACTCTCTGCCAGGACACTTTCACAAATACTGTGGGGACAGCAGGTTGTTTGCCAATGAAAAGCTACTTTCTCTTGACAAAATTGAAAATTGATGACAAAGTGATTGGGTATTTCTCAAAATGCTGTCAAATGTAATGACATTGGGTGTGTTCCAATTAGTTTTGTAGGCTTTCGAGATGCAGCTCTCTCTCCTTGCCTTCTGTGTAAAAAACTTTGTGGCGTGAGTCTGGTCTGCTGAAGGACAGCTAGAGCTGCTACAGCTCCCAGAATTTGCTAGGGAATAAGGCTGCACTGACACATCTAGTCTGGACTAAACAATCAACTTTCACTTTGCAAAACTCGAGCTTTCTTGTCCAGTTTGGCGCGGCGTTATTCGCCCACAGCACAGGTCGGTGGGGTCACGTTGCCGCTAAGAGAGTAGGGGCAATTTGATGATAAAATAACTCATTATGTTTGGTAATTAACCACACTCCTATAAAATCAGAGGTGCCACGAGGTGCCTGGGATGTGGTGAGCACCCCACCAGCAGGAGCAGAGGGGACAGGGAAGCCAAAAGCTCCGTCAACGTCAACGTGCGTCCCCTTTAGGCTGTGGGGGCTGGAATCCAGGATCTCCCTCTCCCCCTCCTATCTGGAGCACAAATAACATAAAGCTGGGATAGGATTGATACGGAATGCTACATAAAATGTTTGCTTATAATTATTTCTAGCACCCTTTTGAAGCTTAGGGATAAAACATTTCTAATTATTCATCAGGCCGTTGGAACTCCTAGGCCTCTGTAATAGGGATTTAGCAGAACAACAAATAACGTACAGGGATCCAGATGAAAGGAGTGAATTTGAAGGGATTATTACCATAAAAAAAGCAAATGACTATTTGATGGAGTTACAACAATACAGAGAGTCAGACAGGGATAGAGAAATAATGCTAATTGATAAATACATAGCTGCTTAAGCTTTAATTTGAGCTGTGGAAGAGTTGTAAAACAAGTGATACCTGTAATTTCCTTCTTAAAAAAGATCCCTCTGTTTGAAATGCATATATAAGGAAAACCCCTCAAATGCAGCTTTTCTTTCCCCCTCCTCCCATTTTCACCATATTACAGTCACAAGAAGTAATTCTTTTAAAGGCATGACATTTTTTATGGCCTTGGCTGTCTTACAGCTGGATAAAAATTTGCTCCCCAGTTTAGGATGGGAGCCATGACATCTTCTGCAGGATCCTGTGATCTGCTCATGTAGGAACTCCATGGGCCACAGGGAGCAATAGGAATTCAAGGAATGAAGAGGGGATTTCGTGTTCACTACCATATACCACAAAATCACTGCCTCATCTTAATCAAAGCATTGCAAAGCAAAAGGCAAATCACAAAGAAATGACAACAAAACCCCATGAAAAACCCCCAAAGTCAGCAAAAGCAGGATTTTTGAACCATCTAAGGTGCAGCCACTCCTACTCTCTCATTTTTTTCAATAGAACAGACAACCTTTAGGCAGTCTGTCTTAAATAAAGACACATAAAATGATAAGTGGAACCTAAAACAGGAAATAGGACAAATATTCCATATTCAGTGCTGTTATAAGCAACATCATCACTATCACCACACCAGTGATTCCACACAAAGATAGTTTTTTTGAGGATACATAAGCTGCCTTGCCTAAAGGAGGGAAGGAAACAAATCTGACTTTGCAAATACATGCAGAAAAAAAAAAAAAGAGGAAAAAAATAAAAAAATCATGGATAAGAGACTTACCAGCTACTCTGCAAGCTGTGTGCTTCTTTATATCACAAATACTGGTTTAAAGGGCAAAGGTATGCAAAGCAGATGGATTGTGCCTATCTCTAAATCAGAATTTCAATGTAAGACGTTTTCCAACAGCTCAATAGAGGGGCTTAGAAGCTTTCTTCCCCTCCTTAATGAGGGGGTAAAACGGTAAAACGTTAGCATTATAAATTGCAGCTTAAAGAAATTATATTCAGATTTTTTTATTTTTTTTTTTAAAAAGAAAGAGAAAAACCATACGCTCTAGATTAGCAGGGGTGGATCGTCTTGTTGAGACTTGTGCTGCCAAAGCCTATTAAAGTAATTCACATTTTATACACAGACATTACCATTTTCTCTGAACTATAACGTCCTTGGAGCATTACTCCGCAGAGACATCCAAAATCCACTTTAGACGGGGCACAAAGGCACAGTTTGAGATTTACCTGTGTGACTTGTCTCGCAGGTGACAAGCATTAAGGAAGGAAATCTACACTTCTGTCAGATAAGCAGGAATTCCTGGTTCCTTAATTCACTTGAAAAGAAAGGATAATTACCTGAACTAAATTTCTGTGCCCATCTCAAATGGACTCTAGGGACAATCCTGCAGATTAATGCTCTAAGAACATAAGATTCAGAAAGAGAACGTAGGGATGTATGAAATAGGATCTCTTTTAACAACCTGGATCAAAAACTGTATCCTGAACTGAGGGGAGGAAGGGGCAAATCCAGCGCAGCATTAATGCATTCTGCTGCCTCAGCAGAATCAGATTTTGACAATAACAATCACGATGATTTTTATAGGCTCACTTTTCTTCTCTACATGCTGATGGATCTGAGGGATTTCCACAACCTGAATGCTCCAGGCAAGATTCTCAGGTGATGTAAATTGGCATTGTTTCTATGAAATACCATCCCTTCACATCCTCTACAGCTTTTCTGCTCATCAGCAGTATCATAATCATCTGGTAACATTAATTAATTTTCCCCGTGTTTTATGCAATGCTGCCTCTGCCTCCTCCCCGCCTCAAATTGTTTTGATTTTGTTCCTTTTTTTTTTTTTTATTTTATTGCTGTTATTGCTCCACGTCTGCTGAGTAAATCTGCGGCGTGTTACTTTAAAAATGAAATAAAGCTTGTGTTCATAGTGACAGTCAATAACACTACAGCATTATAATCAATTGCTATTTGTAGCAGCAGGACTAGCAGTGGGGGCAGATCAGTGCAAATTACTGTCACTGTGTGCTGCCGTGTGGCGCAGCCAGCCTGGATCACGGGAGACAAACGATCCCAGATCCAGTGGGAGCACAGGGAGCTCAGTCCTACCTGCACAGCACCACAGCCACGCACAAACACGGGGGGAACGTGGTTAGGAACCTGCAGGATGGAGAAGGAGGGGAAATAAATTAAATTAACCCAGTTGTGCTGCTGAGATCCCGGGCTAAACGTTCCTGCTCTCGTGATGGGCTGGAGAATGGAGGATTACAGGTGCCCAGGGATGTACAAAAAAGGCTGGAAAGCTCTTTAGTGAGCACCAGTGACGTCTCTGTTGTAGCTTAACTGAGGGTTTGTGCAGACTCCTGTAAACCATGGGGGTTTCAGTTCAAAACACCTGTTAGGATCAATAATAAAGCCAAAAATGAAATATAATAGCTCCCCCCCCCCGCCCTCCATTCTTTCTGCAGAAGCAGGAGTGTTTGTTGCTGCTATAGATCACAGTGATGCAAGTTTTTGCCTGTGTTTCATCTGAGGAAAGAGATCCAGGCTCTGATCTCAGTGGGGGGAGAGAGCTGTTATCTCAGAGCTGGGCTCTGGGAGCAGCAGGTCAAACAGGTAATTTTAAAGACGGAGGTACCCAATTCTTTGTGTCTCTTCAGCTTTCTCCTCCATGAATTTGGCAATTTATTTGGAACCCCTGTGAATAGGGAGAAATGCAAATGGTGTTTAGTGGGGAGAGAAGAAACATGAGGCAGATCAAGGTCACGTCTTTTGGAAAAGAAAGCCTTGGCTAGGCAAGCAGTGCATGGTTATGAAATGACATCTGATTACCTGGCTGAAGGGTGTCTTACTGGTTTGGGAGGCTGCACTGCAAAACCCAGCCCCCAGTTTTGCTTTCCAGCAGGGAGAGAAGGAAGGGGAAAGGAAAACCCGACCTCCAGGACCCCCCAGCTCCTCACACACCCTCCTGGAGAGGGTGATGCAGCAGCAAGGCCAATGCAAACACTGAGCTCACTTCTGGGACTGCTGCAAAGGATGACAATTTATTGCCCTTTTTAATGATAGAGTTTGTGATATGCACACTTGCCAACTGGGAACTGGAGTGAGATCAATGAGTTATTTTACATAGGTCCCTGTATTCTGGGCCAGAATGAAACTGTTGACCTAGAGGTGAAAGTCTCTAATTTTATTTCCAGTCCCTCTGAGTCATGTAGTCACCAGAAATAACACTGACAGCAATAAAACCAAGCAAACAAACAAAACTAAGCAAACATCAAATATGAAGGGAAAAGGGCTTTGCCAAAGAGGCTCAGCACAAGTTTTGTGAGACGGCGTAATCTTTGACAGGGAAATCTGGACCATAAAAACCCCTCTCTCCTGGATCCCAGTGTTCTCCTCTGAAGACAAATGTTTTATAATAAATATTTCTGTGCCTGCGGAGCTCTGTGCGAAGTCGGACATGATATTTTTGGCAATATCTGCGTGTCAGGAGGAATCTGAGAAAGTGTCACATACTGCACGCGGGCTGGCCGGTTGGTGAGAGCCATGGGTTTGGATTTGCATGTCACACATGTGATGGGCTGAGCAGAGCAGAGAAACAGGAACATTTCTTCTCTTCAGCCTTTTTATCCATTTTAATCCATGACCTGAATCACAGAATTCATGTAAAGTCGTGGTATCTGACTTCACCTCCCTACTGCCAACTCTCTCCACCTTCCAAAATCACAGAGCTGATGCACTTGTATATTTTTAGATCCAACATTTTTCCTGTTTAGCAAAATCAGAATTGCTCCTTCTTATTATTAATATTAATGTTATGAATAATAATAATAATCCTCATCATCATCATGTATTTTTCACTATGCCTTTAGAAGGTAGTTTCCAAAGGAAATTTCTATGTCTGTTCCTGGCTAACAGGCATGATGGTTTGGGAAAAATAATCTTCCACTCAAAGGCAGTTTAACTTCCAATAAGGACTTTTTGGCTCAAAGATTGTTAAGGAAAATTGCTTCATTTTGCAACCATAATTCCTATATTTAAATGAATGGGATTTTCCTTAAGAGAGATTTGAACTATGGAATTTTCCTTTGTTGGACAAGAATCAATGGAGTGTTTGCTGCTAATTAAACCAAATAAGTTAGCTGAAAAGGAAAATGAGTTGATTTTGAAAGAACTTCATAGTACAATTGCAGTTTTGAGCAGACGAGAATTTAATCTAATTTAATTTTTTTCCTTAAATGTCAGGGTTTGTGCTCCTCTATTATTTTGAAGACTATCAGGGATCCCTCCCTGTTGACGTAAGTCGCTCAATTTATGCGATCTGGGTCTGAATCTATTACCAGTGAAGGCAACAGGGTTTGGATTAAACCTTTACAGTCTGTGTTTTTTAAGGTCTCAGACAGCAAAGATTTAGCTCTCAAACACCCTGAGATCAATCACTAAATTCAGAAAACTGGAACACATGCACCAAAATCACCACATTCTGTAGTGACAAAATATTTTGCAGAAACAGGGCTGTGATGCTGTTAGTGGCTTGGTTTGACCTGATTTTCCTCTACACAAACAGAAAATGTCAATGGGAGACGCCGACAGCAGATTTTCGTGGCTTTGGAATTTGATATTACTATGGATTTTAAAACATAAGGGGGAAATGCATGACAGTAAATGAACGCAATGCCTTATTTTTAACCTGCTCAGCAATTAAATGATTGTAATATTGAAATATTGCAGATCGCTGCGGAGCTAAAGCACTGAATTCCTAATGTTTCTATACATTTTATACCTCTAAACTCACTTAAATTGATAACAATCTGATAAAAAATTACTGTGCTGACTTGTGAAAATACTCTTTGAGAAAGACTTTTGGGTTAACTTTTTTGATTTTCTGGTGTTTGGGGAGCTTTGTGGAGCGACTGGAGCTGCAAAGTTAATAAAAATCTAGATATACTTTGCTGCAGTGGGTAGCGTCTTTTTTAAAATCTATTTTGAGGAGCATAACCACTGGGATAAACAGCACAATAGTGTCCTTAACATTATGAAAAAAAATAAACTGTGTATTTTAATTATCTTGAAAAGGTCAAATGGCAGAAAAAAAAAATCACCTGTGATACAAAAAGTCTGGCTATTATAATGATACAGAGTGTAATTCAATATATCTGTTTAGATATTGACCTTGTGCATTATTAATGGCTTTGAAGAGGCTACTGCTGTCTTGCAACTCTTGAACAGGTGCAAGCCACTGGAAACCCACCATTTATTGGTTTCTGTATGCCAGATTACTTTCCAACTAAAAGCTAATGCAGATATGTTTGCAGCCTGAATGTAAGAGGGAATCCTGATTTTTGTGACTTGGTTGTTTTGGTATTTTTGTCTAAAGCTTCTACTCTACTTCCTCCCCCTGCAAAAAAAAAAAAAAAAGATCCTATTGTGAAAGGATTAAGTTTCCATTAAAAGTAGGAATTTTTTATTATAAAAGCAGTTCATTTGGATAGGAGACATCTGGAAATCCCTGTCTATGCTTCTGAGTAGCCTTCAGCTTCAGAAAAATCCTCATTTATCTGAGATACTTGGTGGCCCAAAGTCCCTATTAGATACCTCATATTTTCTGATAGGCAGCTGAATTCCTGATTACAGAGCAGCAATCACCACAAAAATATTCTCTTTTCTCTGTATTCACCTCTCAACAATATTTTTTGTGTTAATACCATGCCCACAGGTGATCCCAAAGCAGAGCATGGGGCCTCCCACACTAAAGGTACCAGAAGTACTATAAATGCAAATCCTAACATTAGTTTTATTCCCTTTATTCCTTTGTTTTGTTTTGTTTTTTTTTCTTCCACCAACAGCTAAATTCTGTCCTGTCACTGCAAGAATAAATATTCAGACATCACAAGTTATACCTGGTTGGACAACAACTGCAGTATTTATCTATTTTTATTTTCAGAATGCTGTTTTGACTAATTTACATATTTTAAAAATGATTAATTTATATATTTTTAAAAATCTTGTTTTCTAGGATTTTCAGAAACATTTCTCATTAGATGAGCTAAATTTGAAGATCTTCTTTTTCCCCCACCTTTATCAATTATATAATAGAGAAAATTAAAATGACCGTAATGACACAATATTTCTTTGCTGCTGTGGAAAAATCAGTTAAATATAAACCAATATTTTACCAAATCTCTTGTGAATATTTCCCCTGAGGGCCGGATCCTGTGTGACTTTCAACATAGCAGAAGGAGTTTATGTGCAAATCAACCATCAAGCATAAAACAACAATAGAGATGAGAGGAAAAAAAAACCCCAAAGAAATAAATAAAAAAGAAAAAATTTCAAATTATGTCAAAATTCTAAATATACTATAAGAAATAATGCAAAAAAAACCCTATTTATATAGCTTTTCCTATGGCCCTTTTACTGACATTTTTGAAAGGCAAATGTACAATTCTATTAGGAGAACCTTAAAAAATAGCCAAGACCTAGGTAAACTCACAGATCTCTGATTGTTTCTCCAAATTAAATCTGAATCCTGGTTTTATTTAAACTCTAGGTAAGCTCACAGATTCCTGATTGTTTCTCCAAATTAAATCTGAATTTTGATTTTTATTTAAGGTTTCACAATTATTTTTGATTTATTTCCCAGAAGAGATAAATAATATCTTTGTACTTCCAGGTTGATTGAGATATGGGATTCACAGAATTGGCACCAACACAAGAACTTGCTCACGTTTCCAAGAGTCATGACTGAAAACATTCAACAGAATTTAACTCAGCAAAAATATATGGAGTTAAAATGATGGTTCTCATTTTCTTCTAGTGCCATGTGCTCCAAAACAATGGCTCAGGGTGAATTATTGCTGCTGAGAGAAGCACTTTGTGGTGACTCACCAAAATCTCTGGCCAGGACTTCCACAGAGAAATTCCCTCATCAGATTAGGAACAACTTTGTGTTTCTCTCAAAACGTGCTGACTGGGCTGCAGCTCTTTGAGCAGTGCATGGAAATATACCCAAAGATATATCCTGCATTACAGCCCAAAAGAACAGCTCGTTTGTGACACTGAGACTGAACAACAAGCCCTGCTGGAGTGGGTGGAGGAATGGGCTGCAGTCAGGAGGTCTGGGGGGATCTCAGCTTTGCCAGCTCCTGTGTCATGTTTGGCCAGAGCTCTCAAAGTTCCTGGAGCCAACTGACTTCCAAAAGTAAAGGAAAATTTACCTCCAAATATTACTGGCACATTTAGCCTCACCTACAACACTGCTTTATAAGAGAGGTTGAAACTGCTGATGCTTCATGGCACGAAGCTGGTGGAGTGGGAACAGATAAAGGATAAGGGGAGTGCCTTCCCACGGCCAGAGGACAGGGTTAGATGGGATATTGGGAAGGAATTCCTGGCTGGGAGGTCCCCAGGCCCTGGCACAGGGTGCCCAGAGAAAGTGGGGCTGCCCCTGGATCCCTGGAGGTGTCCCAGGCCGGGTTGGACAGGGCTTGGAGCAGCCTGGGACAGTGGGAGGTGTCCCTGCCCATGGCAGGGTTGGGACAAGAAGATATTTCAAGTCTCTTCCAACTCAAACCATTCTGCGAATCTATGATTCATTTCTCTCATCCCTGATATACATATGTGCATGTTTGCAGTGCTTAAAGCACTAAATTTTCACCTTTTTCTGCAATTTCAGCAGGAAATCAGAGCCATCAGCATCAAGAAGTGGGAAAGGAAGGCAGGACCACCTGCTAGACATGGCTGCACCCCAATTCTCTGAACCTACACGGATTTACCCGTCGAGGTTATGGCCTTGACACTAAGGATCAGACGTGGTGGCTTTAATTCACAACAATAGATGATGAAAGCAGAACATTCTGCCTCCTGCCTTTACAAATCCACAGAGTCAGGATGTCTTCCCTGCACTCAGGAGCTATTGGAGGTGGCAGAGAGGGGGAGAGGAGGCGTTTTAGAGCGCGCCGGATCATGGCTGGCAGGGGCAGGGGCAGCAGCCTGTGTTTGTGTCTCCTAATGTCCTGAGACAGGGATGGGAGGGATGGGCAGAGGAATGCTCTGCACACTGATAAAGAGGAGTAATAACCACTGACACTGAAATCAACCCCCCTGGCCATGAGCTAACTCAGGGTCCAAATTCTGCCAGCGGCGTCCAGCGCCAGGAAGGTGGTGCTGAGCAGAAGCGTCTCTATCTGTGCTGGAGAGATGCTGCTCCTAAGTGCCTTTTCCATGTCCCTGGAGGATATCTGAGCACCTCAGCACTTTGCAGAGCCTCCAGCACTGCCCCTCTCCCCCCGGGCCCCGTGAAGCTGCTGCTGCAAAAGCCATAATTCACCCTTTAATATTTTGATACTTAACGTGACGGATTTCCCTTTTAGTGCGCGTCGGTTTGATCTGATCGAGGCACGGAGCTGGGCAGGTTTCCTGCATTTCAGATGATTTTAGTATAAAACATGCAAATCCCACAGTGCATTCCCCTGTTTCTGTGGCATTATGTCTGCAGAGCGGTGTCACGAACGATGACACCTCTTCACAGAAAAAACAGAGAAATATCTTCTGCAGGATGTGAGATTTCTAACGAAAGCTTCCCTGTGACACGAGCTGCTGAACTGTCTCCATAGAGTTCTGATTTAATTTGAACTGTTCTTGCCACTCCATCACAAGCAGCACCGTCCAAAATGCTAGACAATAATTAAATTTCAAAGGGAAATATTAATTAGTAAGGGCACAAGTGAGCTGCCTCTTCATTTAAAAATATTTCCTTGCCATTTATGTTCAGTACTTCTGAATAGCCCAGGAGTTGGAGAGATTAACAAATTACATTGAAGTCTCCTAATACTTTTGAGGTATTATCATTGAAAGGACTCTTATCCAGTTTTACGAATGTATATTTTTAAAATGTTATCTTCCTCTATCTCTCCATCTCTTCCTATCTTCTTCATTATTCTCTTTGAACTAGACACCTTTCAAATATGTTCATAGGGTGGTGTTATTCTGATATATAAATCAAATTGCCTCTGTTTTAAACCTATAATTTGAACATAATTAAAAAAATATAAGGAAATAATAATCAGAGACAAAATGGATGAAGAGGTTTTGCTTTCAACATGAAGAAACATGCTAATGTATTTTCAAAATCTGTGTGGTTTGGATTTTTCCTGGACCTTCTTAAGGCAGGATAAAAACATGATATTTTTCAAAATAAATTTTGATGTAGCTAAAGTATATTTGAATTGTCCTCTGTCCTTCTATCTTGCCCAAAGAATATGGGCTATACACATGCATATTTATTCAAATTTCTTTTTCTTGTAGACATTCCCGCAGCTCTTTTGTTGGCCAACTGTAAACTGATCACTTACAATTGTACTTGAGTGTTTAGTGACCAGAAAATGTACAAATGCTGCTGCTGCCAGAGTAACTAAAAGTGCACAAGCAGATTGAGGGAAATACTACAGGCAAAAATTAGCCATCATTAGTTACCCCTGCTAATATTGCAGAAAATTGAAATGCTTGCCTCACTGAGAATTGAAGAGCATTTCTGAAGTTTATCCAGAACAAAATATCTGACTTTTAAACACAAATAAGATATAAAGTGTCTCCATGCATTGTTGGGCTGCACGGTAGCAGTTTGCAGGGAAATCTGGTAAAGCCCCTTCGTGGGAATCAATCCCAGGGAAATGCGGGCCCCGTTAATTATAATTTTAACAGCTTCAGATGCCACGTTAGGAACAGCGGGGAGAGGAGAGGAGAGGGAGCAAACTGGGTCTCTGCTCACAATGATAAACATAAGACCATAAATGTCAGACAAAGGCCAAGAACGATGCAGAGGACAGATTGCCGGAGTCCCAGCCTGAACGGAGGCAATGTTTGTTGGGTTGTGTTTGGGGGGTTTTTTTTCCACCCTGAAAACACGGCAATAAGTGCAAAATGCAATAATAATCCTACAAAATACCTTTGCCCTCATAAAAGAGCCTAAGCTCCACCACTCTTTATGGTTAGGATATGGTCTGTATTTTATGATTCTTCTGTATTTTATGTTTCTTACGTATTCTATGTTTTCAACTCTGTTATCTTGGAGGAAACAAATTTTCATGCAGGAAGATGCTGAGCAGCAGCTCATTCTCTGTCCAATTTGTTCAATTCAAAGAGATGCCCTTCTGAAGGTGTCATAATCCCTTTTATTGCTTCTCATGTTTTCCAACTCTCCCTTGTACATCCTCACTACACCTTCACCCCAAACCTTCCTCCCAAACCATTTTTTTCCCCCATGAAAATAACACAGCACCATTTTTGGTGCTGCAGCACTCTGGCAGCGCAGAGGTAACCTTGCACAGACATTTTGGGTGTTTGCAGTAACCTTGCCCTGATATTTTGGGTGTTTGCTGTCGCAGATGACCTTCCCGCCGACATCTCTGTCGAGCGCGTTCTGGCAGCACCTGTTAGAAGTGCTACGGGCTTCCATGCACATGTGGCACCATATTGGAATGCTGCAGTTCATTTGGCAGGAGGCAGGAAGGTAGGGGACGTGTTGCCCGATCTATTTCTGCAGCATTATAGCTGCTGGATCCAGGGAGGCTTTCAAAATATTTCGCGCAACGTCGAGGTTTGGGCTCGATAAGGTATAAAATTGCAGGAGGTTCATTTTGGATCCTCATTACCCAAACCAACCAACCAAGGAGATAACATAGAAAAACATTCCATTCCCTTTCCTTTTTTCTTTTTTTTTTTTTTTGTTTTGTTTTTGAAGATAATGCTGTTATACACAAGGAAAGGTTAATAATTAACCATGGTGAAAACACCTTTTTAGCAGCTGTATGAAAAATAAAATGTGCAGCAATTCTGATGGTTCTGAAGCTGTTCTACTCCTTGTGAAAAATTAAAATGCACAGACCTCCGTACCTCCCCAAATGCCAAGGTTTCCAAACAATACAAGAAAACTGCTAAAATAATTTCCTGAACAAACAAAAAAGCTCAACCTGTGTATCAAAGCTCATACATCTTACATGTCCTCTTGTCTCTTCCTATTTATATTTGGATTTCAGCACCTGACTGTACAACTGGTGCATTATTTTGTCTCTCTCTCACACTACAAAGATTTCTGTTATTTCTTTGTAACACTAGCAGATATGTCTGATTAGTATTTCTATTAAACTTTGATTTGGAAGTGCAGGGAAAAGAAATTTTAAATAACAAAAGCCTCTTTAATCTTGCCTCCACAGGTAATTACTGAATTGGGAACCTTTTGTAAATACACAACATCTACTTTCACTGAGCCAAAGGAATGGAAGATGTTGCACTAATCATATGGAGTCATTTGTATATAATCCTAAGGCATCCAAGGTAAATTGGATCAAAAGAAAAATTAGAGAGCCACAACAAAACAAGCAACCAACCCACGTCCTGCTAAAGTAAAGAAGGTTAACAGCAAATATAGTGCTGAGGTATTGTTTACCCCTACAAACTGTGTCTCTTGTACACTCTTACACCTACACAGCTACCACAATTCAGTTACTAAGGGGAAGGAAACACTGTGCAATTATGTATTTAATATTTATACCTGAAAACACTGGGCAACGAGTAGGAGATTTTCAGAAAACACTATATTTTTATCATCATTTCATCCCAGGGTGCCTTTACAAAACTAGCAAGACAACGAGCAGAACTAATCCTGTATTGCTGTCGCTGCAGCCTCACCTCTCTGTCCACTCAGACTCTGCTTTACATCTTTGGGCTTAGTTTGTCTCTGACCTGAAATAACAAAGCTGTGAACTGTTAACCGGAGGGGGGAACCTCAGGCAGTCAACTTTTAATCTTCCAGCGTGGCAGTTCTTATTCTGTCAATAATAAACACATTTGTTAGCTATGCCTTGTGCAGCCTTGTGTGTGCATCTGTCCATCCCTCAGAGATGTATTGGCACTGGGCTATTAACAACCAATAATGCCGCGTGAGCACAGCAGTGTTATTTAAAGGGAAAAGGGAAAAAAAAAAACCAAAAAAAAAAAAAAGAAAAAAATAAAGACCTCATACATATAAAGATGAGAGCTAGAGGTGTAAGTCCCCAGCTGATGGGAGAGAAAGTGGAGAAGAGCAGAGTGGGAGGAACTCTCTCTGGTGTGGTTACATTATTGTGGTATCAAACCGAGTTATATCATCACTTTCCCACTCCCCAGGAGTGGCACAGATGGGAGAGCGTGGTGGGAGAGCACCAGGAATAATGTTGGCGTGCCTTGCTGCAGCGAGGTGAGGACAGGGGGCTGAGCTCCTCGCAGGTGAGCAGAAATCCACCAGGGCAATGCAGAGCCCCATCTCCAGCCTCCTTTTCCCCAGGATTCCATGGCAGCCATGTGGCTTCTCCTGTGATCCCACCCTGTGGCCCTTCACTGAGGACATACTCGGCAAGGTTAATTTTTTCACGCTTCCTCTGTCTATTTTTTAATCTCCACTGTGATTCCCTGGGGGTAGAGCACAAGAACAGATAATTTTTTTTTTTTTTTTTTGCACACTTCTCTACACATTTGAATTCATCTCCCACATCCCAGAAATGAAGGGACCGAGCCTAAAAAAATACTTCCTCAACCCATTGCTTCAGAAAAGGTGTTTGCTGCGATGACTTAGGAAACTTAAACCCATATTTTCTAGAAAAAAATATAGGGAGAAAAATGGCCAAAGGCCCTTGAATGGATATTCTCAGACTTATTGAAGCCAACTGGCTGAAGGATGCCAAGTCAAATTGTATTACTGTCCACAGAGCCTGCTTCAACCAGCTTTTTTCAAGATACACTTTCCACTTCTCAGAACAAGCAACAATTAGACTAAATCAGCCTAATCTCACAGATCCACACAATTTTGATCTAAACTACAGATAAAAATGAGCTGATAGGTGCTAAGGATGTTTCGTAATATTAATATGTGGCACTGGACTATGCAGCTTCACAGTAAAGTTCCCGTAATTGGAATTTTTATCCCCTGGAAGTCAGAAAAAATTATTGACAGTTTCTGGGTCCTAAATGCATCACCGTTTCAAGTAAAATAACAAGCTTTGCCTGGGGCTGCAGTTCATGCTATGTGATCACTTGATACTTTGTCTGTGTGGCTTCTCATGGCAAGAGAGAAAGGGAGAGACAGAGAGGAGCCTCGGTCGGAGGAGGAGGAGGAGGAGGAGGGAGGCAACAGATCGCTTCACAAGCAATTATTATTTTTATTATATTATTTCAACATCGTGATAATTAATGACTGAACGTCCCAATATGTTTGTGTGAATTCAGCGTGCCGATAAGAACGGCTGCGTTGTGGGTGATTTATATTTGTCCCTGATTTTTTTATTTTTTTTTATTTTTTTTTTTTTTTTTTGCCTGGGTGCTTCAGCAGCAGATTGCTGCTCTCTAACTGCATTACTGTGGGGTAACTGGGAAATGTTTTACAGGCAACTTCTGCCATTTAGCATACAACTGTAATATGGTTCTATTATCCATTTTCAATCAATATTTAACCTTTTCAATAAACAGCTTAAGTGTACCAAGCCAGAAGGAGGAAAGCTAATTGCCACATGATATATTTGGTTTCCAGGTATACTCAGCTGGCTAAAGTAAAGTTAATTAGGTTATAGGTAGCACAGCAGCATTTAGAAAAATACATCTTCTGCCTCATAAACCTTTTGTTCAGTCAATAGCATCAACAAATACTTGCAGATGATGGCTGTAACATGATGACCATCACTTGGAGACCAGGGCCATGAGTTCTGCCCTTGCAAATGGCCTGTGTTACCAAAGGACATTATGGAAAATTATGGCAGTGATGGTCACCACACAAATCCACTTCCAGCTTTGGTTTTTTGCTCAGGATCACATTTGTGAGCCCAGTAGTAGGGAAGCCAACTCCTTGGTGACTCTATAATGTGTAACAGAGGTTTGTTTGCTTTTTTTTTTTTTTTTTTGGTAGAAGATAAAACCCAAGAAATTAAAAGGCTTTATTGTTATACTATAAAAAAGCTCATTGTTTATGGTAACTTCACTGAAGCAGTATAAGCTTGAAAATACTGTTGTTCCTAATTAAAGGATGTTATTGTCCACTGTTCATATATGATTGCAGTTCCATTGCACCCCTCAGAAACCTTTCTGCTTTGCTATTGAAATGCCCCAACCACCAAATTACTGAGAGATCACAGTCTCTCTTGGAAAGTCCTTCTTTCACTGGCAATCATAACAGGTGTAAGGAGGTGTTTTCAAAGGAGAAAAGTAACATTTAGAATTCATGGTGTTAGTTTTAATGAACAAAAAAAGGTAATAAATTTAAAAAATAAAGAAAAACAAAGGAAATTTTCCTAGAAATTGTTCCCATAGAGCTATTTCATTAGTATTGCATCCCCTGTAGATATATACTTTGTATTTGTTAATCTCATCTACTTCTCACTTCTATGACATGAATTTTCATTTTTTTAAAATGAAAATTTTACAGTTAATAAACCCCAGGAAAAAAAAACCAAAAACATTCTAAGAACTACTTAGAAAACCCTGATGAGGACACCTATCTTGACTCAAGCAAGCAGTTCTGTTCAGAAAAAAAAAAAGACTGATTGCCACCCATTTAATTGACGGGAGCCTTTCCCTGGATCGAGCTTTAGATCCCTTGCTTATTTGCCAGTGAATACAGTATAATAGGGATTCCAGGGAAGTCAAATGGCAAGCCAGGCAGTGATTTCAATGAGCCCCAAACTGGGCCCTGAATGATCAACACTGATCCTTATTATCTGAGGGTAATAATGTGCCCCTCTAGTTTACCCAAAGTGGCTGCTCTGAATATGCTATAGTTTCACCAGGAGTGAACGAATGCATCTGTCTTCATGAATGGTGATTAGAAAAAAAAAATGCAAATCTCCTTACATCTTTTCTTCCTGACATTAGGTCATTGCTTTATGGCCTTCTTTTCATTTGCACATCCATAGTAATTTCTATTTTGGGCCACTATTGAAAATATGAGATTCATTGGGTCCAAATAGACATTCTTATAATAAGCAGATTGTACCGAGCTACAAAAGCTGCAGTATAATAAAACAAATTGTATGAATGTGAGAAGAATGTGTAAAGAAGTTCCATCATAAAAAAATGACCAATAACATTAAGATGTTTTGTGCGAGGAAAACACTCCAAGCACTGTTCTTTGTTACTGTATAAAAAGCCTTTTAGCAATTGCTGTTCCTTGACACAGGGTCTTTATATGGGGAATAATTTATTGCCATACCTGTAACTGAAATAATGACTAAATCATTTTTAAAAAAAAAGTCTCATAGCTCCAACAGAGTAAATCTTCTACAACTTGCTGCAGTGCTAATCGTAAGCATGTTATACAGTAAGTTTGCCTGAAGCTAAGTTAAGCAGGCAGATTAGGACTGTAATATAGTATCAGGGCTCATAAATCAAGTGTGCTTGCAGATTTTCTTTCACTTACTGCTCCTTCTTACAGTTCAGACAAGTCATAATTACACATCAGTAGGCATTGTGAACAGAGGAATGAGCTACAACATAACGCACAATAAACCCTGTCATATAAAAGCAAACTGGATAAAATAACAGAAGCAATACTCCATTTTACAACATCACACTAAAGAATTACACCACGCCATTGTGTAATATTCTGATCAATCACGAGCCCATCCACAATTGACAGTCCCAGGAGGCTAAAATTTACTATTCAAAGAAATTTTCCATTCGTAATTATTATTATTATTACAGTGATTATTATGATTATAATATATGGTGAATGAGAACTTAAAAAAGCCAGAGGTTCAAAATAAGAAGTGCTGGGTGCAAAATACAATTAAAGATATTTTCCTAAAGCTTCGCTAGGCAGGCAAGCTTTTGACAAATAATAATGGGGAAGAGGTAAATGATTTTTCATTCATATTTTGTGAGCATTATGACACTGAGCACAGGTACTGTGTGCTATCTCCTTTACAGCAAAGCTGGGCTGACTGATGTCTCCTCGTTATTCCAGGGCTTAGAATGAGATCAAAGGTGCTCCGGCTTTAGCGTGTGACATTAGCGGAACACTGGAAATGGGATTTGTAGAAATGAGAAAATACAAAATACCGGGTGTTTTAATCCCAATGAAACACTTCCCAAAGAGCCAGGGTGCAGCAGGTAAATGGCAACCCCTGCACACAGGCACATGGGGGGGTTCCTGCTTTCTCCCCTGGAAAATTATCCAACATTTTCACTTTCTGTACGAGGAGAGAAGAGAGCTGCCCCTGATTGTACTCACACAACTCCAAGGCTCTTTTGTTGCCAGATAATTTGAATTGTTGCCATATAACTTGTATGGCAGCCCTGTGGTTTCTCCTTTGATGCATTCCACCTCCAGGTAATTTTTCCACATGTGATTATAACCAAGTCCCCCTATTTGTACCTTGATAGAAGATGTCAGATTTGTGCATGGGGAGGTACACAGAAAAGACAATTCTGCTCCCAAAAAAGCAAGCTCTTGGAAGATGGGCCAAAAAGCAATTCTGCTCCAAAAAGGCAAGCTCTTGGAAGATTGGCCAAGTTTTTATCTTGGGTTGGTTCAGGTAAGTAAAATTCACCCCGATAATGACGTGTCAAGAGAATTTAATTTTTTTTTTTTTTATTTTTCAATTAAGTTGATTTTTACTAAAGGCACACATTAAGTTCTATTGCTCTTCTTTTCTCTTGATGTCGGGATTTATGAGCCTAAATAATTTAATGTGTGTTAAAAATGTTTGGCAGTATGGTAGCTGGAAAAAGGGGATTCTGTGGTATTTCTCTGGTTTAATGTGGGTTATGTCCTACCTCCTTCAGGAGAAAAAAAGGAAAAGGAAAAGGAAAAGGAAAAGGAAAAGGAAAAGGAAAAGGAAAAGGAAAAGGAAAAGGAAAAGGAAAAGGAAAAGGAAAAGGAAAAGGAAAAGGAAAAGGAAAAGGAAAAAGAAAAGAAAAAGACCCCCATCAAAACACCAGGAAATTTAAACCTGAAGATACATCAAATCTGGCATCTTATTCAGATAGAACTTCTTCTGAATGAGATGCCAGATTCTGAAAATCTTTTCCAGCTTGTCCTGATCTTTGCTGCATCCCCCTCTGAATCAGTTGCCTTTCCTCAAGACTCAACGGATAAAAGTTTTGATATTTTTGATACGAGAGAGGGTAAAATTTTCAACTAAATTTGAAGAGTAAAGTGAGGAGATACAGGCTTAACCAAGGAACTCTTTATGCATATTAATTTTGCTTTACAAAATGCAAAAGGCTGTTTAGTTAATTTATGGAAAACAGATTTCTGACCACTGTGCCCTTCTGTGTCCTCACCAACCTTCTGTGACCTCGTCATTCTTCTGAGGCCACCCTTGCTCTGCACATTATCCAATAAATGCTTTTACCTGATACCCTCAGCTTTCTTGTCTCCAGAAAGCGCAACAATAATAATTTTATTTCCCTGCAAACCATCTCTGCTGCTCCTCTGGTGCCACACATCCTCTCAGAGCTGTTGGGCAGAGGACTCCAGAGGGGCAGTGACCACCCTGGTGCCAAGTCCACCTTCTGCAGCAGAGACATTTGCTTTTGGCAGGCATCAACTGCTCTGTCAAAGCTGCCCACGCACCCCCCTCCATCAGATCTGAAATTTGTGGCAGGCACACAGCGAGGGAATGGTCTCCCATAGGGAGAGGGCTGAGGAGCACTGGGGGATTCAGGAGCTGGAGGAGAAGTCAGACATTCAAAGCAAACCGCCTCAAACCATCAGGCTGTTTTCCCTCTGATATCACCCCAATTCCTAAGATGTATGGTGAAGATCCTACTCAACCAACACTATTAAAGGTTCTTCATTATTTCTGTGACTATCTGGGAGACAAAAGGCTGGTTTAAAGCTGTTGTGTGCAGCAAGGCATTCCAGCAAGCTGGGTGGGAGCAGATTTCCCACTGTGCTGCACCTCAGTCCACTCTGGAGTCCTTGGCCACATCCTCAGATCCCTACCCTATCCTCACACACACAGCCTTTCCATAAAACAAGCAGCTCCTGTGCCCTCAGCTAGTTCTGGACTCAGTGTAGAGACAGAGTCCAGCTGCTGGGGGTTTTATGTTCCTCTTTCTTAGGGAAACCTATCAATCTGCCTGTTTTAACCCTTGTTTTGCGTTGGCATTCATGGTTTCTGTGATAATAATTCTGGACATTTTCTCTCTGCAGCTCTGACAATAATTCCAGCACGGTTTGAGCCAACACAACACTAAGGGCTGGAGATTTTGCCTGAGTGTGGGGAGCTCTGCTTCACTATTTTTTTTCACTTTTTGTTTCAGAATCCAAAGTGTTAGGATCCGAAAGGTGGTGGGCTAAAAAAAAAACAAAACCCTGACACTGAAGACCTGCATAAAATTCTGCAAAGCTGAATTTAGAGACACTAAATTCAACTTAGAGACACTGAACTTGTCTTACTGCTTGTCACTGGAGTAGGCAAGAATCTGAGTCAGCGTTTCATTCCTGGAGTATTTTAGTGAGTGTTCTGTGCTGATGGAATTGATACTTTTTGTAAAGTGCATGAAGATTTGAAAAGTCTAAAAAGCAGAAAACAAGAAATGCAGTGCTTAATGCTCCTGCTTCACAGTAGGACAAGAAGAGGGCAA
This sequence comes from Calcarius lapponicus, assembly GCA_039654755.1. NCBI lineage: Eukaryota > Metazoa > Chordata > Aves > Passeriformes > Fringillidae > Calcarius > Calcarius lapponicus. Next base: position 23,647,312 of record CM077470.1, read on the forward strand.
TTTTGCAACCTGCAATATGGGTATAAATTCTGTGAGGGGCTGATTTGGTCAAGCATCATTGCTCCATCTCTGCAGGTGTTCACGCCTGGGCTGGGTGGGGATTGGAGCAATCTGGGATGCTGGAAGGCATCTCTGTCCATGGCAGGGGTGCAATGAGATGATCTTCAGGTCCCTTCCCACCCAAACCAGTCTGGGACTCTCTGGTTCTCCGATTATGAGCTTATCTCTCTGTTCTTCGGTGCAATTTTTGAGGTCAGAAGTCCCAGAGGGATGAAGCACAATGTGTTTTATCCAGGGTGGGGAGGTCACCCAACCAGCTCTTTGTGTGCTTTTGCCAACAGAGAGGGTCTGCTCGAGTTTTACGATAAAGACAAACATATTAGCGAGCCCATGAATCAATATTGTTTAAATAGTGTACCAGAAGGTTCACTGTCAATCACTAGTTTCTGAAAGTTGTTCATCCCAACTGTTAGGTGAATACTGAATATATTCACAGAAGTTTGGATCTGTTCATGAATAATTCATGGAGGGGAAAAAAAAAAAAACCTGATCAATTTGCAATTAATAATGATTCAGCTTCTCCCACCCATACTCACCCAACACAACACTCTAACAGGGCTTACCCCTCTACTGAATCCTGAATCCATTAATTCCCCTGAATCCTGATGGAAGCAGGTTCTGCTCCTATCTCCACAATAAATAATTAATCATCTTCTTTCTTAACAAAGCTCTGTGGAAATTTCAAAGCTTTAGCTGAGATATGCAAAATAAAATCTCCCAAACACACCCAAAAAGCCCAAACTTATTGAAATGACTCCATGAGGTACTGATAACTCATTTCTCTTCCCTCAGCTCTAGAAAATTGGAGAGTTCCCTTATATGTATCACAAAACTCTTCAAATCCCAGTTGTCCTCTCTTTCTCCTTCTACAAAAAAATAATTCCAACCATGGTAGCATTCTGACCAACATTTCCTCTCAAAAGTCAAGGAAATTAAAACATCTAATTTCATCAGATGCTTTTGCTCATGTTCTAAGATCACACTTCCATGTTTAACTTTAAAATTTTTTAAGTCACTTGTAATTTTAAATCAGTAATATCATATAGCAATCCCATTGGGAAAGAGAAAATAATTAATTGCATGGATTTGGATATTCTGCTGGCTTAGTCACCCTTGAAGGAAGAGGACTGGTGAAACTAAATCAAACTAAATTTTTGAATTCAAAAATTTAGAGAAAAAAACACTAAATTGCAGCTACAGTTGCCAATGAGGGTAAGTTTTTAGCCAGAGTAAAAGGAGAGATGAGATGTTAAAAATCTTATTCTGTCACTGTGTAAGACAACAGCAGAACCTACCAGTTCTATGAGTCCTTTTCAAAGAAATAAGAAATGTCAAACTTAAGTCTGCATTCCAAAAACTCTTTATATTCTAAATTCCTATTTCATAAGCTAAAATGGTAATTTTCTATTTTTCACATGTTCATCTTCATTGAGTTTCTAGAGAAAGCACATTTTCTTAGGTAAAAATAATAATCAAGAGAAGCCAGATGATCTTTAACTTCAGTGCTTTTAAAGAATACATAATGAGGTGCATTGTTTAGTGCCAGACACCTCATTAATTTGGGCTCTTTTATTTAATTTTGGGCTTTTTTTTTTCCACCTTACCCTGAGAACAGCACTTATAGATGATATCTTTTCATTCTGTAGAACAACATAATTATCCTGTAGCTGGTAGATATCAACCTACCACCCAATCTGTAAAGAACTAACCCAAAACGAGGTAAATTTAATCCATAAATGGCAAAAAAGGAATGGAGAAATTCTCCACCTGTGTGGGTTTTCATTGCACAAACCAGCCAACCAACAGCAATACCACCCATTTCCATCTCCTTTTTGGATTCCCAGGACCAATACAAACCCCTGTGCCTCTTCAAAAGATGAATTCAGACCCCACATGTGAGACTGGGCTGGACTGAACACCCAGCAGCTGCTGAGATTGATGGCAGGGATCCCTTTATTCCCTCATTCCTCCAGATGAGGTCTCTATGAAACATTGCCACCTGGAAGGATGCGGCGCGCTGCTTTGCGCTGAGTTATGTCCTGTCCCGAGCAGAGATCCATCACTGCAGCTCTTCCTGCTGCTGCTGAGGGAAATTTGGCATTTCCAGTGTTTCCCAGCAGGTCTCTTCGTGTGAGGGTTGTCACATCAGCCCAACAGTGCTGAGTTTCACTGCTGCACCAATATCTCAATTGCCCTTTTGCATTGCAGCATCCCCGAATATCCCATCCCTTGTCAGAGCAGAGGGGCACGTACTGCCACAACAGGTGGTTCTCCAGGGTGATGTTTACTCAAGCTGCAGCAGAAATCATTAGCAGGCTGAGCCCAAGCCTTCAGAAGTGAGGAACAATGCAAAGTTTCAGTAATGAAGTGCACTAACACAGGATCTCCTCATTCATCTGGAGCCAGGAGCCTGCATCGTGTTTTTCTGCGTGCCTATTTTTCATCAAACACCATACAATCTTTACTTGACTATACTGTATATCTTTCCTGCCTAGTGGGAACCCTAATTTGCTTTAAATTGCCAAAGTGCTCATTATGGAATGCTTAGTAGCTAGAGTTTGTACATAATATTTGAAAATCAGCCTTAATTTTTCTGCCTGAGATGAACACTTGGATTTCAGAGTAAACATAATCAGAGATTTACACAAACTCGCTGAACCCTGTTTATTATATTTGCCTGGAATAGCTACAAAAGAGGTCAGAGGTCCAATGTCTTCCTGCAGAGACAGATCATGTTCTAGCTGGTAGTGAGGAGGAAAAAAACAGTAGGTGATGCTTTAATGAATGGCTTATCATGTGGAACACACCATGTGATAATAGCAGTGCTGGTAAGGAAAGAAGGAAGTAAAAAATAAAAAGGCTTTTTTGCTAGGTTTACATTGCTTGAAAGCTCCCATTTCCACAGGAGCAGATGAAGAGGGTTTATTAAGAATATGCAGTAAAATCTGCAGCAAGTTGAAAGGAGCTTTGAACTTTTTGTTTAAACATGATTTTGGGAATTGAGATGGCATTGCCCTGACTACACAGAAACACATATGGGAATATTTTCTGATTTTGTGTGTCAATTTTTTGGTATCATTCTGAATGAAGTGACCTCCCCTAAGAACTCGGCTCAGAAAATAAAGGAATGAGGGTCACAAACAGATTGTTCCAAACACTAAAGGAATAGTCAATGCACTCAGTTACAACTTGAATTTTGTTTACAAAAGGTTCTCAATTAGGAGCTGTGAAAATGCTTGTTCCTTGAGATTAAAAATTATGGGGATAGAATGGTCCAGCTCTTCCAAAAACAAGCATTGCTATTGCATGGCATGGGCTGGATCTACATCTTAAAGCAGCTGATTAGGCAGCTCATACAGCTTATTATTCTATAGGTCTTCCTTCAGAATTACTCTTGTCCTTTGAAAGAAATGGGTTCAACACTGGAACAAAAATATGCCTATCCCCAGTTGTGGCTTTCCATTTATTATTTTAAGCAACTGTTCTGAGCTTCTTTTTTTGAAGCAGGAGTCACAAAATGTTCTTTCCACCGTTTATCCAGAAAACAGTGCCTTGAAAAACAGCTTGCCAGCACAAAAAAAAAGCCAAGATGTGGTGGCTCTGATTACTAATAATTTTGATGAGCCTGGCCCAGAGATCTCACTGTAAAGAAAACATAAAATTATAGAATCATTAAGGCTGGTAAAGACCTCCAGGATCATCAAGTCCAACTTTTGACAGAAGAAAGCCACAGCAGGAGGATGTTAAAAAAATATTTAGGAACCATGGATTTCTAATTCTCCCTTGAAACCAGAGGAAATAAGGTGCCTAAGTGAATATAGGCTTCTATTTATTAGAGGGGGGAAAAAAAGCAGCAAATTTAGTATTCATTTTGAGAGATCAACTCTTTGGAAAATAGAACATTCAAATCCAAATTTTCCATGGCCACCTGTACCCTGTTCAAGCTGAAGTGTCCCTCCTTATGCTCTTGCCTTGCAGCATCTTGAGTAATAAGAACTAAATGCCTGGGTTAATAGAGTAATTAATTCTGATTTACGTAGGACAACCCTCCTGCAGTGCAAACCTCTGGCTGGAATCTGAACGGTGTGGGAGGATATTCCCCATGGAGAGCAGGGGAAAGCAGGGATGGGCAGCAGAACCCTGAACTGCCCTGCACATCCCTTCTCTCCCAAACAGGAGCTCTTGGCCACATCTTGCTGGGCTCATGTTCACAGGCAGCATCAAATCCCCTCCCTGGGGGTGTAGAGGCTGATGAGGAAGCGTCCTCTTTCCCTGCTTTTTTGTGAAATGCTGGGAAGAGGCATCATCCTCCCCTACATGATTCTGTGCTGTTCATCCCTTCCCAGCCCCTGCAGAGCCTGGGCAGCCTGCAGGAGGGACTACCCTGATTTAGCCCCTGGCTGCTCCTGAAAAGGGGCATTTTTGGTTTGCTGAGAAAGCAAACCAAACCCTCTGGGAACAGACACAATCTGATCCAGAGTCACAGTGGAGCCTGGGTTTAGTACAGCCTTGCAAAGTCAGAACAGGAAGGTGAACTTGCATCACCATTTAAGCTGGGGTTTAATCTGGAATATTCCTTGTGGCTTTGATTTCTCAGGCATTCATCTCTTGCTCAGCAATAAGTTCTACATGAAATTTCTGGTGTTCTGTGCTGCTTTGGAAAGTTACAGGAGGAAATATGGAAGCAGTGGCTGCTCAGGATGTGCAGGGAGCTGTCACAGGGCAGGCAACCTCAGCTCCCTTTGCAGAAGGGCCTATCCTGTCACAGACATCTTTTATGAAAAATCCTTTCCTTAGGATTTTTTCTTCTGAAAAGCTGAGAGGCCTCAGGAACAAAATGTAACCAATGGTTATCTGCTGCTGTGGAATGCAACAGGTGCATCTGGGATTGGGCTCATGTGGTTGTTTCTAATTAATGGCCAATCACAGCCCAGCTGGCTCGGACTCTCTGTCCCAGACACAAGCCTTTGTGATTCATTCTTTCCTTTTTTATTCTTAGCCAGCCTTCTGATGAAATCCTTTCTTCTATTCTTTTAGTATAGTTTTAATGTAATATATATCATAAAATAATAAATCAAGCCTTCTGAAACATGGAGTCAGATCCTCGTCTCTTCCTCATCCTCAGACCCCTGTGAACACGGTCACACTATCCCACCCTGAAACACAGCAAGCCTTGGGATCATTGCCCTAAAAACAAAGATTTAATGATCCATGTTAATGCAAGTTATAACTCCAGCAAAAAGTAAGGAGAGGAATGAATCTGGCCTTTGCTTGGCAGAATTTAGGAATGCAAGTTATGCTACCTTCAAACTCCTCTCACAGGTGTGTCTACTACAAGTTAACCTCGTTAATGGGTGTAATTAAGATAAATATTTAAAATTCCAGTCTCCTCCTGGTATCAATAAACCAACAGAGATTTGCATTTGGCTATCACTGATCAGTGAAGAGCTCTTACAGCGCTGTGCTCAGGTGTGCACAGGGTGTGTGAGGTGTGCACGTGGCTCTGGGTGTGCAAGCCATCCCTCCCAGGTCAGTATTTGCCAGTGACACTTGCTAGACCTGCACACAGGAGCCACAGAGCAGCCAGATTCCTCCTCCACTGGTCTCAGAGACCCTTCTGAGTTTCACTCTGAGGACACTTTATGTTTTTATTTTATAATGAATGGATTTTTGAAACCCAGCTCTAATTTTTCCTCAAGGAAGAAGGCACGCCTTCAGCTGTGCAGGATTAGCAAAGCTGAGTGCAGGGCACATGCAGGCAAACAAAGTTCACAGATTCAGTGGCTTGTGGCCACTGTACCTGCTGCTGGCCCACTCCTTGGATTTGGCATGATGAGGATTGACAGAAGTGCGCTGAGCTTTGAAAATATCTCCTCAGAAAGTTAAAAAAAACCCCATGAAATAATCCCACCATGTACAAGTTCGAGGATCACAGAATCCTGGAATTCTGGGTTGGAAAGGACCTTAAAGTTCACCATATTCCAGCCCCTGCCATGGGCAGAGACAGCTTCCACCAGTCCAGGTTGCTCCAATCCCTATCCAGCCTGAATTCTTAACTTGTAACACGCCTCTTGTTAGCTGGAACAACATTTTTCAGTCTCCCTCATAGAGATTTTGTGTCTGAGAATGCCACACCCAGCCCCAGAAGTACCAAAGGGACATTTACAAAGGCAAAAAAAGAAACAATGCCATTTTCAATCCAACCCCTTGTACTTGTACTACATATGCATTCACACTGATGTCAATGACAAAAAACCCCAAACATCTCACAAAGATGCTAAATGTTCCTGAATCCCAATTCAGACATTCCCACGTTTCTTCTCTGTGCTGTTCCAAATGGTCTTGGAATCACAGGGAATCATTTAGGTTGGAAAAGACCTCTAAAATCAGTGAGCCCAGCCATTTCCCCAGCGCTGCCAACTCCTTGCCTGTGTCTATCCACCATCCTGCCGCAGTATTTTCTGGGGATTCCTTTCTGAGCACAGCACTTTTCTCTTTGGCCCATCAACACCCAGTTTGTGTCTCCCTGTCTTCTATTTCAGGGTGAGAGTTTTGGGACAGAGACCATCTTTTTGTGAGCGTCCCCAGGGCAGGGAGGTCCAGGTTTGCAAATAGGCTCCTGACAGCTTGTTCATATAAAAAATAACTGCAAGCACAACAATATATCACACAACTGCTCTGACATGGACTTTCGCCACATCTCAGCCAAGTATTTCTTGGAAATTTGAAGTAGTATAGAAGAGTTAAAGTGCTGAAAAGCAAAAAAACTTAGTGTTGGTAACACCACCTTCAACCCGCGCAACTTTTCAGTGAGTTTCTTATGATATCAGACAAGACTTGGTTTTTTTTTTTTTCAGCAGATGATCAAGGCCCTGAGTGCAACAAATAAATAAAATTCCTCCTGTTATTTGCAATGGAAGCTTCTAATTTGCTTATTACTTTGCTTATCTATTCATTGAGATAATTATCTGACACCTGCCAACAGCAGATTGTTCTGACAGATTTTTATTGGCTGAGATCAATTTGTTACTTACCATCTGTCCAGCTAAAGGTGGTTTACAGGTCAACAAGCTGGTGAGCTTTGGAAAATCTTAAAATGATCTTGAGCAGTATCCTTCCTGAACTAATTTCATTTTAATCTCCAGTAAAGCACATGAAAGGATGGACTTGAAAATTAGCTTTCAGGCAGAGAAGAGAAAATAATTTGCCTTTCTTTGCTGTGATCTTGCATGATCTATTTCCTCTGGGGTTTTCTAAAATCCCAGGTGAACCCATGAGCTGACTAAAGACCTCTGGACAAGGCAAAGAAAAAAGCCAGATATGGTCCAACCACCATGGATGAAGGGAGAAAGAAATAAATTTCTCCCGACAGCAAAAAAAAATTGATCCATTAGCAGTTCAGGAACTACTTTTTGTAGTAGTGTCTTTACTTTACTACTTTTGTAAAGACTCTTTCCTCCTGCTGAATTTTGGTAGCTTGAATGTCTCAGAACAATTTCCATGCTGCCTCATGGAACTGGTGGATTGTATTTGAAATAAACCTTAAAGATCATCAAGTTCCAACACCATTCCAAGGGCAGAGAAACTTTACACTAGACCATGTTGCTCCAACTTCATTATCCAACATCATGCTCCAACTCCCAGTGTCACACCACCCAGTTTGACCATTTTGAGAGCTCAACAGAAGCATTCCCCTGAATTCCCTTTCATTTTCCCCTGCAGAATTTCCAGCACAGGTCTCAAATCCACCTGTGGATGCAATAAGGATTTCTGCCATGCACAGTTCTGATGGATTTATCTGAGGCATTTGTACTTTGTTGGCCACGTCTCTGGAAATGCTGGTAGGCCTCTAATGGCTGCTGGGCAATTCCAGGCCCCTGGATTGCTATTTTATCCCAAGTGCCAACACTCAAACAACTCTACTCTTGGGGTTCTTCTGGATCAAATTTTCTTTGTGCTTCTGTACCCAACCAGGTTTTGACAGAATATGATGAAAAATATTTAAATTGTTCGTAACAGAAAAGTATCATTCAGATGTTACTCTAATTTTACTTCTGAGCTGTCAGCGGTAAAATATAAACATCCCTTCACTCAGCTAATACTTTTTAGAATAGCAAGAGCCATTTGGATGCCTTTTCAAAGCATTCTGAAAAAGGGGAGGGAGCTGACAGCCCCTACAGCAGGATGCATCAAGTGAAGCCATTAGAACTTAAAAACTTCTCGGGGCTCCAGAAGTGAAAGCGAGCTTTAAACGAGTGCACTGGATTGCACAGGAGACTTCTTTTCCTCCAAGAAACTCATCCTAGTAGTGCCAGGAGAGCTTCCCAATGATTATGGATCATTTAAAGATAATGGCACTGAAAGTCCCCGGGACAGCACTTTGTGTCAGCTCATCCTTCTCCAGAACCTTTCCGACTGTCGCGCAAATGCTCGAGCTGCTCCAGATCACTCCTCAGCGGGTGCTGGGTCTGCCGTGGTAATGTGGTGGGACACCCAGCCAAGGCTTCAGAAGCACCAAGGAATCCTGGAAACCAGGCCCCTGGTGGTAATTTTTTTGTTGGAGAGATGGGGACTGCGGAGGCTGTAAGCGGCAGTCAGTTTTCTACGTAGAATATTGCAGCCATTTTAAACTAAACATAAAATTGTCTCCAGAGCACAGCTCTGTAAGTCAGTCAGAGAAAAATGACTCTGCATTCCAGTGCACGATTTAATCTGCAGTATATGTATGTTTATAAATGTATATTATGCATGGAGTTTTTTTTTTCCCCTAAAATTTTCAAATCATATGGGGTGTCAGGCTGAGATGTTATGTGTTACAGTTGTAAGATAGAAATCAACTGAAAACACGTTTTAATGAAAAGATATGAAACAGAGGACAAACTACTGCCTACATTGGTGGTTGTAAAAGGTGCAAATATAAAACACCTTTCTAAAACTTGCTCTTTAATTATTTCTGAATTAATATACTGTGACCTTCTTCAAATAATCATAAACTCATCAGTGAATTTTACTGAGCTGGTCCTCCAAAAGTCAGGAATTTTCTGAGAATTTCCAAAAGCCTGGTGTTATTCATTATCAGTTTGAGGAATTGATCCCACTGGAAATCAAATATGGTCTCTCAAAAATGCCCAGTGTATCTGCTGCTCGGCCAAGATCCCAGAAAAAGTCTTGATGACACCTTGTGCAGAGATGGATTGCAACAGGAAATGAAGAGCTCTGAACCTAATGGTTGGAAATCCCTGCCTGTAATTTGACATCTGAATGTGCAACTGGAGCCAGTGACATCTGTGTGTTCCCAGCATCTGTGGAAACCAGGCTACCTTCATTATTAAGGACCCAGAGTCAAACCCTGCTATCGATATTTTGAGCTAGGATTTCAACCTCCACAACTGGGCTTTGAGCCTGGTGATTTTTTTTTTTTTTTGGCCCAAAGAACTAAGTCAAAAACTCTTCCCAGAGTCTCCTCTGCTCGTTTATCACAACCCACTCCACCTCCTGCATACCAGCTTAATTTCATTTCAGCTTCCAGTTTGATGTGCACGGCGGGGATCTCTTTCCCAGGCAAGAGGCAATATGAGGTGAGAAGAAGAGCATGCTGCCAGCACAGGTATAGGCCTGCATAATGGAGCTGTGACACTCTCAAAGAGGCTTTTCCTTTTAACAACTCCCCGAGTTGGGAGCGAAAAGACATAATGCAGATGGCATAATTGAAGTGGGAGAATGAAACATTAAGCATGCACAGAAGGGATTAGAGAGGAAGACTTTTGGGGTTATTTAATTTTGGCTCAGTTGTTATCTAACAGTTTTTGTCAGGAAAAAACGTTAAGGCCCCTTGCAGGTCCAAGGAAAAAAAATCTAAGGAAGATTATTACCTGCCTAGGAGTATGTAAAACCTTGTAAAACTATCAGACTTGAGAGAATTTATTCTTTATTATGTGATATCATGTTCTACAAAATATCTCTCCTTGCACAGCTCTCTCAGGTCTCCTTTCTTCCTTTTTATAGACCTGTCAATTCTGGGAATGATCTAATCATGATGAGGATTTAAGGTATGTATATGCATTGTACTGAATGCTAACAATTCATGAGCTCCTGGTTTCAAAGATCTTCTCTGCGAAGCTGAGCAGTTCAAAAAGGAATGCCTAACATAAAAAGCCTTATATTTAACTCCTAATGAAATCATTAAAGAGCCACCAGGCATGATTGCAAATGTTAATTTATCAGATCTCACACCTGCCATAAGTATGGAGAACAAAGCAGGGGACATTTAAACACCTTTAAGGTCTCATTAATTGAGGTAGAAAATAAAGCATTAAAGAGATTTCAAAGGCTGGCCGTGCTCCTCCAAGACAAAGGGATCAATTTTGCACACACCTTGCTGAAGCAAAGTCCTTCTAAAATCACGGGGAGTTTTGCCAGAGAAAAGACTGCAGGATCTAGTGAAAAATCAGGCATACTCAGAGCTTTGCTGCTGGATGAGGAGCCCTGGTGTGTGCTAACGACACGACCAAAGGCACGGCAGCTCCTGCTCCACGCCTGTGGTATCGGTTACCTACAGAACTCCAGCAAGAATACATATGAGGATAAGGAAGAGTTGCTCTTTATTCCTGTCAGTAGGTTCTGCCTTTGACTCTGCTGATCAATATCAGCCGTGCATTGGTTACTATGGGAATGAGCCCTTCCTGCACTCAATAAACCCCAAGTTCCTTTTTTTTACAAAGGTGAGCAAAATACTTTTAAAAGAAGGTTTTATCTGCTTTGTGCCTTGGGGGACTCTGCAGACATCACTTTAAAGGTACTTGGGCACTTTGAAATGCAGAATATTATGATCTAGCTTTGGGCAAGTAAAGACTTAAAACCATTTGTTTACCCCAGAAATCAATGTCAAATTCATGTAGAAATCTGTGTGTGCCTACGCTCTGTGTCGCTGTGCTCAGGCATGTGTGCACCACTGTGCTCGTGTCTCTGTGCTGTATATACTAGCAGATACACAGGAACATAAACTTTAATTTGGATTACCTTTAAGGCTTGGAAACAAGATGCTGAGATAAAAAAAATTATCTAGCAATACCTTGGACTCAGTGCCTCGGCTCAGCTAATTAATCCACCCTTACAATATTCCTGATTATAATGCTGGGATAAGAAATAACCTACTTTCCCCCTTTTATTTACGATAATACATTGTTTGATTATAAAATATTTAGTAATGCATTAATACGTATTTCTGGTGGCACGGAGCGCCAAGAATATGTGAAATAATTTGTAGGGTATTCCTGAAATGAAATCCATTTGAACAGAAACTATGATGGATGTGATCTTGGAGTGTTGCAATGTCAGCTCAGCGATGTAACCTCTTTAAAGACTTTCCAGGTGAAGCAGAAGAGTGGTAGCAAACTGCCACAGAAAATGCTGCCAATTATAGCCAATCTGTCAGATGTCTGTTCTTCAGACCTATTGCTAATTGGCTTGAAGAATGTTAAGAAATAGCGAATTAATGCTTTTTTACCCTTTTTGTTCATTTATGTGTAACATGATTTTTTTTTTCCTCATGTGCTAGAAATAAAAATATCGAAAAGTAATGATGAGGATTTTCTCAACCTGAAAGGAACTAGATGGACAGAAAGTTACAGCAGAAAACTATCTGGGTACCTTTGAGACCACTCATGGCCCAGAGAGATTTACAGAGTACATAAATCAGTGAAGAGTGTCTAGTCAAAACAGAGTCTGGGAAAAAGATCCCTCACGGGCAAAGGAAACATTTGCAAGATCCCTCATCTCGGTAATGACTTCCCCAACTCCAAGTATCTGCTTTCAGACTATGAGCAGGCTCTGCACTCACTGGGTTTCTTCAGGGTCCCTAAATGATCACAAAGTCACAGAATCATAGAGGTTGGAAAGACCTCCTGATGACCGGGCTGCAGTGAGCTCCTCTTCTATCAAAACACAACAACCACCAGAACCTCGATTATTGTCATAGTATCTCCAACTCTACACACAGTCTAAAGGGACAAGAACCCACTTTTAAATTATTGTTGGCAGAAAAAAAAAAAAAAAAAAAGGTTAAAAATGCCTTTGTGGGATTTATGGGACTTACAGTAAAAAACCTACACAGGTTCTGTCAAGTTTCCCATGGATCTTTCCTGGTAGTTACACAGCAATGGCCAGGACTCAAACTAACACCAAAGGAGCACAAGGGAAGGAGATATTTCCCTGACAAATGGCAGACAATTTCAGAGCTTTAACCCTAATATTCATATACTGCAGAAAATAATTTCAGAAACTAATCCTTTAATTTAAAATCTGGCAATTAAACCCCATACACACAAACTCCTGAGACAAAATATGTATCCTTGCTTCCCTCTGCAGTTTTGAGGCACAAAACAAGATTGTTATTGGTTCATAGCATAAATCCTTACATGAGTTTCAGATTATGGAATCTTTGAAATACCTAAAGAAATATCTTTCGTGAGGAGGAAAGGAAGAAAATAAGAAAAAAAAAAAAAAGACAGAGATGTTCTAAAGAAAGTCAGAAGTGAAGTTGTAAAAGAGTTTATGCAAAACCAACTTGGAAAGGACAGCTTGCTTCTGTTTCACAGTTTGCCAAACTAATGGGACCAAAGTGAGTGCTTAATCAAAGTCAATATTGGCCTGCTGACTCTCAGGAAACGATCTAAAAGTGCTTTGGGGGCTCTTTCTATGTTCATTATCTTTTCCTGTGTCACTTGGTGTCTCTAATGATAGACGAAGAAGCACTTAAAATGTCTCGACTCAATTCTCTTCACTACGGAAATCTCAAATTAAATACTTACCCAGACAAAAAAAAATCATATTCAGAATGAGATTGTGACACTAGGATCTTCTGAAAAGCAGCCTAGGATAATTCAGCAGCCCCACTGGATCTTGCATTTAGAGTCTGAAGTATCCAAGTGACTCAGCAACTCAGTGGTGGGTAATTTACAGCTCGCTCCTCCTTGAGAGCAGAATTGCAAACTCACCAACTAAAGTGCTCCTGCATCAACCTCCACTGAATGCAAATGCCCAGCTCGAGCAGCCCATGTCAGAACCAGATGTTAAAAATAAGGGAGAAACATCCAAATACTTATCTTTTTGTTTGACTGAAGGAAATTCCATTTAACTAGTTTGAACGATCCAAGTTTGAAGTTGCTCAAAGCAGTCAGAAACTCATTTACAGATGCAGAAGATGAAGAACATAAAAGCATCATGGTTTTCTAAGTTTTTTTACCAGGAAAGTATCAGATTTTTTTAAAAATCTTGCCTCTATACAAAACACAAATATATATCATAAATTTATAGATATATATTTAAGCTAAAAGGTATTCGCAGAATAAGGTTGCAAAAAATATTAGCCAGTAGCCATTAAATTGTCTGAATATCCACCATGAAGAACCAAGAAGCACAAACTCTGATTCTCTCATGACCAAAAAAAACCCCCAGTGTTTTAGTGCTCTGATACTCCTAGTGGATCTGATTTTAAGGGTCTTACTCAAGAAATCCAATACTTCCTTAAGCATGAGAATTTTGCCCCATATCTAAAATGCAAAAGAATTAATCTAGAAATGCATATTATTGTTGCAGTCTTATATTAACAAAACATCTCAATTTAAAAATAGGTGGATTAAGTTCTTTCTTCAATGAATGCCCAAAAAAGAGGATTTATTTCTCTGAGGAAAAATAAAGGTTAGATTTTATCCTAAGAAGACAGGTTTATCCTAATTTAAGGTAGGTTGATATCATGCACAGCTCAACAGGGGGCTTATCAGACTAAAAACTTATGGATTTCAGCCTAAAATGTTAATGCAACATAGTTTGTTTCTGAAGCAAAATGTGCCTGTAATTACTTTTGAATTGATTATAATTCTTCCTTCTTAAAGTAAAACACTAAACCTCAGTTGCACTAGGAAGACACGCAGCATAAAAACCTGCCCACATACGTACTTAATATAGTGGGCATAAAAATACTAATTAAGATAAAACATTATAGCAGAGTACCTACAATAAACAAATTAATAAACCAATCAGAAATGTGAGCACCTTCAGGAAAAACTGTAGCATGCATCATATAATCTCATGCAGACAAGTAAGGAATGCCTAATGTGATTTTTTTTTTTTTTTTTAATGGACCAGATAATTTGGGGCATAACTGGGAAAAGCCTCCATAAAGACCACAGCCTGTAAAAAATGAATATATAATTTGCAAGAAATTGTATTCTTCCATTCAGAGAGGGCATCAGCAGATTTTGGGCTCTGAGCCCTTCCAGAAGAGGCTATCTTTTGTTGGCAACAGCTCAGGAGAAGAATTCCTACCCACCTCTAGAGAGATAGTAGGAAGAAATATTTTAAAATTCAATTAAGGTAACCTCTCTCCATTTAAAAATATTTAAGTAGAGTAACCTGTACTCTTCGCTGGGCATAAAAAACATTTTCACAGGGAATTTTGGGGTGTTTCTCACCACAGTGACAAACCAAGACTCTGCAAGCCATCACCCATCAGGAACTGCTGGGGTAAATGCAAAATTACATGTTCTGGCTTTAACCACCAGGAGAGTTTGAAGCAGCTGATGCAGTAAGCACATGTCCAAAACTGATTTATGTTAAACTTGCTGTGTTTATGTGCTCTAAATGAACACTGACTTTACCTATAAAGGCTGAAATTCAGATGATTCCAGTTTTAACGCCTGTTAGGATATGCTTAAAGGGACTTCAAAGAAAATTTATCACATGTAGAGAAGCTTATGGGAATTCAGAATTTATACTGCTTTCCTCAATAAGATGCCTCATCCTCATAACTTGAGGGTTTTTCCAGCTCCTGCTTTGGTGGTGGAGGTTATTCTTTCACTCTGAAATGTCTTTTAAAAGGATTATTTGACTGAATGTCCTTCCCTAGTGGGAAGACCACCACACCTATGGGTCAGACCCTAAATCAGAGAAACTGAAAAACAGAGACTGCTCTTCTTTTGTGTGGCTAAAATCTACACTTCCAAAAAAAATATATATATATAAAGGAAAAAAAACAAAACCAAGCAAAAGGATAAAGGACATTTTTCAAGATTATTTTTGCTGTTTGTTCTTAAGACTTTCAGTCACCTATCTTTCCCAGTAGGATAAAAGTTCAAACAGGAATTATAACAATTTTACCCTCAAACTGTTTGTGAGACTTATCCTGAGAGTGAACATAGGCTAAAAAAAAAAAAAGCAAACAGCTACTAAAGAGATTCTTGCAGGGAGTACTCAGCCTTGTTCATCAGGAAAGGCCACGAGAAAGCAGTCAAACTTGTTCAGAACCCATCTTGGCCAACAGAGAAGAGAGAAATCCAGAAAATGAGGCAGCAAATTCAGGAAGACATTAAAAAATGTCTGTCAGAAGCTATTTTTGGGACGTTCTTTATGCTTCTCAAAGGAATTCACTCACACACAGCCCCGCTGCAGCTGCGTAAATGCCCGGTGGCTGGAGGTTCACTTGGTCGAGTCGAGAACATGATATTATGAGACAAAATAATCGCTGCTGGCAGCACAGCAGCTGAGGACAGGCACGTTGTGCCTCGTAAGGCCCCGCTGTGCCTTCCCCAGGTGCCGTGTCCATGGAGATGTGACCCCAGCCACGGCGATCCCGCGGCGTGGAGTGACCCGTGAGGACGGAGAGCGGCTCCCGCTCGGCTCAGGCTGGCGACCAGGACCCTCCAAACCTCTCCGTGCCCGCTCACTTCCAACGTGATTCATGTTGATGTTGTTTCCAAGGTTTCCATGGTAAATATGTGTCTACATATTTCAGGTTTTTGTTTTTTGTTTTTTGTTTTTTTTTTTTTTTTAAATAATGACTTGGATCTTCCACCTAAGAACCCTCCTCGATCTGTGCGTTTCCATTTAAATTCAATCTTTAGTTGAATTCAGCTGTTAGTCGTTGGGGTTTTTTTAAGGAAAATAAAGAGAGAAAAGATTGACATGGAAGTGAGTCTTGGTGGGGTTATTTTTACAGTGACTCAGTAGAGCACTGGACGAAATGTCTCATCGGCGTTCCAGCAACTCTCTGGTGGACATTGGGTATATTTGGAGTTTGTAGGTGCTAAAGTTTGTTTGCAAAAGGAATTGAAACAAAACAAAACTAATTTTCCCCAATATGCCATCCAAAAACCACTAATGAGTGTCACTGAGGCCTTCAGACATTCCTTCCATGCACGGCTGCTTCAGATGATAAAATCTCTCCAGAACAAGAAGGAATTCAATAGGCAGATTCACTGGGAAGGCTTCTGTAATGCTGTTTATTTAGGATATATGAGGACATGTTCCAAGAGTCCCTTGGTTATCACACACACAAATTACACTAAAAACTGGCTTTGACTCCATGGCCCTGCTGCTACATCCAGAAAACATCCAGGACTGGAGTTGTTTTCCTCCATGACACACCAAACTATTAGACATGGACCAAAATTAGAGCAGAGCTCCTGGTGGTGTCTAGAGCATGTGTTGCACAACTGGCACTCAGTGGAATTGCCCTCAGTCCCCACCACTAGAAATGGAAAGCTTCCCACTGAACCAGAGGGGTTTAGGGCAGAGCCTTGAAAGTGGGAAGCGACTGTGGTTAATAAAACCCAAGGTCATTGTCTGTTCCACAGCCCCACAGAGCTCCAGCTGACAGAGGAAGCTGCTGCCACCCCACAGCACGTGCCGTGGGCTGGAGGCAGCTCCATTTCCATGATTTGGAAACAAATTGGGATGTGGGGAGTGCACACACTCCGATGTTTTGTCGCTTTCCGGGGCTCAAGCAGCTGCAGTTGAACACACCATTCTTTCCCTTGTCTGAGAAACATTTACTGCTTGTTACAAAAGGTTTGGGGATGGCCTACTGTGTAATAGCTTAGATGACTGAAAACAAATTTAAATATAAGAAATGTGCTGGCTTATTTTTTGCGTGTTGTAAATACTCTTAGAAACGGCATGGGGCCTTATTAAGTTTGAATCTCAGGTCTTTCAACTTCCTCAAGAAAAGAGAACAAATGGTAAAAGCATGAGGAAGTAAGTAACCTCTGTGATTTCCCACTTCAGTTCAAGCCCAGAGATTTTTGTCAGTGGTTATTACAGTCATATTTCTTTAACACCTTTAAAAAAGAAACAGCAAGAAAAAGGTTTCAAAGAGCGAGGCTGCACCAGCTACAGAAAGTTCTGATTTCTCCAAACATGTGGAGACCCACTGGGCAAGGAAGACCCAGGCTTCCTGCAGATCCTATTGCCAGTTCTACACAACGGAGAACTTTTGATTATTTTCGAAACTCGTATTGAAATCAACTGGGTTAGTCACCTTAAAAAGAGAGAGACCCCTCTGTGCTGCTCTGTAACCCTTTAGTCTTTTGTTGGGTTTGGGCTATTATGCACTCTTTTTGAAAGATGCTGAATTGTATAAATATCTACCCAAACATTACTAGAAAAGCTGTAGTAGGACAATGGAGAGGTAACTATTGCTATTTATTTATGTATTTACCACTGTTCCAGAATGATGATGTTGTCATTGCAACAAGTGTTTCTGATTTTTGAAAGGGGAAATTGATAAATCCCTTAAGGATCTAAAATGCATTTATGCTTGGGAGCTATGCTCAGAGGGTTATTTCCATGGGGTTTTTCTTTAGGCAAGGGTTTGATATGATTATTTTGCCCACAATCTATTGTTCCAGTTATTTATTAAATCATGCTCCTTTCACTTGATGTCTTATTTCAGGTAAACATATTTAAAACACAAACCTGTGGCTGCTATCACCATGAACCATTTGGAGTATACCCACATAGTATTTTGCAATGAATAATGACCCACTCTGTTATTTTCATAGGTTTGAGCACATCTACAGCTGTAAAACCAACAAAAGCATAGAGAGTAAGGATCCTGTACACCCAAAAACCTCAGTTCCAGAGCTGAATTTCTAAGATACCAAATTATTTGCCATTTGTTCTGCTAAATGTGTGTAAATCCTTTGGTGGCTCCATGTAACTTGGGGACTTTGGGTGGACAGGTTTGATGTTGCCCATCCTGAGGTTCTGCTGGGGGTGAGGATTTACAGAATGCTTGAAATAATGCTGGGGACCATTGTTATAATTTACATTGAACAGATAAGTGAGTACATCTCAGTTCAGTTGCATAAATTTATTGGGTTTAGCCATGCTTATTTCACACGAAGTGAAAGTTTGTATGTTTCACATGAAGTGGAAGGATTTTGATTGTTCCTGAAGAAGAGCAGGGAGCAAAGAAGCTTTGAGGATGGTCAAACACTGAGAAATAGGGCTGGGAACGTGTTCAGCCATGAATAACCAACTGATAAGATGATTCACTGCTATGCACAGGTGCCTAACATTTGCTGTGTGGGAACACAGGGTGGTGACTGGGATGTTCATCATGCCACTGCGTTTTAATATGGAAAACTTTCCTGGCTTAATGTTGAGACTGTTATCCCCTAATTTTTCATGATGTGCCGTCTCATTTTGGAAACTGCCATCCAATAAATGAGTAAGCAAAACCAACTGCCTATGAGCAATAACTCAAGCCCTTAAGGAAGATCAGCCAACCCCAAAAAATGCTGATCAGGAAATTAAATGTTGTTTTTCTAGGGAATACTCCCAGGTCACGTACAGAGGTAGCTCTTTGGTTCGTAAGGAGGGGAAAGAGAAAAGGGAAACTTGATGTTCCTCCAAAAAATGCCAGATGATGGGGGATGCCCGCTGAAAACCACAGCAGCAAATATTGCACAGGATAAGGGTTAAGGCATGACCACAAGTGCTTAAAATAGAGCAGGAAAGGGGTTCTGGGAGCCTGGGAATGTTGCAACCCCCACCATCACATTAAAGGATTGCAGCTCCCACTGCTCTCTGCATCACCTGGGATTTCAAGTGCTGCGAACACCAGATGCACTCCTTAAAACTGACTTCATCCCAGTGCCAAATGATCCCATTTCTCCTTGCTCAAGCAAGTTTTGGTGTGCCCCTCACACAGCACAGCCTGCTACTTCCTCCTCTGAGCGCGCAGCCTGCTCCTCCGTGCAGAGCTTTGTGCCTCCAGCTCTGCCTCTCTGCTCATGTGTCCACTCTCTCAGACTGACAGCCTTGGAGACAGAGCTCATTTCTAGTTCAAAACCAGGTAGGCAACTTAAAAGGAAGAAAAAAAAAAACAAAGATGTCATTTGTCACTTCTGGACATAGATGAAAACTGTTGTTGGGATAGCAATAGTTATTAGGGGTGTAGGGGCCAAATTCTGGTTTCACACTGTTTAGGTTTGGGAATAAATCAGCCGAATGCAGCATGACTCAGAGCAGAATTTGGCTCTAAATATTTTAACTGTAGCATGAGCTTGCTGTCTACATGACTGAATCGCCTTGAGAAAATCAGCGCCTCCTCTTTGTCTTTGCCAGTGGGGCCGCAGTGATCCCTGCGCTTATTTAAGGAGCGCGGCGTTCGTGCCTCACCTCCTGCATCTGCACACGCAGCCGCTCACCTTCCCTCTCACCTCAGCCGCTTTGCATACAGGGGCATTTAACTCTTTTAACAATTGGTGCCCGCGTTCAAACCTCATGTTTTATTTCCCAATCTCATGTTTTATTTCCCAATCTCTGGAGGGCTCATTACAAACGTTCTCCGAGAGCGCGGACGCGGGCGCGAGGCAGCGCAGCTCCGTCAGAGGCTCCGAGCGTGGCTGGCGACAGCTTAGCAGCCACACACAGATCTGGGTGTCCTTCACAAAGACCTTTCCCCCAGCTGCTTCAGGTTTATCTCCGGGCCTGCCCTGTCAGGAAACAGGTGCTTTTCTATTAATAGGCGCCAGGCAGCCAGGCAAGACGAAGGTGCGGCGCTGTAGGGAAACAGGTGGTCTCCAGTTGAACAGTTTATAAACAATAACTAATCACTCAAGACCTGTAGCAGCTCCTAATGAGGACTGTAATTACAAGCCAGGTGGCTGTAGTTAGAGGAATACATTGTTTTTAAACAGGTTACTTGACTCAACAGCAGTTTTACGGGAGGCAGGATTGTCTCCAACATATGTTCCCTCTGCCTCCCGTTTTCCTTTTTTTTTTCTTCTCTCCCTGTGTGTACATAGGGATGCCTGATCCAGTATAAAACACTGGGTTCTTTCACTTACAGTTCATAGGGATGCCTGATCCAGTATAAAACCCTGGGTTCTTTCACTTACAATTCCAGAGGCCTGCAATTGCTCTGGCTGAATCCTGACTGCTTCTGTCAGGGGGAAATCTTGACAAAAACTCAGCATAAACAATTCAGCCATTTTTCAGATTGATGGCAAGGAAAATAGGTTCAGTGTGTTTATAGATATAGTTTAAAGTGTTATTTTTCATGCTAAGACGTTAGAGCAGTGACAGGGCTGTTGCTGTGTCAGGTGCACAAGAGACAGAAGTTGAAAATTATTGAAGGACTACATCTTCATAGGTTATTTCTTATATTAATTTTGATTGGCCAACCACCCCTTCTCCCAGAATATTTATTAACAGTAAAAACCAGTTTTAATTACTTTTTCAAAGCCCCATTTTGCCCAGATTTTTGACTCTTGTTGGATGCTACAGGGACAACATTCTCAATACCAAGACAAATTTTATCTTTCCACTAAAAATTCTCCCAAAAATTTTCAAGTCACCATCCTCACAGGGAATAATACCTTCCTGGTATTTAATTCATACCTGCTCCCTGTTTAAAGCCTTTCTACCTTGTCCGACCATTCATAAACTCAGGTTTTTCACAGCTCTAAAATTTCCAGTTCTGTCCAAACCTGTGGCCAGTTCAGAGCAGCACCACATGAAATCACCTCTGAAATCATTCTTACCCCGTTTATTTTGTAATCAAAAAGGAAATCATACAGAGGAGACTACATTAAGGCTCCAGGCTAATTCACTTATGTCATTACAGCATCAAGGTTGATCTTGAAGCTTGATTTGAAATGACAGGCTGAACTTAAGCACTTTCTTAAGTGATTTGCTGGATCAGAGCATACGTGTTATGATATGGCAAATCATTACAAGATCACATGTTAATTTCCACAGGGCTTTCAGGTCTGTGTAATTAACACAGTTTCTATCTGTAGAGCTCACGCCTCACGTCTTGCAGTGTCCCTTACCTCGATCATTTTGAGATTCCTAAAAAAATCCCAGCTATACTGAAAGTTGTCTTGATTTGGGCACTAAATGTACAGCAGCGTTTCAATCTTAATTTTTCTCTACTTCAGCATTGTTGGTCAATAATGCAAGATGATTAATAACAAGGATATTGCACAGCAGATTCATAACTTTGGGGATGCCACAATGATACACTGAATAATTTTATAGTCAATAATAGGTTTGGATAGTGCCATACAGTAAAGGATTGTTGTGAAAGAAAATGCATGAGAGGACTAAATTATTCTCGATATACCCAATTTAGAGTCTACTCAAGCATATTTTCATGTGATATTGATATCTAGTTCCTACAATGATTACTGGTTTCTAAAGATAAACAGAGGGACAGGTAATGACTATTTGATGGCAACACCATAGGAAAATATTTTCAGAGTCTAGAACTATAATGGTGAAGAGTTGTTTGGAGTTTTAGGTTTTATTTTTAAATATACTATTTCTAATCCTTAGCCTCTTGTTCACCCTCTGGGAAATTCACAGTTTTGGTTTGGGCTTGTTATAAAAAGCAGGAGATAAATGTGGCCCTCAACATATTTTGGTTGATGCTGGAAGACACAGCATCAATTTGTAAGGCTGCTCTCAGGGCTGCAATGAGCTTTTTGCAATGAGAATTTGTGTTTTCTTCTGAGTGCACACAGAGGTCAAAGCCCAGGTTAAGGAATGGATCTTATAATTTAATTTTATCCCATTTTGACACCTTCTTTCTACTGCTTTACATCTCCTCAGGACAATGGCATTGTTTAGTGGAAAAGACCACTAAATACCACCATGTCTCAAAGAGGCCTTTTTGGTTTATTTCCTGAAGTTCAGAGATTTACACCGGGAGTTTTTTCCACACTCTGAAAGGCAAAGTGTGAGACTGAGCTAGACAATCTCCAGAGGTCCATTCTCTCAGCTTCTCTGAGATGTGTGTGAAGTCTGGCAAGCAGAAGTTCTCAAAATGATGCCAAGAAAAGGGACTCTCCACCCACATCTGAACCATTGGAAAAGACCTCCAAGACCCCCAAGTCCAAACCATCAACCCACCACCACCACCACCACGTTCACCACTCAGCCGTGTCCTCAGGTGCCACAGCTTCACATTTTTGAGTCATTCAGAGGGATTCTGAGATTCTGTCCCAGTCATTGTTATTTTTCCCCTCATGCTGACACACAGTGAGAGATGAGTGGCTCCTAAATGTTCATCTGCGCTCCCTTTCCTGCAGTGTGTGCACCCAGTCAGGGAGTGCTGGATAACGCTCTGCCGCTATGAATTGTAAATTCAGGAAGGGCAAATTTGCTGCCTCTGGATTTTTGGATGGGGGTTGAGATGGATTAATTATATGTCAAGAGGGACTTGAGCAATAACAAGTGACTTTATGACTGTCTTTACCACTTGGTGGAAAGGTTACATTTAAAAATTGGCTTTACTGCACTGGATTTTAGGTGAAGTTCAAAATGCAGCTTCCGCTGTTAGAACTGAAGGGTCATATAAAATTCATTGCAATAGAATATTTATAAGTATCTGGGATATTTGTAGGAAACACAATAATGGTAGAATCAGAGCTCGCAGATAGAAGGGGGAATTGTTAAATGGCAAATAAAAGCTCCATTTTTCCAGCACTTAACCCTACATATAATAATAATTATTACAAATCTGAGCAATGATTAAATTTCATCCTGAATCCCGGTTAAACGTATGTGAATGGAAAATGATTTTTTGCGCTGCGAGCACTCAGAGCAGGATTGATGTGCATGCACATCACACATCCCAGCCCCAGCGAGGCGCAGGTATCCCTGGAGGAGCTCTGGGATTGACATGCCTCGCTTCCCAAGCCTGGCGAGGAGGAGAAAAGTCCTGTTTGTTTACAGCCTCTCCTTCCTAATCACATAATTACAGCTCTGAAGGCGGATATCTGACAAAAGCCCCCGAAAGTGAGCAAGGTGAGGGCGCAGCAGCTTTTGTTGCAGCTGTTATCTCATCGCCCTCCTCTCCTGCGAGATGCTGGGGCTGTGTTCGCGCAGGGCTATCATTTACCTCGCTGCCGTGTGCCACCACAATTATCCCCCTGAAAAACGCAAACAGAGCCCGTTCAGAGGGAGGGGAAACCGAGCAGCCCTAATTAGCGTTAAGTACCTGTAATCCTCAGAGATTTTACCTAGCGATGAAAGCCAGGGAAAAGTCCCTCAGGTGGGAGCAGAAAGAGCCCAGCCAGGTTGGCGGAGGATCAGGTGTTGAGTGTCAGCTCTGCTGAATGAATGCAGCCTATTGATCCAGAAGTTGCCTGTGTTTTCTGCCACAAATTGAATTTAAATTGCTTACATGAAGAAGACATCTGGCAGGTTAAGGTTTACCTGCTTCATGTTTTGAAATGATTTTCTCCACCAGCAAATAGGTAGGGAAGAGCTCTTTTGGAAATAAACCAAGCAGAGCTTTTTAAGAGATACAGACATGGTTATGTGCAGTGCCTGAGCTTGAAGAAGAAAGTTGTCAGATGAGAAATATGTCTCAAATTAATAAAATAATAAAGCAAGAGAGCTTTTACAGAATAAGGACCTGAACTCTTCCTTGATTCCTAATGAATAAAATACCTCCTCACCTTACAAAATAATATAGAAAACTAAATTAAACAGCGCTCATTGAAAGACTTTTATTTGGTGGAGAGGTGTTAGTTGGAGGTTTGGATTTTCTGTTGATATTGCTTGTTTTCTTGTCCAAATCAAATAAACTTATTACTTTATTGGCACATAATTACAAATTTTTTGTTGTTGTTTTATACAGGACAGTAATTTTAGAATCCATGCCAATGGTAGGTGAGTTGGAATGAGATAATCTTTCAGGTTTCTTCCAACCCAAATCATTCTACGATTCTATGAAATGCCTACTGGGGGCTGTTGTGGAAAACAAAATTATTTTTTGACATTTTTGGAGGGGTTTGTCGATGCATGAGGTGGTCATTTGAATAGAGGATGTGGTCACCAGCCATGAAGGCTCTGAATCACCTTAATCTCTCTTCCAACCAGAGATCTTGCCCCTTTAAAATTCTTTTTCCGATTCCACAGAGTTACACCGACAGTTTTCCATGTGCTGGAGTTTTAAGCGCTTGGGGAAGAGTGGAAACTCACCAAGACAACCTGGGACCTCCAAGCCTCTGAATCAGGGTTCTGAATTGAACAAGTGTGTTCTACACTGACAAATTAATATAACACTTACATTGGTAAGAGCTCTGTGTGTGCACTCAAACAATAAAGCCACTTTAGACACTGAAAGAAAAAGGAGGGGAGAAAAGCACCTTTCGAGAAACAAGAGGAATGGGAGAAGCCTTTAAAAAATGTTATTATGTGTTTACTAACTTTTTTAAAAATTATTTTTACTTATTGAGCCTGGGAAATCCTGGCCACAGCCCGTACACCAGCCTGTTTGTCTCCCTCACAAGGCACCTAAGCTGCTGTTTGGACAACATCCATTTGATAATGAAGCAAGATGCAGGCTAGACAGCTGCTTTTTTCTCACTCATTTCACTCCGTTATTGGTTAACTTAGTGGAAAAATGTAAATTTTCCAGGGACTTTAGGTTGGAGGTATCCCAGCCAAAGGTAGATGTGTGCTTGACTTGAGGTCTAATTTAACTCCTGTGTCGTATCGACCCGCCTGGCCCACCAGGGAGCCTCAGAGCCCTCCTCTGCCAAAGGTAGACAGTGGGATGAAAGCAAAGTGTAATAAATGCCCCTGTCCAGTCCCATGTCGATATCCAGCTGCTTCCCCCCCCCTCCTTTTTTGCTGTTTTGAGTGCATCAGTATTTCACGTTTATTGTAGTGTGATGAAACACCTTTCAGGATGGCCAGAGGGACGCTCAGCAGCAGGCATTTAGGCAGTACAAATTGGAGTGAACAGGAGGACAGTTAGCAGGGAATATTTCTGAGGTCAAAGAGAGCTGGATTGGAGCTGAATCAGCTAAAAGCAGAGTTGAGAGCCGCAGTACCTACTGCAAAGTAAATATAGATTGCATTCCTTTAGACAAATTGATCTGCTGGAGGACGATAGGTCTCCCAGAAAAAGAGGCTGCTACAAAAGAATTAAATATTTTATGCTGACTTCCATACAAAGAACCCTTAAAAACAGCAGCCAGAGATGTATCTCCCGGAGAGCCCATCCCAGATCCTCACAGGAATCATCTGCAGAAAGATTTAAAGGTCTAGAACCTGGCACATCCCTGGGGATGCTGACCTGTGCTCTGCAAACAAAGCCTTGAGATTTAGCTGCTCCTCTGAGCAGCAGCTCTCACTCAGGCAAGTGGAAAAATCATAAAATCACAGGGAAGTTCAGTGGGAAGGAGCCTCAGGAAGTCCCTGGTGTGACCCCCTGCCCAGCAGGGGCAGCTCTGGGGTCTGACCTGATCCACTCATGGCCTGGAAACCTCCAAGAATGAGGGTGGTGCAATCAGGAAAGGTGAAAGAACATCCAGCTCAACAAGTCTGTTGACTTGCTAATACTCAATACTGTTACTCCAGAAAAAAACCAAAAAAAAAACCCCAAAAACCAAAAACAAAAAACAAAACAACAACAACAACAACAAAAAAAAAAAAAAAAAAAACAAAAAGGCCAAAAAAACCACAAAAAAACAAAACCCAAAAAAAAAAAATCGATAAAACAAGACAAAAAAACCCCCAAAAAACCCAAAAACCCCAAAAATAAACCCAACAAAACCAAAACCCTAAAAATAAACAAATAAACAAAAACTCAAAACAAATCAAAACAAAAAAAACCCAACAACCCAGAACCTCAGGTATGAAACCATAGCAGTTTGTCAAGAGCAGCTTTCAAATTTCCTAAAGAAGGTACCAAATTCTTTGGAAAAGGTGATGAAATAAATGACTCTGTGAGAGCTCTCCTCTCTCTCCACTGACCCTACAGATGATGATCATTTTTTCTCCTGGAAAAATGTAACCATTGTGCGCATAACTATTTTTAATCAGTAAATTATTCATCAAGGAACAGAGGATTGCAACCACCAATAAAGGTACCATCATCTAACTGTTGAAAGAAATCACTTAAAAT
Organism: Calcarius lapponicus; assembly: GCA_039654755.1. Taxonomy (NCBI): domain Eukaryota; kingdom Metazoa; phylum Chordata; class Aves; order Passeriformes; family Fringillidae; genus Calcarius; species Calcarius lapponicus. The sequence continues at coordinate 23,673,584 of CM077470.1, forward strand.
CAGGTTTTTCCACAAGATCAATGTGAATGTATAGACATGGGTCCAGAAAACACCCAAAGAAAAATAGTTAAAAATATATAAATTATTAGGCTCAAATTGGGAATGTCATGAACATACTTGTAAAAATTCCTTGAAACTTTTTTATAAAAGCATCTTGAAAATATTAGTAAATATTTTTGCTTTCTTCCCGGAGATTATTCTAGGCCAAGTGAACACAGAAGGCACAAAGGAGACAATTTGAACTCAGGGTTCTTCTCAAAGCTGAAGAGCTCAATGTCCTTCTGCTGGGTGTCCCTGCAAGCAGAGACCTTCTCCCTGCACAGAGAACACACCTTTCCCCAGGTACTGCCCTGATCCACACCTGCAATAAATCACAGAGGCTGACTCAACAAAACCAAGCCACACTTCCTCCCAGAACACCTTTTCAGTCCCTAAATCGTATAAATGAGATTAACCATGTACCACAAGGGTGTGCAGGGCTATGAGAGTGGTGGCACCAGCGCTGTGGATGATTTTTTTTTCCAAGGAGGATGCCCAGGACGTTACAGGGGCTGGGATTTCAGCAGCACACAGGCAAGGCTAATGGATTTGCACGCTCAGCACTCCTCTGCCAGCAAGCTGACTTTTAATATGGGAAATGGAGCCCTGCTCAGGATGGAGCAGTCCTGGGCAACATCAGGGGTCCAGGCATCGCTGCAATTTTTTTTTTGGCAAGCAAGAGGTGTTTTGGAGTCAAGTCCACAATGGATGTTATAGGGGGCTGGATTTAACTGGAGCTCATACCTATCTATTGCAGCTTAAGCCTACTCACACCCAGCCTTTTGACAGTCAGTGGCAAAACTGGGCTTGATTGCCTGCAAGTGAGAGAAAAATCACCAGAAGAGGAGAGATTAGCTTTATATATGGTTCATTTGTTGGTTGTTTTCTACAAGAACCTCCTTTAGATTTCTCCATTTCATCCTGAACTTTGAAGGGTAGGTGACTTTGTGATGGCAATACATTTTCCCATCTAAAAGCCATCAGTGAAGTGAATGGGGCTGCTCTCCTAAGTGCTTAATGCCTGATGTAGGAGTTGCATGATCTAGTCCAGAAGTAACACAGTTACCTCAATTACTGCAGTCCCACAAGGCTGTTCACAGCAGTACTTAGGAAATGCTGTAGGCTCGGGCTCTGGTATTATAAACTCCTCAGGGCAGCATGACTACACACAGCATCTCATCAGGAGTTAACAAACAAGTCCTGGATGAGAGACTAGCCTTCTTTTTTCTTCCTCTTTTTTTTTTTTTTTTTGTGCTAGGCTCTTATTTATTTATTTATTTGCATCCAGGAAGGAACCCAATGTTATTAAGGCAGCACAGTCTCACTGCTGCACTCTCCTAAAGCAGCGCGGCACAGCGAGATGCCCTGCGTACTTTTTGTGCTTTTTTACATTGTTATCAGGGAAAGATATGCCTTGCCATTTCCCAGGGGGTTCCCCGGGACAGTGTATCAGAGTGAAAGGGCACCATGGGGCTGCCTCGGACAGTTTTCTTTCAATAAGGGTTTGTTGGGTTTTTTTTGGCTGTTTTTTGTTTCCATTGTGACCACTCCGCTCTGCTGCTTCACTGATTTCCCAGCTGTTCTTCTGCGGTGTCTGAAGTTGAACGCTGAAAATCTGTGGCTGAACAGCTCAGAAACAAGCAGCTGATCATGGCAAGCATGAGAAAACCATGAATACATCTTTCTCTCCCGGCATAAAGCTCTGACTCTCCGCCAAAACGCGCAGAAATCTCTCTGCAAGGTACCAGCTGGGGCACAACCAGACCTCCAGCATCCCACTTCAAAAAGCGCCAGGTTCCCAGCACAAAAACTTGTTTTATTTTATTGTTGGCTATACCCATGTGAGGGTGACCCAGGTGTGGTTTAGGCTGGACCCTGGTGGAAGGAGTTAATGGTCCCCGGAGCACTGAGCTTTCCCTGACAGTGCACGGCTCTCACTCTGCTACACCAGGGAATGACAAGATTGAAGGCCCTTCCAATTGTTTATCTTTTTTCCTGTGGAATGCCCCAGAAGGCATTATTTCTTGTATGACTTCACATGGGGAAAAACCAAGCAAACGAAGAAAAAACGTCTTTCCAATGACAGTTGACAATTCATCTGCGATGTGCTGTGCTCGGTTAAAAAGTCGCTTTTTTTAAAATGTATTGTAAAAAATACATTCTTCTGATAAAATAATTCTGCAGGAACGTGGAATGTGTTTTGAAAGTCACAGTAGCATCATAAATAGAATGGATTTAAAGTATCTAGAAAAGTCATTTTTCCCAAGGTGAAGGACTTTCTGCTCTTCCTGACAAGACTCTCTAACCCATCTTAGGTAATTTTCTTTCAGATTATCCCAGTAAACCCACAGAAATCAGTAAAAATATTTTGCCAATCTACAGTTCATCGTTTTTTTTTCTGCAACAGGAGGAGGAGTAGCAAGAGGAATATTTGAAAAAACAGAAGCATAATGTATGACTACTTTCATAATCAACCCTTTTGATTTCTTCACTTGAAATACTGTAAACCTAAAATGCCATTCAAATACAATTGTAAAAAGAATGATAAAATTATTAACATTTGAAATAATTGATGAAAACTTATTTAATGTGAAACAGGGTTTTATTTCATGAAAAAGTTTTCAGAGTAATTTGTATTTACTTGGTTCAAATACTTCTTTTTTGCAAGACAGACTAAAAAATGGAACAGCTTTCCAGCTGACTCCATTTCAATTTATTTTGATTTTATTTAATTAAGTGGATGCAGTAAACTATGTGTGCTTCGCCCTGTCTGAAAACAGTGTCAGATTCTTGAAGAGATGTGTGAAGTTATTATTTCACTTGTATGTAGTCATGTTTCAGAGTATGTGATCCATCAAATCTCTGCCCAGATTGATTTTATTGACCTTAAGATTATTTTTTATATTTGCTTTTTATTACCTGGATTTTTCTTTATGTGTTTGGAACATTATAATTTCCAGGTGCATTTCCCATCATCCAAACATGTTTCCTCCAAGCAAGAAAATCTATATCCTATTTTGCCATCCCTGTTGGTGACAGGTTTTGCGTACCCATCTCCCGCTGGGAGCTTTTTGCGCCACGCGGTTCAAACCTGCTTCGATTCAGAGACACCCAAGAGTTTCCCAGGTGGGTCCTGCTGCAGCTCAAGGTGTGACTGCTCCTGCCCAGCCCACAGAACAGAAAAGCGAGGCTCAAAGAACCTCCACGACATCCCTGAAGGATCCACAACAAAGGATCCAAGCAGCACAGCCCTTCCCTTCCAGCATCCAGCTCCAGCAAGCAGGTTGCTCCTACCACCTTACAACCACCCAAAGCCACTGCTGCCATAAAAAAAAACAGTGAAAACAAGGCCCCACCACTTTTTTTGGGAAGATTAAAACCATGGTTTCAGCCTTTCCCAGCAGGTACCTAAGCACAACCATTGCTCCAGTCTCCATTTTTATTGCTCTAGGCAATGGAAACTGTAGTTTCTATATTTAATGTATTGAAACTGCCTGGTCTCCAAGGTAGCAGGGGTATCTCGTACACACTGCTAGAATGCATTTCAGGCTCAATCACTTTGAAAGCCTGGATAATAGAGGAGCACTTGTACTTTGGATAACAAAGTTATTTCCTTTAACATCAACAAGCTGCTCAGCTAGTAACTGCATCAGGCATTGATTTTGTGAGCCTGTTTGTGAGCACTGGGGGGGCCTTTTCACCGATAAAACTCAAAAAATTTGCAGATCATTCTTCACGTGCATTATTTCCCAGAGCAGAGCTGACAGGAGAAGCTGTCTCCATTTCAGCATGGCTGTTTGGAACGTCAGTGGAACATCTGCAGGACCAGCCCTGAATCCGTCGGCTTCACCCTCCCCGTTTCAAGACAGACTGAGGCCTGAACTTGCATCTCCAGCCAAATTTTGTACCTGGTTTCTATTGGGGCTGTAAAAGTGCAATCACTTCCCAGACTTGCTGCTCACATCCCAGACTAATGGTTTGAACATGCAACTGGATTCAGATGTGGGCTCCCTCCTGCCAGGCTCAGGTTCATGCGTTTCAGCTGGCCAAATATCTGCCTGTTTACTCATTTGTCATTACAAAGTGCTAAATTAAAAGTATCAGGAGCTGCCAGTCACATATTTTACTTTTTCTTGTAAGAAAGTCTCGATCTACATTTTTTTACTTATTTTTTTCCTCGCATCATGTGCTTATAGCAGCAGCCCTGCAGTGCCCAGCACATCCCCCCAACAGCCCTCACCATCCAACTCCTGCTATCAGTAATGGGAACTAGGCATGTCCATGGAAATGAAAGCAGATCCCTCGGTGGAAACTTTTTTGACAGGAGTGTTCGCAACAACTTTTCAAAAAAAAAAAATAAAAAAAAGAGAACCCACGTCTCGTTTATTTTCCCTTTTCTTCCTCCCAGCTTTCTGTCAGTCATCAATCGAACAGGAGACAACTCATTTCATTTCTGTGACACACAATGATGGACTTGTGTTACAACCCTGACTTATTTTGAGAACTTCAATTTCTCAAGCTGAAAGCCTGAATGTCCCATGCTTGGAAGGGCTATTGATCTGATGTAGATGGACAGCTCAAGAGGAACTGATACATTCCTTACAGCAATTTTTTTTCTGACCACTACATAATGTAGACTTTCTGCTTGTTTGTTGACATCTAAAAACTTTGATCCTGTGGTTTAACTGATACTCTTCTGCTGCTTCTACTCAATATTTTCCTGTGCTATTTGATGTAGGAGTTAGTTATTATCCAGTACCTGGAATGGAAAAGCTGGTGCACTGTGATAAAATGTGTGAATTCACGAGGCTGCAGGAGCCTCTGAATGCACATCACAATGGTACATTGTACAAATGTGGGACACTTCCCCATCCTGCTCCTTCCTGGTGCCTCTCAGCAGATGTGAAGTCACCATGGAACAGGTTTGGAGCCCTACTCCCAGCCTGGGACAGGAGGGACCAGCCCTCACAAGCAGTACTGACCGCTGTGTCCAGCCCACATGGAAAAATCTCGACATCTGTCGCAGACAGCTTTTATGGAAAATCCTTTCCTTAGGATTTTCCCTCTTGAGAAGCTGAGAGGCTTCAAGAACAAAATGTAACCAATGGTTATCTGTTGTTGTGGAATGCAACAAGTAGATCTTTGATTAGCTCATGTTAGAAGTTTGTAATTAATGGCCAATCACAGTCAGCTGTCTCAGACTCTCTGTCCGAGACAGAGCCTTTGTTATCATTCTTTGCTATCCTATTCCTTGCTAGCCTTCTGATGAAATCCTTTTCTTCTATTGTTTTAGTATAGTTTTAATGTAATATATATTATAAAATAATAAATCAGCCTTCTGAAACATGGAGTCAGATCCTTTGTCTCTTCCCTCATCCTCAGACCCCTGTGAACATTGTCACAGACATCCACAATTTACAATTTAATCAAAGCTGATTTTGCTTCAGAGCAGGATAAATACCGAAGATCCACTTCTATTCCCATATTTCTTTCCTTTTCCTCAGCTCTGCCTCAGTTTTCCTACCCTTCTCCTGCATGGACAGCAGTTACCTGTCAAGCATGGGGACGTCTCCATGGTGGCAGAGCCCCAGCCCCACGCTCCTGGCTGTGTGCAGGTCACAGGAAACAATTCATTCCACCCTTAATGATTTATGTAACTTTTTTGGACTCGCTCCTGGCTTAGGGGGTTTTCTGCTTTTTCTATTACAGCTTAGAGAAGCCAGCCAGAGTCTTTCAGGGGCAGCTCCTCAGCCAAGGTAGCTCCTTGTGACAGAATTAGTCTGTGTTAATACCAGCCCAGAATCAGCCCCAGATTTTCATTATTATTGCCTTTAAAGGAAGGTCTCCTCCTCCTCCAGGACTAATTTAGAGCAATGAAAATTAAACTGCATCTCATCTAATAGTCAAAAAGATCTGCAGAAATTGTCCTCGTTTAAATACCAATCCAACACTTTTCTGTCACAGCAGGGTAGTGCATCTATGGGTTTTTGTTCTAAAAGCCAAATACTATTCAAACAAAAGAGTCACTTCCACATTAATTACACAAAAGAAAATAAAATTAAAAACCTGGGAAAAAACAAAAAGAAAGAAAAAAGCCACACAAGAAAAAACTAAAAAGAAAATTAAAGCATCTTTTGAGAACACAGATTGTGCAACTAAAGCACGATGTGGTCTTAGACCTTTACTTTGTGTACAGAGTCAGACTTTATCCTTTGATTTGGTGCATAGGATCACAGCTTTTTATGACTATAATGGTTATAATTTTGTTGACATTTGAACAAAACAAGGAAGGAATGAGGAATAGAGGTAAATGAGGATGTTTCAGAAAAAGCATCTATGATTCAGCTGATGGGAAGAGACTGTCAGCACAGAAAAGTACTTAAAAAAACCTAAATGTCTTGTCCCATCCCAAAATCTCTCTGTGTGGGCATTGGGCTCTCTGTTTGAGTTAAAGTCATAGTAAATTAAGAAGAAAATTTTAGGTTCTTGGGGTATTGAGGACAATCAATCATCACTGCAACAGTTTCAGACTGATGGGGTCAGGTTGTTTTCTGGTTTAACCCTTGGATGCAGCAGATTCCATTCCTCCCCCCTGCCTGGTCCCGAATCCCTGTGCCAGGTGGGACATCCCAAAATAGTCACCTGTTTAGGTGCCCCTTCCAACCTGGGCTGAGAGCATTTATCATCAAAAAAACAACCCAGTGAATTAAGAAAGGCTTTGGAAAACTGATTCAGTTCCGTCCTCTTAAACCCTTTTCACAGTGTGACCTATATTTAAATCTCTCTCTCTTTTTTTCCCATCACCAGACCACCACCTCACGCACAAAATCCCACAGAGGATCTGTCACTGGCACCTCAGAGGAGTAAAATATTTGCAGGGAGTTCAGTATTTTCCTATTAATAACTCCTTCCCCCTCCTGCTGGAAGATACCAGGGGCTGGGGTCAAGGCACATTTCTGATTCCCGTCTTGGAAATCCAGGAACGTCCCATATGTGCTGTGAGCAGCCACTTCTCAGCATGGAAAATCCTTTTTCCCTGGTGAGAGGCAGCAACACTCCCAGCTTTTCCCCTTGGAAGCCCTTTTCCCTTCTCCTTCCCACCCGTCACTTTTTATCCTGGATCTCCAAGGTGGCAGAGGGGTGAAAGGAACCTTGGCAAAGCTTTGCTTCTGACAGCCTCTGTGAAGCCATCCCTCCACAATATGGAAAACTAATAACAATGAAAAAAAATTTTAGAAAAAAAGAAGGAAATAAAAAGGTGGAAATTCCTGGTTAAAGCCTCTGCCTGTACAAAAAGCATGACAGCTTGTATGAACTGCAGCACGATGAGTGCTGCTGTTAATGCTTCCAATGACATCAGTGTTTCCCAAATTACAGAGTGCAAGGGGCTGGATGGGGAAGCTGAAGAGAAGAAGCTGAAGGTAGTGAGGGTTTTAAAAGATGTCAGAAGCAAAAGACATTTCTTTAGATAGTCTTCCTTATTTCATCAATTCTTTTCTCAGTTTGGGGGATTTTTGGAAGCATCACTGCAGCGATACCCAGATAATTAAAACCTCAATCACCACCAGACCCACCTCAGATCCCTGACTAACTTTGCTGTCACCATTCCTGCTCACACACCCCCTGCACTGCTACTCCTGTGCGCCCATTCAATCTCCCAGCTCTCAACCAAAGTGATTTTCCAAGTAAATATTGAGCGATGAGGCCCAGAAAGCTCTCCTAAAACACAGATGCATTACAGCTATTGCATTTTCACTCTGCCCCTTATAGAAACACAAGGAGCTTTTGTCAAGGTTTCTGTTTCAGAAATCCAGGCTGTTCACTCAAAGGGTTTTTTCCTTCCCTTTAGGCTGGAGGAAGAGTCTCAAGCTGCTTTTCCAGGTGTTGGAATAGTGCAGAGCACTTGAACCATGCTCATGGATGGTGGCCATCTAACTCACATGGCCAAGAGTGTGTTTTCCTTTTTGGCAGTGCTTTTGTTCCAGGTGGAACAGTCTTTCATCCACATGAAGGAAACTCTTGCTTGTCTCACTCTCAGGTAATGGTCCATAACCATCCAGATGGAGTGAAATATAGACCCTATATGGAGACATATATATATTTATATGTGCAAGCATGCATTTATTTCATGCATTGCCCACACCCATGCTGCATCCTGAGCTAATTTAATTAAAAATAAAATATTAAGGCTTTTTTTCTTTTTTTTTTCCTGTCCTGTTAATGCCAGAAAGCCCTGGAGTAGCTGCACTTTTCCAACGCAGACGCTCCAGAGCAGGTTCCAGCTGTCGGAATTTTATGTCCTTGAGATACTTCTGGAATAACAAAGTGTCATCCATGTCCCTGCCAGTACACGAGATCAGCACATGAGATCAGACCTGCAGATGTTGCCTCCACATCCGCCCACTGGCATCTCATTATCAGTTTAGTTGGGATCCTCCACCCGTCCCCAGCCAAGCAGGAAGGCAGGAGCTGTAATTTGTGAGAATGAGCTGTATAGCAACCATTTATCTGCACAACAAACCTCTGCTGGCAAGAGCTTCGGAGGCAAACGAGAATCTTATGAAGGTTTTGTGTCCTGGCACAAACAGGTAATGAGTGGGGAATGCTGTGATTAATCAGTTCCACGAGCAGTGGGACTTGGAGGTGGAAGAAGGGACAGGCATTAGCCCTGGACACACAAAAAACTGCTTTGATTGGCTGGAAAAGACATTGGTCAAGGGTTGCATTTGATGATTTTGGAGATCTGTCCCCACTTTAATGATTCCATGGTCTCCTGTTCTGTGATTGCACTGGGGAAGGAGCATCACAGACCAATGCACCTGACTTCCTTCACCCCACTTCTTGTCAAGAAGGGAATATTTTCCTGCCAGGAAAAAGAGCTATGCCACAGTGGGAGGGAGGCAGAGGATGGTCCATCTCTGCCTCCATCCTCAGGAACAGCAATGCCAGACATCCAGGGCCTTCATCTGGGAACTGATGAGCACTAATCACCAGGGCCAGGCAGGAGATCCCTTGATGTCCCAGGCCACCAAAGGATTCCCAGCAGCAATTTCACTTCTGCTCCTTTAGGGTGGCAATCTCACCAGCCCTGTGCACAGCACATGAAGTTATACAGAAGGAAACAAGCTTGGGGGGGGAGCACTGAGTCAGGATCCGTGCTGCATGGTTAATTACTCAGATAATAAATCCAGGAAGAAGGTGTGCTTGGACTCCTTGTCATGCAGGCTGCTGCTCTGGCAACTGGGGAGAGACATCTGCTCAGCCCGGCCCCGCGCTGTCACTGTGGATGATCACACCTTTCTAATCAGCATCCTAAAGCCCTTCCTGAGGAGAAAAACCAGCCTGGCATCCTAAAGCCCTTCCTGAGCACAAAAACCAGCCTGGCATCCTAACGCCCTTCCTGAGGAGAAAAACCAGCCTGGCATCCTAAAGCCCTTCCTGAGCAGGAAACCCAGCCTGGCATCCTAAAGCCCTTCCTGAGCAGAAAAACCAGCCTGGCATCCTAAAGCCCTTCCTGAGCAGAAAAACCAGCCTGGCATCCTAAAGCCCTTCCTGAGCACAAAACCCAGCCTGGCATCCTAAAGCCCTTCCTGAGCACAAAACCCAGCCTGGTTTCAGCCCCCTCTGGGAGCTTTGGTACCAAGAGGTTGAGCAGGTCAGAGGTGAGACCAGTGAGACTGAAAAGCTTCAAGGTGCTGGAGCAGAAGGTAAATGCAGCTCCATCATCCCCTGGCCTCCCCAAAGCAGGAAGGACAGGAGTTTGCCCGTCATGTTTTTCTTCCTTCCCTGCAATTATGATTCCTTGCTTAAGTTTCCAATCTTTAATTGGATTGGAAACTTGCAGTCACAGTACAGGGGAGAGAAAAAAAAATAAAAAATTAAAAAATCCAGTTCATCTGCCTGACTCAAGCGTCTGTTTTCATTTACTACTCCAGGCTTCTGAGCTACTTTGTTAACTGAAGGAAAATAAGGATTTCTTGAATTACAGAGATGTTCTGCCCTTGCTGGCTGCTCTGCCTCTCCCTGAGCATAGCGAGGTGCCCAGGGCTGCCTCTGCAGGGGAGTTTGGCCCGGGTAGCTCCATGTAGGAGGTGATATAAATAGATAAAAAACCTCACTCATGGAACATAAACTTATTGCTACATATACCTTCCTCACTGGCACACCATGTAATGCAAGCTATGCGCCTCTTTCTTGCCAGAGAGGCCCACTCACAAGTTTTCTGTTGAGCACAGCTATTAATGTCACACTTTTGTTCCCAGGGAGAAAAAAAAAAATAAAAAAAAAGAAGTGCCACTACAGAGAAAACTGCTCAAGTTTCTATTGCACAACATTCTAATTCCAGTGAACGCTTGCTTAATCAAGTTCTCCAGTGCATTTCAGCAAACCATGGAGGGTTAAACGTGGGTTTTCTCACAGCTGCCTCCCCCCTGGCAGGGGCAGAGTTAGAACAGTTCTAACGATGGAGCCCACTCTTGCCTGAAGTTCAAAATCCATTCACCTGATGGTAATTAAGGAGGCCAATTCAGCTTAAATCCCCCTCTGCAAGGTGGGGAAGGGGTCAGGAATCAGTTTGCACAGAGGAGCGCAGAGCGACCCTGGGCAGTTCTACTTCAAAAGGTTTTGAAGTGCGTCAGTGATGCAAAGCTGAATTCAGAAAAACGCAGCCTGGGACTGCTGGCCTGTGTGCAGAATTCCAGGTCAGATGCAGACAATTGAAATTTAAATTAATAATAATAGCAAGCTTCCATTTTAACCACACAATCTCTTGGTTTTTTTTTTTTTTTTTCTTTTTTCTCAGTAAACCCTGAGATTGTGGCACCTTGGAGGGTAAATCCTGGAGCATGTGAAGTGCAGAGGTTCTGGGTGTTCACAGCCAGGTTTTAGCACCTAAGCTGGTGCTCAGGTTTTGCAGGGCAGGGACAGCACCCAAACACAGAGCTACTGTCTGACCAAGCTCTCAGTGCCAAACCAGAGCAATAGCTGTGCTCACTCGTGGCCTCTTCCTGACTTCAGATGGCAGCATCTGATCCATAAATACCCATGGGTTCCTATAGCTAAATGTAACCTATGGAAGTATAGATTGTTAATATTCATGGGCTGTGTCGTGCCAGCTGAAGCCAGAAGGATTCCATGGTTATAACCTCAGTCATTGCTTCATAAATTTCCCTTAAAATACTCAGGCCACATATAAACTGGCTTTCTGTTAAAAAAAGGCATCGTTTGCCACCCCTTTTCTCATTTTAGAAAATCACTAGACACGTTTGGGGACTGATAGACTTGGCTCAGCTACACACATCTCTCACGGAGCATCGAGGCTCAAGTGTGACTTTTAATGCAGAAAAAAAAATAATAAAAAAATAAGCCACATGCCTAAAGAAATTCAACTTAATTACTGTCTTATGGTGAAGTCTACAGTGGCAGAGAGAGAGAAGGATGCCACCTTTCATTCAATGCACTTCAGCCTCACAATTGCAGCTCTGAGACATCAGAGTTTTTTTGAACACCTTTCTAATGGGCAAACTGGTCCAAAGCCAGAACCAGAACCTCTCTTACCTTGGTCCCTTGGCAGACCAGGCAGGCCCAGGATCAACTCCCCCGTGCACACACAGCTTTCACCTCAAGAATCAAGGCAGTGCTATTCTTCTTCCCTTTTATCATCATTAAATTCATCCCCAGTTAGGAGAAAATGCACTTCAATCCTCTGACTTCCCATGAAATTGTGAAGCCCTGCCTCTGAGCTCAAAAAAAAAAAGGGGGAGGCACTAATTTACTTTCAATCTGAGGCCATTGATAATCACCTGTGTGTTAGGATTTGTATAGTGCACTGAAAATCGACAAAGTTCATCCTAAAGTGCCAGCACAGTCTTCCATTAATCTCCAGCTCAGTCCCTTAAAGGAGGAAGTAACAACTCTGTAATGATAAGGCTCGTGGCAGCAGCCAGAGTGCTTGAAGGTCTGTTCTTGTAAAGAAAATTTTTCAATTAGTTAAAGAAGCCAGGAGCATCGGCTTTCAAAAAAAAGAGCTTCCTTATGAATCTTTGATCTCTCTCACTGTACCATGTTTCTCATGAAAGACAGTGGTAGTGGCACTGTTTAAATAACATCTACAAAACAGTTCAATTTGCAAATCACTAGGATTACAGTTTCCTTTATAGTCTTTATTTAAATGAAGCAGGGAGAACGAGCTGTTAAATTGAGGGCTTGTCTACGAGAGTTGTGTCCAACTAGAAGTGGCCAACACTTGAGAATAACGGGAGGAAAAAGAAAACATGATTCATGCCAAGTAAAAGCAGAAAAAAAAGGCAAATTTAAAATGCTTGATCTCAGTTCTGGTCCTAGGGTCTCAAAACCAAGGAGACAGGTTAGCCACCCTCTTTACTACCTGTGGTTCATGCTTTGATCTCGTTCATTAAATTTTAACAAAAAATAAGGAATTTCTGAGCGCACCAGAAGCTGGGCATGGCCAGATGTCCCTGCTGGGGAAGGAACAAGGCTGGAGAAGTCCTGCCCATCACCTGGCAGTGAGTTACCAGCGCCCTCCTGGGTGGGTGTGGTGCTGCAGGTCTCCAGCCTGGGCTGTGGGCTCCACGTTCCCCACCCCAATCCATCCTGTCGCTTTGATTTTTTGAGTTTTCCTAAGCCTTCTGATGTTTACGTTCTCGTAACGAGCTTTCTCACGCACTTTCTGCAAGTGACTTATTGTTTTGCATTCTTTTATAGAGAAATTTAACGGACTGTTGGTTTGTCCAGTGTCATTGGAGAGGTGGCACTGTCACCCTCCAATCCACTGGCACTTTTAAAAATCTACAAATCAGAGTCAAAAACTAATCTTCCCTTTTTTGCCTTAAGAAGAGCAGCGCGTGCGCGTCGCGTTATTTCGTGTCCTATAGTGACCATCCCAACAGGGAGCTGAGTGTGGGATGTCTCTTTGAGAGGCAAGAGACCATCACAGGATCCCAGAATGGTTTGGGTTGGAAGGGACCCCAAAGTCCCACCCCATGGGCAGGGACACCTTCCACCATCCCAGCTGGCTCCAAGCCCTGTCCAGCCTGGCCTCGGACACTGCCATGGCTTGGGCAGCCCAAAATTCACTCTCCTTGCCCTCAGTCTCCCCCTTGATGTCCCAAAAATCCCCAGTTCTTCTTCACCAGGCGAAATTCTGGTGCTGTCTTGTAGTCCAGCCAAAACCTGTTCCCTTCCTCTAGCTCTTAAAATCCCAGAGAAGCACGGACCCACCCTCTCTCCCACTGCAATCCATCCCAGCACAGATTTATTGCTGCTACTGCAAAGTGTGATGGCAGAGGTTATGTTCCAAAAATGTAAATGTCACCAAATTACGTAATCACCACTTCAGCTTTATAATCTATATATATGGGATTCAAATTCCCAACGTGCTCCCTTGGATTATCCGTGTTTTCCAGTGCTCCTGTGGTTGGTAAAGGGAGCACAAAGAGGTCCTGAGCACCCAGAAATGCCTGATGGTGTCACAGGAGCACAAACCCCTCATTTAGCATCTAAAAAATCAGGATTGTTTTCTTTATGGCAAATGCCAACTAGGAGTAGAAGTAGGATTTTTCAATGTTTATGATAAAAATATACCAGAACACAACCACATATATTTCATAATAAAAAACAAACAAAAAAATTGCATCTTGAAAGCATTTTTGACAGGCTTCCACTTTACAAGTTAATGGCAACATCAGAGGTGCAGGAATCCTGGAATAAATGGAAATTTGGCTCCAAATATTAAAGACAGAGAGCAAGAAACCAAGAAAAGCATAGTCATAGATGGATGATACTGCCTTGGCAGGCAAGGTAAACAGCGAGGAAACTCACTGCCAGATGCAAAAAGGCTTAGATCATTAAAAGGGAAAAGAGATGAAAAAACCATTCAGCACAAATAAATTAGAACAGTATCACCAATATTGTCTGTCAGCATTTCTGCTATAAATCCTGGTCTGCAGGAGTGTATTCCACATCTGAAAAAAATATCCCCTGGGTGGAACTTGGCCTGCCAGATTTCTGGCCCCTGTTAACGCGTCTTTTGTCTTCACTGGGTTCTGAGAGGCATAAATGGAAATTTGATTTGGATTCACCACGATCAGGTCACACACTCCAGGCACCCACACGAGTCTGGGCTACCTGAAGTTTGAAGAAGCATTCAAGAATTATTTTCCCTCTATAGAAACAGCAATAAGGTGTTAGGGTTTAATCTGGGTACTTGAGATTTTATAGCAACATTCCTTTCATAACTAGTTTTACCTTCAGTAAAAAATGTTGAGATGGGGCAAGAGAGAACTGGTGGTGCCTGTTTTGTAAATAATTTAACTTTGAAAATAATGCCTGACCATGTAATACTTAAACTATCAACAATACAGCATCCCAGCAAAATTTGACAAATACAGATTGATCTAAAATTCAGCCTACAACAGATGAGTCTAAGAAGTTGCAATTTTTCAATGTTTGGTAAGAAAAACTAGTACCTAAAAGAAACCCAAAAGAAACCCCAAAAATGCTTTTAAAAAAGTTATGAATAATCCATACTGTTTTAATCTGGCCATCAATAGACTAGCATCTGAAATTTTTTACTGCAAGAATTCTGGAGGATAAAACATTATCTTCTACTAGAAGCTATAACATTTTTTTGGCTGATAGTTTTTTCTTTTCTTTTCTTTTTTTTTTGGCAGATCGTTTCGATATACGGGTACAAAGGATTTCAAGAGATTTGTCAGTGTAAAACTGAATGAAGTTCAAATTGTTTAAATGGTTGTATGCCTACCATAAAGTGCCTTTGAAAAAGAAGGCTGCAGCTCTGGGTGTGCTGGTAAAAATGAGAAATTCCAAGCTGGGAATGGGTCGTGCCCTCTGATCCGTGGTGCGCATCACTGCTGCCTTTGGAAATGCAGCCCCTTCACCTGTCCCCATGATGGGAGCAAGACAGAGGGAGGAAGATAAATTGCTCTTCACAGCAGAGATTAGGCCAGAGAAGCAGAAGAGAAACCAGAAAGGAGCAAACTCTCCGTGAAGTGAGAGATGCATTCACTGCTGACCATGGCTGGGGGCTTTGCCTCTCCTCCCTCTGCTTGTTTTGTCTTCTGGGGGATTTCTGTGTCTCTAAACCCTCACCTCTTGTATAAATAAGGTTTTTCTAGAAAGGGATTGTGCTCCTGTGCCTGTGAGTCAGCCTGGTTTGGATCTGGGGTGTTCCTCATTCTGCCTTTGTAACCCACATTTCCCAGAGAAGGTTTGCCAGGGGTTTGACTCGCGGGCTAAACCTGGACACATCTCAGTCCAAGACATTATTAATCTCTATCATTTACTCATTTACCTGGGAGAAAACCCACAACAGAAAGTGTGTGAACTTCTTTCAATTTTCACAGACTGAAAAAAAAAAAAAAAAAAAATAAATAAATAAATAAAAGCAGCCTGCACCCTGGATGTTCCAAATGAACTGTGAGTGACACAGAACACGAGGAACCCCCATGGCACTGGGCACCAGGCAGGCCATCCCTGTTCCTGGCATATGGAATGTGACAGCAGCTCCCACTGGGACACACCATGAACCAGTGGAAGCACTGAACACATTTTGTGTCTTTCCAAAGGATATTTTATTTTTGTTTTTCCTTCCCCTGCCCATGCTGTGTCCTGAAGAATGAGTTATAGCAGAGCTGCAGCTCCCAGGGAAGTTTCATCTCCTCCCAGTGTGCTTGTAGCACACCTTGGAAAAATATCAGCACTGGGAGATGCCACAGAAAACACAGGGAAAAATAAGAACTGAGAACAAGAAGTACTGGGGAGATAAAACACTATTTTCAGAGTGGAGACAGAATGCATTGGAGGAGAGAGGAAAGATAAAACCAGCAGCTTATAACTCTGAAAACAAGGAAAACCATCAGAAATTGGAATTTTTTTTTCTTTTCAGTTCTTCATTTCCACACACCCCGTTTTCTAATTTCCATTGTATTTTTCAAGTGTTTTAGCCCTCCAGATCTTTTAATGAGCTCCACACACATCCACGCACTTCTACATGAATCAGAAAACCTGCTGCACATTTGGATCCTCACTTTATGCTGGGGAATGTGACACCCAACTGGGAGCAAACCTGAGGGTGGAACATTTCACTACAAGGTAAGCAAAACCCCCTAAAAAAGCTGATTTCATCAAGCCAGAAAATCCCACCAGGCTCCAGCTGCTCAGGGGTCTGTCAGAGCCCAGTGAGTCTGCAGAATGGATGGTTGAGCTATGTGAGATGGCCCAAAAATCACAAAATAAGGAGTTTTCCGAGTTTTCCAATGCACCAAGGCCTTGGCACCTTGTTTGTTCCTTCCCTCAGTGCTTTCTACTTTCAGTATTTTCTTTCTGTGTTTTTTTGTTAATACCTGTGGTATCTTATGGCATCTTCTTAATTCAGCTTTAATGGGCATGAAAGGGGAATTAGGTTCATGCCTTGGGAGAATTATTGGGAGAATTCATATATGGGGAAGGTACTGACAGCAATACATTAAAATTGCACTGTGATTCACAGAATCATAGAATCCTTAGATTCTCAGAATAATTGGAATCATGGATTTGTGCTGAACTGGCAGGGTAATGCTCACTGCTGGACACTAATTTTTCTATGCTTACTACTCATATATTTCAAAGGCTTAAATAAGTTTTCTGTCTACTTTTTATTCTTTATTGGTAACCATTTATCTTAGGGGAAATTTACCCCCCCCTCCCCTTTTAAAACCTCTCATCTACAAACTGTTTTCTCTTTCTGTTACATTACTTCATGTTCCTGTAACATAAATTACAATTTTTTTTAAAAAAATCCCTCTTTGAAATTCTCTTTAACTCATATTTGCTGTATCTCCAAAATGAGTAATTTTTTTTAAAATAAATATTTTCCTTGAATCCATGATAACTGAACAGACGTTTGCTAAATGAAGCCAACAGACATGAGAAGATTCGTTAAGTATCTGAGTTTTCTGACACTGCAGATTGGAAGGGAGCAGCAAGGGACTTTGCCAAAGACAGGACTTTGAATTTTATTTCTCCTCATACCAGCAAGTGATGGAATTGAGGAGTTGGAGCAACTTTACATCTCCATACCAGGCTATCAGAGAATTAAACTGTGCCCTTTCCCACCACACACAGCATCCTCTGAGGTAGATAATATAGGTCGTGCTTCAAAATGCAAGCAGCATCTTTAAATACTAAAAATCATACTAACATTCAATTGATAACCTTTCTTTCAACAATTCCCCAACAATAACAACAGGGAAACGACAGCACAGATTCATCCCAGCTTCCTAAAGCCTTAAGCTTCTGAAATCAGAGTCTCCATATTAGCATTAAATACAGCAACATTCTGATTTCAATTATTGACAGCCTGAACTAAATGAGTTAGTGTCTCATCCAGTTTCAGCAGTCTGCTATTCATTGAGTCGTTCAGATGTTGGATGGATTCCATCAACATCTCCTGAACACACTTTTTTGTTGTTGTTTGGTGGTTTTTTTTAGCCAATCTGCTGCTCTCTGGTTCCTTTCTGACACTTCCATCCCTTTCTAATATGATGTTCCTGAGCTATCACCCCTCATTTCCATTGTTCTCCATCATCTCCACTTTCTACTCTTACTTTGCCATTTCCTCTCCTCTCCTTATTATTTATTTGTGTTTCATATCAGCCCCTGTGCCACCAGCTCACCAAAATCCTTATTTTGCTTTGGCAGTCTTTAATTATTTCTTTGGGATCACGATTGGATAGGTTTCACTGTCACTGTCCCCAGAATTGTGTTTCAACATGACAGTGGCTTTACACTGAATATATCAAAAGAAAATGAATAAAAAGGCACCAGACTTAGTGAAAATCTTAAAGCCATGCTGCTTTTCAGGTAGGCACAGGAATTTCCCCTCATTCCATACAGAAATCAAGAATATCCTCCATGGGTACGTTTGTCCTGCCTGTGTTTGGTGTCTGCTGATGCACCCTCAGAGCCTCAGCACGCGCTGTGGCTCCCCACAAGGTCTCTGCTGCTCTGCCAGGATGTCACAGGGGAGGAAGAGTGGCTGGGTGGGGATGGCAGGCAGTGTGGAACCTGGGAGAGTGGGAAACACAGGGGGAACACAGCTCTGGTGGGGATATTGAGTGTTAAGAGCCAAAATGAGGGATGCAGGACTCCAGGGACTCTCCAAAATGAAGTTTATTCCATCCAAGAGGTTGTGGGTGACAGAGCTGTGCCTACAGCTGTCAGCTCCAGCTGCAGGCAGGCCTGGAGACCCTTTGGTTTTGGTTACAGTGCATTATATACTTTTCTTTTGGTTACATTGCATTATATACTTTTCTTTTGGCTACAATGCATTCTATACTTTTCTTTGCTGACCATCTTAATACAATAGAACCAATCTATACCTTAACTTTTACCTACAGCCTATCATAACTACTATATTTGCCATATTCATGTTACTGTTCTCCAATCACTAAAAGTTAGTACATTACAGTTTAAGCTAGAAGTTGTTTCTCAGTTTTCTTGCAGTGGAAAATTCTGAGACCTTTTTTCTACTTGCAACTTTGCGGACTTGTTTGCCTGTGCTCTTTCTGCTTGGTAAAAACATCTTTGTGTCTGAGGTGGGTTTATCCTTTGCTCCAAGCCATAAAAACCCCTTCTAACTAACACACCCTTTGCCTCCTTGGTTATCCAGCAAGACTGGCCCAGCAATTCTTTTCTTCTATATCAAAACTTGCTTCCATCTCTATTCCTTCTTCAGACTCTACATTTAAAAATCTTTCTGCTAAGCATCCATATCTGTGAGACTTTCTTGTCAAACTTTCATCCTTCCCAACAACTGAGGAATGTGGGAAACCTTCTGAGCACCAGGAAAGAAATCCCCCTTGGAAAAAGCCTTTCCAAAAGGTATAAGGATGTGATTGCGTTTGGGTTGATGTGCAAGAACAGCAGAACATCATGCTATTCACATTTTTACCTTTGTGAATCAGTGTTAAAAATTATAACCCTTTCCTGCTCTTATTTCAGAATTGCTGGTCTCCAGCTCCCTGTGCATCCTGCTAAGTGACATTATTTCAGATCCCACTTCCACCAGAACAGCTTTTCCCTTGCATGAGCTCCCAGCTGCCACTCTCAGTGTAGGTGCAGAGGCTCAGATAACAAACTCCAAGCCATGGGAGCCTCAAGTGCATCACTGACGGCCCTGGATCGGCTTTTCATTCCCAAATCATCACTCTTTATTCTGATTGCACCTATAAATCAAGTGCCAGTTTTAGGCTAGCACAGAAGCTGGGAAAGTCAGACTGCAGATGAGGAGGAGAAGAGAAGGAACCACTGAGGTTGGTAAATTCTTATATTCCATTTATCAAAGAGGGGAAAACAAATATTTCTGATCTTCACATGGTGTATCTGGCCAATACTACAGAATGTCAGGTTTTATTGCATTGCTCTTCTATCTCAATCCTGTCTAATTTTAAGTTTCCCTGATGCAAAAAGCCACACAGTTGGGTGGCGAGGGACTGAAAAGGAGGTGATTCTGCTCCTCTTTCTCTGCTCACCCCACCTTGAGCACTGCATCCAACTCTGGGCACACCAAAACAGGCAGGAAAAAACCCTGCTGGGGAGAGACCAGAGGCACCAGGATGATCAGAGGGATGGAGCAGCCCTGCTGGGAGGAAAGGCTGGGAGAATTGGGATTGTTCAGCCTGCAGAAGAGAAGGCTTTGAAGGGATTTAACTGCAGCCTCCCAGCGTCTAGAGGAACAGGTAAGGTGAGGAGAGACAGTTCAAAATGAGCTAAAGCTGCGGGGAAATGGCATCAAAGTGAGACAGGACAGGTCTGGATTGGACATTAGGAATAATTTTTTGGCTGTGAGGGCGGAAAGGCCCTGGCACAGGTTGCCAGGAGACGCTGTGGCCACCCCTGGATCCCTGGAAGTGCCCAAGGAGGGGTTGGAGCATCCCTGGGACAGCGGGAGGCGTCCCTGCCCACAGCAGGAGATTGGGACAAGATGAACTTTCAATCCAAGCCATTCTATGACTGTGTGAAAACTTGACCTGTGGACTCTGCACTACTCTGTGCCCTCCTTGGCTCTAGACTGGAGAGATAAAACATTTGAACAGGACACGATGGAAACGACCTTCTTGATTTAGGGTCCCTCAGCAAATCTTGCTCCTAAATCTTGATTTAGGGTCCCTTAAAGCAAATCTTGCACCAAAGCTGCCTATGGTTCAGAGCTGGACCCATATCAAGGCCTTCCAAAACAGATAACATTCATGTTTTCAGTGCATTTGTGGATGGCTGCAGGAAGGTGTTAATCCCCTACGTACAGCCATTAGCAAGGAATTCATTATTCTGCCCAGTGAGTTATCCCTCTATTAAACGTTAGGAAGAATTAGCCTAATATTTACTGTCAGCTATTTGTTATGTTAAAGAGGTCTTTGCCAAATCTCCAGCACCTCCGCCACATGCACAAAATCATACTTTAAATGAAGTAATTCTGAATTAAACAAGTGTGCTAGTACTACTAGTGGGATTTATAGTAACCAATAACAGTCTAAGAATGTATTTCACAGATTGCTTCTTTATATTGCAAAATTAATAGAGTTTTATATCTGAAGAAACAAATCTGCACATTAAAAATCAATGTTGCTCATGATACACACTTGGTATTATTTCTGGGAATGCTACAGCTGGCATGCACAGCCTAGTTAAAATATTATAATTTACTTGACTGCACGCATAGTCGATTTGCAGTCAAAACTGCCACTTACTACATGGGAGGAAAAACAATGACTTCCATGCTACTGCAAACATCAAAGGTAGTTTTTGCACTACTCCCCCTCAAAACCTCCTGGGAAAAGCCCTGACTCATAAGCTTTCCACTGGTTACTAGAGTGCTTCTTAGGTTTGAAGGGGAAAAAAAAAAAAATAAGAATCATATTTTGCTACAGTACCTCCACTGAAAAATCCTCAACAAGCAGAATGGATTGAAAAATTCAAGCATGACTAAAAAGTACATTCCCCACTAGTCAGTGAATTTTGCTCCCTATTTGTCACTGCCACCTTGGAGAGCGGTGAGCATTAATAATGCATGGGTGCTAGGAATGTATTAGCAACTAACCTTGCGAAGAAAATCAACTGGGGACCCAGAAGAGCTGTTAAAAAAAAAAAGAAAAAAGAAAAAAAGAAAAAAAGAAAAAAAAGAAAAAAAAGAAAAAGAAAGCAAGTCAGAGCTCTCTGGTATCCTCTTATTTATTGAAGAGGTTTTGGGAGCAGTGTCAGGGACGGTGGGCACGATGCATCACTGCAAACTCAGGCTGGAAGTCTCTGCAATGGGGTCGTAATTGAGTTCATTGATCACACCCAGAGCAGACCCACCCCCAGCCACCAAGCTCTGGCCGCTCTCCAGCACAGGAAATACCCCAGAGGACCAAGGATATTCGTGCAAAGTGGCGGTGGTTGGAGCAGAAATATCTTTATTAAACGTGTTTTTAAGGAAAGCCTTGGTTCTGCTGTTATTGGCTTCGCAGCTACTTTGCATTTGTTAATTGTGATCAAGTTTTCCTGGGAACTGACCAGCACACCACGTTTGCCAACCAATATTTTCTGGGACAGGGCCAGCGAAGGGGGTGGAAAAACCTTTACCTTCTCCTGCTTCTACAACTGCACCAGGCTGACCATGAGGTTACCACCACAGCCATCCAAATGTGGCTATTCCCATCTTTTATTTTATGGTGACATGATAACATAGGGATTTTATTCTCATTTTGAAGCCCTTGACTCCTTCCAAATCCAACTTATCCAGCACCCAATGAAAATATTCTGCTTTCTAGAATGAAACAGCCTGACCACTTCTCTAGTTTGAAACAATTTGTGCAGGAAGCTGCTCTATCCTGCTGTTACACTTGGCAGTAATGGTTTCAGTTATATATTTATGTCCTGCCATCTCCTTTTAATATATATTGTTTATATTCCCAGGCCTATTTTTTTTTTTTCTGGTAGAACAATCATTACAAGTTCTACATGGAATGTAGTTGCTTTTTGTGCTATTAGCCAAAACAAATATTGTGTTTAAATCCACCTCATTGATTCACGCTCTCAATGAATGTATCCAGCTTGCCACTGGAATGGGGAGGTAGAGTGAAACAGTCCTAAGTTCTACAAAAATAAAAAAGGGAAAATAACATGGTTTTCCTTTCCCTTTCTTCTGGAATAATGGACAAAAAAATTGTCCTCTACTTTACTCATCAAGGAAAAAATGCCCCAGAATTTTCTGTGCAGATCCAACCTCCTCCTCCTGAAATAATCAGAATGACCTGATGCTACAAGCTAAACTATTTGTTTTGTAACTCATCAGTTATATTTTTAGTTGCCCATTGCAGACCTTCATGCAATTAATTCATTAAGCTCATTATGACTTAATGTCCCATCCCAAATTCAAAGTTCCCTGTACACAATTTAATCTTTGGTCATTTTTTATTAAGATGTGCTTTGAATGAGCAGTTTCCCCCCAACGAGGGTTGGGCCAACTCCCTAATTAAATGCTGCAGCCTGTGGATAAGCAGGAAACCTCACTGTGACACAATCCTCCTGCCTTTCACCTGCTTTCCTAACACTCATCAACTAATTCATGCCATCCTTCTCATCTTTATTTGATGTTGACGACAAAATAAAGTTAAAAGACACCTGCTGGTAGATAGATTTTTCCACTGAACATGCTTATACAGGCCTGTAGGAAAACTAGATTCTGGCATCCTAAGAGGATCACATGATTAAGATCTGAAGAGTGAGAAGAGAATTGGTTCAGTACCAGTTTCTCATTCTCATTACAGTTGTTCTCCAGAGAAATGAGCAATTCTTCACCATTGTTTCTTGAAACAACAATCTTTGTTGAATTTTAGTGCATTGTTTTTTTGCCATCTTTCTCTCTTTATCCCCTTTTCCTTTTCTTCTTCCTTCCCAACCTCCCTATGTATTCCACAGTTGTTTAATTTTTGTTATGGAAATGATTAAAGTTTTATTTTGTTTTGGTTTGTTTCATTTATCTCCCAGGAGTTTTTCAGGGTGATAGTCACTCTGTAAATGAATGTAAAAACGCTTTTGTCAGATTAGCTTGCATATTAACTGGTAAACTGCTTGTTATTTTACTCTGATGTTACATTCACAACAGGATAACAGTTTTGATCCTGTTATGCAAAAATCTGCATTATAAATTAGAAGGCATATTTCACACTTTTTTATCTTGGGCAGATTCCTAATGCAGTCATTTGGTGTTAGGATGAAAAAAATGGAGATAAGGCAACTTCCATTAGCTCAGCTCATGTCAGATTCAGCAGCACAAGCTCGGGCCATACGTGGTGACACCTTACTCATCTGATCTGAATTTGGGTGATGTCTAACAGCTCAGGAAATGTTGAGTTTCACAAACCCCATGCATAAAACCTGCAAGTGGAATGCCAAGTATCTTGGGCTGAAAGCATTTTTAGAAGTTTGTTTTTTTTTTTAAAGAAAAAAAAATTGTATTTAGCTAAACAAACTTGCAATTATTAGTTATGGTAAGATCCTATTCATTAAATCCTGAAAAATCTCAGAACCATCTTTCAGGTTAAAGGCAATTTTTCAAGAAATTATTGTCTTTTTCTTCTTTCGGTTATTTATAAATTTTCTAAGCAAACCTGAAATTAGGCAGACAAACTGTTTATAGAATTCCATTTTCATTATTTCTAACAATATTAGCAAAATGAAAAGCTCCTCTAATTTTGCAGGTTTGTAGACCATTATTATAAATAATGTTAAGTTCATAAATCAGGTCCTCCTAAAAATATTAGATATCACAGCTGACTTAATCATTCAAGTTAAAAAAAAATCTCTGAGTGAGTACCACCTTAAGAAGATATCCAATTTGCTTTCAGAAGAATATTTTATATCAACATGCCCAGTCCAATCTGATAGGACACAACAGGAATCATCCATCAACATGACAAGTTCAAAAGGGATGCTCCTGTAAACTACACACACAGGGGAAGGGAGGTACCTCAAGTGAGACCAGAGCAAGTTTTGGGAGGCTGTGTTCAAAATGTTCACCCTCTATGCTCCTTTTCCAAAAAAAGAAAAAAAATAAAGACAGAAAAAAGGATTTGCAACTCTTGAATTATTTTTGTTCCGTGTTTTATCACAACAAGCAGTAGATTCCCATATTCACTTTCCATTGTTTTACCTCTCTGTCTCTGCCAAACTTCAGTCTGGTGCTCTGTACAGAACATTTCCAGCTCTGTGTTTGCACAGTGCCTCAAAGGCTCAGGTCCTGCTGTGGGACTCAAACTTTTGGCCTCCGTGTTGATTCACATATATATTAAAAACCTGTATTTTGAATTCCTGTGGTCTAAAGCAATGCAAAGACAACTCTCCTCTGTGTCCACGGGGATGCTTGTAAAAGCCATGGCAGTCTGTTTGTCATGGAAATTGGAATGGTTTGGGTTGGGAGGGACCCTGAAGCTCATCCAGTCCCAACCCTGCCATGTCCCACAACTTCCATTATCCCAGGATGCTCCAAGCCCATCCAGCCTGGCCTTGGACACTTCCAGGGATCCAGGGGCAGCCACAGCTGCTCTGGGCACCTGTGCCAGGGCCTGCCCATCCTCACAAGGAAGAATTCCTTCCATCTGTCCAACCTAAACCCACTCCCTGTCAGCTCAAGTCCATTTCACATTGCCCTATCACTCCATGCCCACATTTTCTAGAAAGAAATCTGTGAGTGAATGGGAATTGTTTGGGAGGGGGGAACTTGGAGAAGGGAACAGATAACCTGCAAGACTGTGGGGTAGGGGTGTGAATAAGAGTCAGTAAAAAAAAACCAAAAAAGCAGATTTTAGTCACTTATACCAATGCATTTCCATGCACACACCAATCCAGACCAAGTTGTTCCTACAGGAAAAGGCCCAGAAGTTCCCAATCCTGGTTCCTGGTGCTGGAGGAAGGAGCCACTGCTGCCCTGCCCAGCCCCAGCTCCTCAGCAGGGGCACGTTCACCTGAAATCCCAACAATAAACAGCCTTGACACAGTGCTTCCCCTCCCTACCCTCATCCAGCTTGGAAAGAATTTGGAAAGACCCCAAATCACTGTGATGGGATTTGATTTTGGACGCCCGCAGTGTCCCAGCTACGCACACGCACAAATTAGACAACAATAAAAAGGGAGAAATTAAACAATAAGAAGGGGGGAAAAAATCCCAAAATTCTAAACATTCCAAGCAGCATAGCATGAACTCACTCACAAATATGCACTGTCTGTCCTGAGACAGAGTCAAAACACACAACACTCTCTTTTCTCTTGACCTTGCAAAATCTTGCCATAGCCATTACAAGCTCCAGCCAATTTTTTTTTCCTTTTTTTCCTTTTTTTTTTTGGAGAAATGGAATTTACAATTACAAAAATGGTTTGCTCGAGTCACCATCATCCCTTTGAACTCTGAGGCCATTTGAATTTGATCCCGACCAGGCTGACCATAAACCATTCTGTTTGGATAATGGAGGAAATGGAACAGTTTGTCTTGAGTAACCTTATAATAAACTGCAGCTCAGTAGTTATGAATTAAAATTAAAATAGCTAAAAAAAATTAACATACATATGTAAGCTTTACACATATGTACACACACTCACATAAATACACACTCAACTTGATGCCACCAGAAGTGAATGAGAGAAGAGCATTGGCAATGTTAAGATTATTTTTTTACTCAATAAACGTCACCTACTTGTTCATTATATTTTTATTGTATTAATAAAATATTGCTCATTTAGATGAGCTTGATAAATAAAACCCTCTAAATTTTCCATTCATAATTCACTATAATCTATGTAAAAAGCTCAGTGTAGTAGTCACAACTAATAAAGCCCCAAAATATACCTTATTTGGATTTTAAAGTCTTGCAATCTATTTTTCGTAAAATCATTGAAAAGTGCATCTTTCATCCCAAACAAGGCACGTGGAGTCAGATCCATTAAACCACCCAAAATTTTGAGTATTGGGATGATTTAGATGCCTAAACCTAAACTTTGGTCCTCAGATGCAGAGGTGGCTTCTCAACAGAGCTTTACCAACATGAATTCAGAGGCAGAGAATTTGAAAACTTGGGTATGCCCTGGTTCAGGGGCTCAGGGCTGTGCCTGAGGGATGTGCAGAACTGGGGTAGGACCCTTTCAGTCAGTATTTCCCACCTTCTCTCCCTGCACACCAATCCTTTTGCAGCAGAATGATGATTTCAGCCTTTGGGAGGCTGAGATTTTTTGATGTGTACACACTGCAGAAGGAGCTGGGCAGAGATTGTGGCCCCTTGGTGGTGGCCACATCCCTAAATTCAGTGATATTTCAGCCAGCCATGGCTGACAGGACAAATTTCAGCTTTTCAGCCTGGTTAGAGTTGTCCCACCCTGTTGGGAAGGATGAAAGTTTGACAAGAAAGTCTCACAGATATGGATGCTTAGCAGAAAGATTTTTAAATGTAGAGTCTGATGAAGGAATAGAGATGGAAGCAAGTTTTGATATAGAAGGAAAGAATTGCTGAGCCACTCTCACTGGATAACCAAGGAGGCAAAGGGTGTGTTAGTTAGAAGGGATTTTTATGACTTAGAGCAAAGGATAAACCCACCCCAAACAAGAAGATGTTTTTACCAAGCAGAAAGAGAGCACAGGCAAACAAGTCCACAAAGCTGCAAGAAGAAAAAAGGTCTCAGAATTTTCCACTGCAAGAAAACTGAAAATCAACTTCTAGCTTAAACTGTAATGTAATAACTTTTAGTGATTGGAGAACAGTGACATGAATATGGTAATTATAGTGGTTATGATAGGCTGTAGATAATAGTTAAGGTATAGATTGGTTCTACTGTATTAAGATGCTCAGCAAAGTCAATAATGCATTGTAGCCAAAAGGAAAGTATATAATGCAATTTAATCAAAAGAAATGTTTATAATGCATTGTAACCAAAACCAAAGGGTCTCCAGGCCTGCCAGCAGCTGGAGCTGACAGCTGTAGGCACAGCTCTGTCACCCACAACCCTGAACTGCTGTAAACTCTTGGATGGAATAAACTCCAGGACTCTCCTGGAGTCCTGCATCCCTCATTTTGGCTCTTACACCACCCTGGTTAAACGGAGTCCTGAGGAGAGGAGCTGGGAGAGACCAGGTGGAGCCAAGCAAGCAGAGTCAAACCCTTCTGATCCTGCAGGGCTGATTATGAAAAATATCCTGTGGCATCACTTGCCAAAGAGAGAGAATTTAAACCTTTCCAGTTCTCCAACTTGCTGCACATCAGAGGAAATTAAAAGCAAATAAAAAACAACCACACCAAAACTGTGTGTGTGTCCCAAAGCAGAGAGCCAGAGTCCACCAACAACAGTGATCCATCAAAGGAGGTGACTGCTGGCCAAAGGCACAGCCAGAGGCTCCCAGGGAGCTCTCAGCCCTCTGCTGCTTCCCAGATTTCCCAGTAACCACAGAGTTCCTGGAGCTTGGGTACAGCACACAGAAATACCCACAACACGTTGTAAAACATCTTGTTTTAGTCCCTGGCTGGAGGTGTTGATGGGAGAAGAAGAACTGAGTCACCAAAGCCTAGAGAGAAGAGCTGGAACAACTGAAAACTTGTGTCATTTGGGGCTGGTTTTCTTCTTTTCTGTAAGAAATAATTCTGGTTTTTCTTTGCTGTCATTCATGCCCTGCATGCACGTGACCACTGGTTTTATGAATGAAAAAAATATCTGAATTCAAAAGATTGCACAAAATTAACAGATGATCAATGTCTGAAAATTTGTGCAGGGTGTGCATTATTCATTAATTGCCTTTTCATTTGATTATTCACCAGTAACTATTAATTATTTCCCTCTTTAAAAAAGCTTCAATGATCTAATCAAGATGAGAGGGGGGTAAATATCATATGTCTTAGGAGAGCAATAGTGTACACTATGAACCAAAGATGAATTGGCAATAGCCAAAATGGAAAACAATTGAACACCTACAGCTACTGTTTGTGAAGCATCTAAAAATATCTGGGCAGTCATAGAAATCAGGAATGGTTCCCAAATACAAAAAGTGTTTACCAGAAAATGGTGCATAATGAGCAATTTAACCAGCTATTCAGCAGTGATCCAAGGAATTCTCTGATTCAGAAAATGGCAATTTGAGCAAAGAGGTATTTGAAAACCGAGCAAGGCTATTTTGACAAGGAATATCAGGAAAGAAGCGGAATTTAGTATAAACTCATCTAAGAGTTTTAGAAATCTCAGCTGTCCTGGGTGTCTGAGAATGAGGGGAGAGATTTGCTCCTGATAGAGGGAAAAGGTGGTTTTGGAGGCATCCAGAAGCTGATTCCAATCCCCATTTTAATTAAAGAGGAGCAAGTTCTTGACACTGCGTATCTGCCGGGCTTCCCTGGTACCAGCAGCTGCTCCTCCCTCCCAGTTCCATCCATCCCACCAGGGCAAGCATTCTCCCAGAGCCACGAGGGGACCAAGGGGGAGGGCAGGAGGCAGGGACAGGGCTGTTTTCATTCCAGACTGAAGCTTTTTATAAACTTCAAATACTGCAGCTTTTCCTTCAGCTCCTCAGGAGCAATCTCATTCCAAGTGTCTGCACATAGCCATAATTCACATCATTCCAGAAAACCTCATTTCCAGAACTATAAACAGGGTTGGCTTTGTTTTTTTTTATTTTTTAAGTTAAAAGAACTGATCTTAATGTGTCTAATGATACAAGATCTAATGAAAAACCATTATTGTTGCAGCACAGCATTTGCATTTTCTTGCAGACAATACTTATCAGGTTCATAATAACATTTTATGCTGGGAAATAAAAAAAAAAAGTTTTTCCTAAAGTAAAAAAAAACCAAACAACTATAATCTTCTATAATTCTGTACAGAAGACTATACCAAGGAAATTCTCCTTGGCAAACTAATCTATGATTAAAGGTAGTCACTGGTACTTGTGATCATTTCCTAACCTTGAGATTGAACTCCAGGCTGAGTCTTTTGGTAACCTAGTAGTTTATGGTCAGGGCAAATCTTGATAGCAATCCAAAGTCTTCCTGAAACACACACGTGGCTTACTTTCCCCAACAGATAATTGAATTCAGATACAAGTTTTCTGTCAGATCTCCACAAAAATCAAATTCACCATGGAAATGTGCACAAAGGACTATGATGGTCATACACACACAAAATAGCAAAGAGGTTGCTCCATAAAAAAATATTTTCTCCCCAAACTGTAGTACACTGAATATTAAGAGATTGGCAAAGGACCATAATATTCTGGCATTTCCAGAATCAAGCTCCTATACTCTTCCAACATTTATAACTTCTTCCAAATTGGCCAGAAATCCTTTTCATTTCACTGACAAACTGTAACTCTTCCCTGCAAAATTATCGTGACAAGATACCAGCACAGGCACAGGAATCCTCCGTGTTCCTAACCACAGTGACAACGTTTCATGGAAAAATGAAATTATTTTACTTGCCTCTCCATTCCCCTGCCCCAAAACCATCCCAAACCAGCACTTCCTTATGGCAGCCAGACCAATAGGAGTTTTTTATTACTGATAAAATCCATCTTTCTGCAGGATATGGCTGGTGTTAAGATATGAGAGCTCCCCAACAGATTTCCCATGGAATTCTGATCCCTCCTGAGTGAACAGCCAGGGATTGCACACGTTCAGGGTTTCCCTGTGCCAGGGCCATGGGTGTTTGAGGCTGTGTCTCTGCTCAGAGCTGCTGTCAGATGGATTTCCACAGGACAAAGGGAAAAATCCCCACCTGAGAAGCTGATGGAAGACCTAAAGCAGCTGAGCTGACAAGGTAAAATGCTTACAGAAAAACTTGCTTAAAGATTGCTTTAAAATTTCTGTTTAATGTCGCTTTATATAAAATTATTTTAACGCAGATTTTTATCACTGTTTCCTATTTGCACTCAAATTCCTCTTTTCCCTCCCCTATTTTCTCTCCGTATCAGCCACGTCTCCCAGGCAGGGGCAGGAGCAGCACGTGGAGCTGCAGGAGTCAGGCCAGGTGAAATGAGGAGAGGGCACACTGCATCCCACTAATCCTCATTCCATTCCCCAGAGCACATTAGGGCAGAGCAGAGCCAGAGCAGAGCTCTTGGTGCCCTCCCAGCAGAGGCTCTTCCCTGCAGAGGGGTAATTGCCATCATTCTCTCTCTGCTTACTCTCATATTAACAGAAATAAAAGTGTCAGAGCTACTTGGCTCACTGTGCCAAGGCCAAGAGAAAAATTTGAGAGGATAAAAAGGTCTTATTAAACATCATGGTCATCTTTGTGTTTTCCTGCCCAGATGATGGAGGGAAACACCTTTTTTATTTTTTCCTGCAGGGTAGGAGATGTGATAAGTTTTCTGTGGGAGCGAATCGAGTTTGAGAATTTGCAGGAAAAAAAAATAGCGTCCTAATGTTCAGCCAAAAAAAAACCCCAAACAACCCCCACTGAAAAATACACCCCAAAAAAAGCCAAACACCCACTCCCCAAGTGAAAAAAACCCCAAAAACCAAAAAAAGAAACCAACCAAAACCCCAAAAAAACCCCCAGAAAAAAGTCTATCACACAGAAAGAAACTTTCTTGAAAAGCAGCTTTGCTCAGGAATGATGTCCAGCCTCAGAGGAAAGAGGAAAACCTTCTCTTTGGAAGGAAGAAAGCCTTTGGAAAATCTCTGGGGAGTGGGAAGCTGATGTTTCCCCCCAGCTGCCTTTCTCCTCCTGGTGCCCTGGCCCTGTGGCTCAGGGAGGGGAGGCTGGGGAATAAATCCCTGTGCGGTTCCAGATCCAAGCAGAGACACCAGAAGAGACACTGAGCTCACACCTCAGTGACAGGAGTGCAATAAAAACCAGGGAGAGTGACTTTTCCTTAAGGTAGATAGTGAGAGCTCAAGGGGGGGATGATTTTAAACTGAAAGAGGAGAGATTTGGATTTGATGTTAGGAAGAAGTTCCTCACTCAGAGCGTTCCAGAGCCCTGGCACAGGTTTTGTCCAGAGGAGCTGTTGCTTGGAAGTGTTCAAGACCAGGCTGGATGGATCTTGTAGGGGGTAGTGGAAGATGCCCCTGCCCATGGCAGGTACACAAGCAAAATTGGCTTTATGGCCCCTTCCAACCCAAACTGCTCTGGGATCCCATGATTTTAGGAGATACATTTCTTTGGAGAACGACTCGCTTGACCACTTGCTCTTGTGGTCTTTTCATTGCCAGCTCACGGGAGCTGAACTCCTAAAAATGTTACATTTTCTGCCTAGAAAAATTTATGTACAGTTACAGCATGTGCAGAAAGTGAAGGACAACACGAGCAGGACAGAGCAAAGCAAGGCAGCTGGTGGCACCCAAGGTCTCGGGCTGGAATGTGCTGGCAGCCTGGCTGCTGTTGAACCTCCCAGCCTCATTTTGCTTGGTCTGGATCCTGGGATGTTGGAGTTCTGCCTTTGCCAGTTGAGGAGCACCTAAGCCTTGTCTGCATCACAGCTTCTGGCTCATTCCCAGCTGGTGGCTGCTGTGAATGTTCCACACTCCACGGCTGGCAAAGGCAGACTGTTTTACATCCACCCTGCTTCCACTGCCTCGTGGTAAATGCAACTTCTGGTCCCTATGGAAGCAGTAACAACTGTCTGCACAGTGAAAACTGTCATGAATCAAGACCTTGGTAACAAAAAATCTTCATTTCGCCTCTCGTGGAGCACTCTCAGACCAGATATGAGCTATCGATAAAGCATCAACATCAAAAACCTCTGTGGCAAAAGAAGCTCCCCACAGAACACTTTTCTGGAGCACTCTCAGTCCAGATATGAGCTACCAATATAAAGAACCAACACAAAAACCTCTATGGCAAAAGAAGCTCCCCACAGAACACTTTTCTGGAGCACTCTCAGTCCAGATATGAGCTACCAATATAAAGAACCAACACAAAAACCTCTGTGGCAAAAGAAACTCCCCACACAGCACCTCTTCTGGAGCACTCTCACACCAAATATGAGCTACCAATATGAAGAACCAACACAAAAAACCTTTGTGGCAAAAGAAGCTCCCCACAGAACACTTTTCTGGAGCACTCTCAGTCCAGATATGAGCTACCAATATAAAGAACCAACACAAAAACCCCTGTGGCAAAAGAAGCTCCCCACAGAACACTCTTCTGGAGCACTCTCAGTCCAGATATGAGCTACCAATATAAAGAACCAACACAAAAACCTCTGTGGCAAAAGAAACTCTCCACAGAACACCTCTTCTGGAGCACACAGCACCTCTCCTGGAGCACTCTCAGACCAGATATGAGCTACCAATATAATAGAACCAACACAAAAAACCTTTGTGGCAAAAGAAACTCCCCACAGAACACCTCTTCTGGAACACACAGCACCTCTTCTGGAGCTCTCTCAGACCAGATATGAGCTACCAATATAAAGAACCAACACAAAATCCTCTGTGGCAAAAGAAGCTCCCCACAGAGCACCTCTTCTGGACCACTCTCAGACAAGATATGAGCCATCAATACAAAGAACCAACACAAAAACCTCTGTGGCAAAAGAAACTCCCCACACAGCACCTCTTTTTGTGGGCCAAAATCCCCATCAACCCTGCCCAGGAGAGCACCATGCCTCAAACATCAGCCCCTGATTTTTGGCTGCACAGAATTTCTTTCCAAAATCACGAGTCCAACCTCTCCAGAACAGCCCCTGTCAGTGCACGGCTCTGTATCCAATGCCTCTCCAGCCCTTTCATTTCTGTAGAATAATGAACCTACAGAAGATTCCCGGTTTTCCCTCTGGTTTAACAACCCTACCCCTGCCTGTTGCTGGTGCGCTCCATCCCTGCAGTTAGCCAGAGAAATAATGATAATTTACACCCGGCTCGCGCGCTTTTCCCGGCGTTTCTGCGAGCAATCCAGAGGCGACGGGAGCAAATTGATGGAGACAGGACTGGGAGAATCCCACCCTGTCAGAAGATGAATGAGCTGAGCTTGCATGATGTGAACCATGGCTGACAGAAGCGAGGGGGAATCAAAGAGTGAGCAACTTTTGACAACGCACGCTTCACAGCTCTGACCACTGAGGATCTACATGATTATCTCCAGACAAAATAACTGTGAGTAAAAGGCTTACATACACTTAAATTAAACACAGCAGGGTTTTAGTAATCTCTGTTTGCATTTTACTTTCTGTTAAGAAGGAAATTGCTTGGACTGGGAACATTTCATTTAATGGCATTTTTAGTTACCTTTTGTACTTCTAATGCCATAGTCTAAATTCACCCCAAATTACCCAGGAAGGCAAAAGAAACTTTTGTCCTTTATTTTTAATTGCTGTAGCTTCCTTACCAATTTTACTAAATTAAATGTGTTTTAAAACATCACCGTATTTGAAACCTAATTATCGCAATCTCTGAATGAAGAATAGCTAACAATACAAACCCCATTTATGTAATTTATTTTGCAAAAGGAAAATAAATGGAATGCAGTTGCAGTAATGATATACATGTTTGCAATTCCACCCTGCTTTTTTCTCTTCCCCACAACAACTTAGGGAAGCTGCATATTTTTTTTTAATTTTATTTTTTTTTAAGCAGATGCTTTAAAAGCATCTCTGCTGTGGCATTTGTTGTATCTGTACTGCTCTCAGAATGAGGGAAACTCTGCATAATGTCATGTTCTCTCTAAGTACCATGAAGGGCTTTTGTTTTGTGCGGTGGGTTGGCTTTTTGTTGATTTTTTTTCTCCTGTTCTAGCTGGTCATGAATGAGGATTATGGCCTGTCGCCCACAATAAGTCATGAATGAAGATCATGGCTGGTAATTGTGATGTGTGAAATAAAAAAGAGTGGGAGATGCAGGGCTGAGATGCTCTGGGTGTTCAATCATTATTCAAAACACCCCAGCCAAGTGGAGTTTAATCTTCTCAGACCACCTAGTCCTGAGATCTTAAATT
The DNA here is from genome assembly GCA_039654755.1 of Calcarius lapponicus. NCBI lineage: Eukaryota > Metazoa > Chordata > Aves > Passeriformes > Fringillidae > Calcarius > Calcarius lapponicus. The sequence continues at coordinate 23,707,583 of CM077470.1, forward strand.
TGGGTTTTGTTGGATAAGCCACCATTTACTCACTGCATTTATCAATTACTTGCTGACTTCCCAGTACTTCCAGCTGCATTAAACCCTGTCCCAGGGAAGAAAATTGCTCCCAACTGATGATCCCACCGGTTAAAAGCAGGAACACAACCAATCTTCACCCAAACAAACAAATAAAACATGGAGAAAAACATTATTAAAAGAGTTTTCACTACTATAGCAAGCAAAAAAAAAAACTACTGGCATTTTACACAGCAAAGTTCCTCATCAGTCAACAGAATTTTCCTTAAATTCTCCATTAGGCTTACAGAAAGAAACTCAGGATTTAATATGAAACAAATAAAGGGCTATTTATTTTTAAAAATCACTTTAAAATAGCATAAATACCAAGAATTCAGTTCATATTTCACCTGCTTTGCTTAGGAAGATGCCTTCAAGCTCAGTAGCCTGCTTGCTGTGAGTAAACACTGGGATCTCTGTGGTCAAACAACCCAAAATACTTGCTGAAGATTACTTTTACAAACAAGCCTGGGAAGTTTGCTTTGCTGTTTTCTGCTGGGTCGTGTTATTTGCTCTCAGCGAGGGCTCAGATGGGCCCTAACTGGTTTATTCAGACAAATATTTGCAAGACCTTTTAAGTTTGGCCTAAATGTTTATTTGTTCAAAAAATTCATATGAGGAAAGGTTTCGTTGTTCTTCATTCACTTGCCAGCATTGTTATTCCTCATTTTTTAAGCAGTCACGTGTCCAGGAAGAGAATGGAGACAATGCCCATGTGATTTTGGTGACAAATTGTGTATTATAAACAATGACTGGTAAAAATGATCCGTGCTTGAATAAGGCCAGCACTTGCTTGCATAAACCATCCAGTAAATATTTAGAAATAACAAATACTTTCCTAGAAATCAGAATTGCTGTGCGAGCAGATCGCCAGCAAGAAGGAACACAAAAGTCGGGTAATATTTTGTTTGCCATGGTAAAAAAGAAAAAAATGGTACCACTTGTGCCTGGATATTTCAAGCAGAAAAATGAAACTCAAGCATTTCTTTATATCCCTTCCAACACAACTGGTTATTAGCAACTCTTCTAGTTAAGGACACTCCTTGGGATATTTTAAAAGATATTTCTAAAATCAGAGAAATCACTTGGCTATTGAGACTTGCTCTTGGAAAGCTCAAAACTCAATTTTTGTTGTGTTTTCAGGTTTTTTTCTAATCTTTTCCTTATGCACATGTGCTACTCTGTTGACCTTGGTTCCTGCTACTAGCTCACATTCCTACATCGATTTTATCCTAGAAAACCTTTAAACATCAATTTTCAAATTTAACTTTATCATTTCTAGTGGAAAGAAATAACATTAAAATATTTAACACGCGTGGCCAGTGGATGGAAGGAAAATGGACACATCAGTTGAGGCCTTCCAGCTTTCTTGGTGTCCCTTTATATTCTCAAAAAGGGCAGAAATATCAACATCTACTTCAAGGAACATAATAATGGTGACCAAAGTGCAACTTTAAAATGAGTTTGCCTGTTAGCTGGGAAGCATTTATTTATGCAGTGCTGAGAAGAGCTGAAAATATCCTTTCAGAGACATGAAAGCACATTATTAGGAGCTGTGGCTCACCAGCACACAGGTATCACCCAATTTCATTACTACCTGGTTAATTAACCTGCGTCAAGTGTGAAAGTTGGCACCTTGTCACTAGAAGCCATGGGAATAACTAATGAGAAGCCATGAAATAATTTATTTCTCAATTAAAAACCCCGAAAGAAGAGGTTTCGCCTCATTATTCCTCTTTCCTGTTATCACCTATGCAAAGCCAAGAAGATTTTGTAAAACTTAAATGTCTTAAAAAAAAAATAAAATACTCTGTGTAAAATCTTAGGAAACACTTCACAGATCTTTAATAAAATGTGGTGTTATCCAACACCAAAAAGCAAGCCAAGGACTTTTCAGGGGAAACACATTCAGTAGACAGCAGGAATGTGAATATGAATCCTTTAATTTAATAGGATTTATTTGTTATTCTTTTTTTTAAGCATATCTAGAGGTCAAAGAGACAAAAATGACACACTTGAGTTATCAATTGAGAATAAATTCCAGGATAAATAGGAATCTTGTTTTCTATTAACAAACTGCCTGCAAATAAGTAAGATTTTTAATGAGTGTAGTCATTTAGGATTAACAATTTATGAAAAAATGAACCTCAGTTTCAGAAGAAAGGTTGTTATGAGAATGGGTTATTAATATTCCCCACTTTGGGGAACTTTCTCCTTAATTTACAGAAAAAGGAGCAGGTTCAGGAAATATTTAAACACCTAAATATCACTTGAGGGGTTTGAGTCTGAAGTTTGGGTTCTCAGAGTGATTTCCCCAAAAAAAAGTACTAAACAGCAAAAGAGTCAATGGGCTACTCTGCACAGAGTGTAAGAAAGTTGAAAATATTTATATTTTTATATATTGTATAGTATTTATCATATTATATATCAATATATAATAATGAATATACAATTATATATAATATACAGTATAATATATAACAATATTATATTATAATATATAATAAGAATATATATTATGTAATATTATATAATAATATGTAATATATAATTAATATATATAATATGTATATATGTTATATATTAGATATAATATATATTTATATACTTATATTTATGGACATAAATACATAGCTATATTTATGGAAATAGATACATATATTTATGGGAAATGAGATGCTTTATGGATTCTAAGCAGCAAGTCCCACACCTGGGGGATTGGGATCTGAAATTCTCTGTAGCTATCCAAGGCACTGACAGCAGGATGGGTGAGGCTGCTCCCTTGAACAGCAGATGGGCATTAATGAGATAAATTGGGAGAGCAGTTCTCAAGATTAAACTTGTGACATCAGGAGGAAATGAAAGAAAAAAGTACAAAATCTGAGCTGTTTTTTTCTTAATAAAAGATGTAGAAGGAGTAAGTATCCTGAAGAAGAGGAAAAGATGGTGATTATGGGCATTAGAGGGGAAAATTTAAAGTTTTAGTTTGAAAAGTATTAGATATGGGTTTAGGAAAAAACAGTTGTCCCAACCTTAGATACCTTGAAAAATAACAGAAAATGGTTTTGGGGATTGTCTGGTTTTGTGGGAAAGAAAAAATATAAGAAAATATGATGCTTCCACAAAGGATTTACATATTTTGTGGGTATAAATAAGGTTAATTTTTTGAGAAGAAACTTGGGAACGGGCTGAGTGCAGCACAATGCTGAGACAAGATCCCTCCTTTCTTGCTTTGCTCCCTCCATCCCTGCAGACTCAGATGCTGGCATGAGGAGCTCCTAACCCTGGACACATCCCTGCCTGGCTCCAGCCCTGCCACCTCAGACTGAAAACTGAAAGCAAAGAGCAGAGGCAAAAACAGTTTCCGGATATTTGTTCCTTAAAAAAGCCCTCCTGTGATTGGAAAGCAAGGAAAAAAATTAAAAAAAAAAAAAAAAAAGGAGAAGAGGAAATGAGGTAACAGAAAATTTGCTGACCTCCTCAGATTTTTGTCACTGCTTTGGTTGTAGTGTCATCAGTGGTGACAGGTGACACATGACTTCCCCAGAAAACGAAAAAATAAAATTCCTGTTTGTTTCGATTGCTGTCATGATTTATGGCAGGGGTACCAGAGATCCCCCCTGTCCCACAGGCCTTGGGTTTAAATTTAAAGTCCAATTTGACACTGGGCTGCTTAAATATCTTCATGTAGTCTGAGTTTAGGGAGGGAATAAAGGAGATGTTACTTAAAAACCATGGCAGAACTAGTTAAAAATGCTTTGTCTGTGTTTTTTGTTCCTCTTCATAACAGAACTACTCTATGGCAATAGGTTTGTTTTCCCTTGAAAGCCTCTTATTTCACTGAAAATCAACACATATGAAAAGTAAAATATTTCCCCTTTTCTTAACTTTCCTGATGGGGAGAAAACTTCCCCAAAGGGCAGAGATGTGCCCAAGGAGCACAGGCAGCACCTTCCCTGACCTGCCTGCAGACAGAGACTCCCAGCCACCTAAAATGAAATATTTTCACTGCTTTTCTCAGCGAAAAGAGGACCTGTCTTCTTTCTAGAAAGCAGAAACCAACAGCAAGGTTTTGGCTTTTCAAGGCAAGAAAAGAAATACAGATTGTGTGTTGGAAGGGAACTTAAAAATCATCCAGCTCCAACTCCACTTCTCTGGGAAGAAGGGTTCCTTTACTCATTCCTGCTGCATTAATGATCCAAACAGAGAAAGAGACCAAAAAAGGTAGAGAAAAAACCAATATATGCCTGCACTTCACCTCTGCTCATCCACACTAATGCACGCACACACACATCCATAATGGATGAACTTTGAAGTTTTTGCTCCTGAAAGCCAGCTTTAGATGATCTTATTTATTTATTAGTGCTACTGTTCAATTTATATTTTGGCTTGCTATTTATTATGCAAAATAACACGCTCATATTTTATTCAGCAGAGCATTTGATTAGTGTAAAGCTTTATTTGCTGGCCTCCATAACAGCATTTTGTCTGTTCTGCAGGCAGTGTAAGATATCCCAGATCGTTCATAATTCTGACTGACTCCAAAAGAGAAAACCCTTAAAAGGCTGAAGCTCTGCCTCAGCATGTAAATGGCAGCAGGGCCTTTGCTTATACCAAGTTACAAGATCATTTTGTCTTTGGTGGAACCACTCACTACTTTTAACAGTAAATAATTTTATTTTTTTTTCCACAGGAGATTGTCAATTGCTGAAGGTATCTCAGGATCCTGTGAAAAAAAAATACTCTTTTCTTTACTGTACAGTCTCCTGGCCAGCAGCTCCAGATTGAGAGTCTGTTTCTGGTTTTTAGGGTTATCTGTGATCTTTTTATGAGATCTTTTTAATCTAAATCTATGGCATTTTATTAGTTTTCAGGTATTTATATGTTTTCAGGTATTTCATAGATGTTCTTTTTTATTAAGATGAATATAAAACATTTTAAGATTTGTCCACATTAAAGATAGACAAAAAAATACTGTAAATAAATATTTTGGTGTGCTTGAACCCAAGTAACCAAGGAAGACCAGGTGACTTCAAAAGCTGCCTTTAGTTATCTGTATAAAGATAATTCAAACAATTTCCAATATATTTCAAAAAATAAATTCTGCACTACAGGGTACAGAAGAGTTGATAACCAATAAAATGGGAAAACAACCTTGGAAGGCCAGTCCAGGAAGCCACAAGTGTACAAACTCAATGTATTTACTTTAAATAACAAATTATGAGTCTGATCCACAAGGACATTTTTGACTCCAGCACATGTAAGGAGAAAAACAGTTTGACTCGTTTAAGGAGGAAAGTCCAGGATGATTTCCCCTGATAAAGGACCCTGAATGAGGAAAAATTGTCTTCCACACCAAAACCAAGATCTTCTTTAGGGCAATATTGTGCATAGCCCCCAGTGGAGGGGGAGAGTTCCCAAAAAGAGGGGAAATTTGCTTTTTTCCTCAAAAAAAGATTTTTTTTCTGAGAAGAAACGCGGCATAGAAGGACCCCATAGGCAACCTGAGAGAAATACACCTCAATGTAAAAATAATTTTTAAAGGAAAGGAAAAAAAGACGAAAAAAAATAAAAAACAACCCACCAACCAACCACCAAATATGAATAAAAAAATCATCTTCTCAGGGCAAGGGAAAGCTGTCTCAGCAGCATCACTTTTAAAATGGATAAAAGCCCTTCTCAGAGCTGAAGATAAATCAGTGGCACCAGCTTTAACAAAGAGAGAAACCTTACTTAGGGCTAAGAGACAGCAGGAGTGGTAGGAGTACCAGCTGGAACAGAGATGCACATCAAAGAAATTAAAGCCCTTTGGCTGAAGAAATTACATGGATACTATAAACTAATAACTTTAAATATTAAAAAACCCTTTTCAGGCTACAGCAAAGACACACGTTCCAAGCAGCCAGCCCAAGGTTAGCAAGCACTGAGTGAGCACAGCCCCTCAGAACCAGAGACCTTCACCTTGATGCCTCCCAGGTAACAAAGTGAATTCTTTAATCCCTACTGGTTAAAGACACAGCTTGCTATGTCGGTTTATTTTTTTTTTCTCCCCACTCTCCCCATGCTTTTTACTCTCTGTTAAAATACATTTGTTAATCATAGAGCAAAGTTGCACAAAATGTTCCGTCTCAGAACAAGGAGTTACACACAGCCTGTGCTGAAGCAACAGCTTGCTTTTCAGCATGACTCTGCCTTTCCCCTTGCCCTAGACGTTTAGGCTTTAGAGAGTTAAATTTAAGGTCTAATTTTCTTTACCAGCAGAATGTATCTCATTTGCTATCAGCGCATGCAGTAGACTTTTTGTCAACATGGTAATTCAAGGAGGAAGTCAGGCTCTCTTTGTTACCAGATTTACAATGGTTTCTTGAAAAGACAGCTTGTGTATACCTCCTGCCTCACTAGAATACTTGCTTGCTTGGTTCCTAACAATGGCTCATTAAATTCAGTCAAACTAGTATGAAACTTACCTTCAAGCAGTTTCACTTGCTGAACCCCATTCTCAAAGGATTTTCTAATCTGCAATTTCTATTTTAGACTTTGAGCAGGAAATTGGAGAGAAAAGAGCGCGGAGCACTTTCTGCAGAAACACCCAAACAAAACAATACTTGATGGTACAGTTTCAGAGGCAGAATAGATTTGTGTCACTCCTGTTTTGAAGGCAATCACACTCACAACATTTATTCCTAAAGCAGGAGCATTCCCTGATCAATTTGGCCGTAATTAATTTCATACTGGAAGAGAAACCAAGGCTTTTAGCAAACATTTTTTCCCCCCCCTAAAATCTGTTACTTGGCCAGTCTGCACAAGAAGGTCCAAACCATACAGAGCTCATTACTGGCTAAACTTTTCGTTTACACTTCTCACCACAACCCCCAAAAAAGCTGAGATTTAGCTGGACAACCAGCAGCACAAGGAGAGAATTTTCCCCTTCCTGCTGCTAGCAAGAATAATTCAGATTGGTAAAGTTTCATAGGACTCTCTTGATTCCTCATTTTCTCACTCCTTTAGTTATGGAGTATCTTTCTTCAGCATTGAGGTTGTTGCCAAACCTCATGCTTTTCATATGAATAGTCAAAGCAGGGAAAGGTCACAAATTAAATCCCCCAAAAAAGATCAGAGAATCATAGAATATGCTGAGTTGGAGGGGATCCACATGGATCATTGAGACCAACTCTTGGCCCTGCACAGGACACCCCAATAATTCCACCCTGTTCCTGACAGCATTGACATAACTCTTCTTGAATTCTGACAGATTTGGTGAAGATGTTGGGGTTTGGTGTCTTAAATAATTACACATGGGAAATGTCCTGAGTGTGAACACAATGTGTTGGGGTTTGGGCAGGGATGTTCATGACTCCATAACCTTTTATTGCCTGGCACAGTGATGAAGAATCTGTAGGTGACCAGATTTTCCAACTAAGACACCAAGAATGTCCTCTTCCCCATTCTGTTTGGAATATTCCCAGCCCTGGATTTCACATGCAAAGCTGAGCATGGAAATGTTCCTGCACAGCTAAACTCTTCCACATAACCCCACTTTTTCTAAGATCTTTTTAATCAAAATCTATTGCATTCTATTAGTTTCCATTATTCCATTATTAGTTTATTACGATGAATAGAAAACATTTTAAAATTATCTACATTAAAGGTAGACAAAAAAAAAAACCCAACCAAAACATTAAATAAATGGTTTTGGTGTGCTCCAATCCAAGTAACCAAGGAAATAGATGAGGTTTGGCCACAACCTCAATGCTGAAGAAGGTACTCCATAACAAAGGAGTGAGAAAGTGGTGTATCAAGAAATTGCTGTAAAGCTTTACCCATACAAATTATTCCCACTTGCAGCAGGAATGGGGAAAATTCTGTCCTTGAGCTGCTGCTTGTCCAGCTAAATCTCAGCCTGGTGGCCTGTCCTTGTCCTGCCACCAAGAAGGGTCTGCCATGGGTTCCCAGTGCTGGGGGCAGCACGTGGCTGCTCTAACACGGGGTTTATATCCCATGGGCAGCTCAGACCACACGTGCAGCACTGCAAAAGTGCCATCTGGAAGTAATTCCCTGTTATTACTTCTTATCAGGACTGCTGAGGGGTTTTTATTTATCAAGTATAAATGAATCACAGGGCAAACTGATGTCTGCTCATTAAACTATGAAAACTTATTAGGCTATCCTTTTACTGCTCAAAATAGAAGTCTAATAGAGGTAGGCTCGATCATGCTAACCTACAGCATGAATGTGACATGCAAAGGAAGAAATGGAGTGAAATCTGTCTCAGTTATGCCAGGAAATTACATATTCTTCTTAAAGTAAAATAAACACTTGACAAAGCTGTTAATCATCCCTAGTGGAAAGGATTTACAGATTCAATATTAAGATGATGAGCTTCCCACTGGTCTTAGGAGCACTATAGTCAAATGAATCAATTTTCCTCTGAAATCATTTAGATAAAAATTACATTCACATTGAAGAATATGAATGGTTTGAATGCTAAGATGTCACTTTAAAAATGTGTCGTCCCTCCAGTGAGCTCCTATTAGTCCTCAGTTAATATTTAGTATATTCTGAATGACAAATTCAAAGCTGCTATCTTATATATAAATTGTATATCTGTAAAGTACCACATAAGCTCGCACACTTTTTTTCCCTTACAGAAACTGTGTTGCATAAACATACATAGTCTGCAGAGCTTGAATTAAAAAAATATACATTCAAGATTGATTTTTAAATATCACTCATACCCAGACATTTCACATCAAACCACACTGAAGATCTGCTTCAGAAAAATAAATTTGCACATTAAATAGCAGAAGAATAAAGGATACATATTTATCTTGATTAAGACGATTTCATAAAAGCACTCAACAATTAAGGGGTTTGGGGGTTTTTTTCAGTAATGTGAAACAATGCTTTGTTGAGAACATATTTGAAAATTTACCTGCAGTTAAAGAGTATCTGGGGACTCCACTCAAAAAAAAAGAAAAGCAAACAATTTTTAGAAGTTACCCATTCAAAGAGAGAGGGAGAGAGAGAGGAAAAGAAAGAACGAGGCAGGGAGATTATAGAATTTAATGATTAAGAATGTGTGCAGTGCAGTATAAGTACATTTGTTTCCTTGGAAACAAACTAGTACTGTTGCACTGAAGAAATTTGTAAGCATTAAAAAATTCTGTAATCAGGCCCCAGGAGAACATATTAAATTTTTTAAAAGGGATAAATATTTGACATTCCTGGCCGTTTCCTGACTGCACTTGTTGATGAGGCCTGCTGTCAATGGGTGGTGTTCCTGATGTTGGGGAAATGGATCCGATCCGTGAACCTGCACTGCCAAGTCCACTCTTTTAACTGCCTAATCCATCCAGCAGGATCAACAGCTCTGGAATCCACAGGATCCACATTTGGATCTTTTAAATAGGGGGTAGATGGTAAATGCAGTTAAATGTCAATAAAAGTAGACTACCTAACCTGCAATAAATGTTCAAGGGGGGAATTGTTAAGAAGAGGGTCTAAAACCTCTGCCTAAGTCACACTTGCTTGCAGAAAGCAGCAGGACGGCTCCCAGGGAGAAGAGAGGACAATAATGATCCCATTTATGCCAGATAACAAGTTGTACCTATTGGACTTTTGGACTTTGATTGATTCAAATAAAACAACAGGCTCAAAACTCTTGAACCTTCCCTTGTTCGACAACAAAACTCAACACAGTTTGCACAGGAAGGCTGATTTTACTTCAGTTTTGCTAACAAGAAACAGAACCAGAGGAGCAAAGAAAGCAAAAGAAATTCAATTTACAAGGTGGAGAAAAAAATACCCAGAACACCACAAGAAATAGCACCTAAAGGGGTTCCAAAAGAGCTGGAGAGGGACTTTGGGCAAGGTCATGGAGTGACAGGACAAGGGGGAATGGTTTCACATGGACGGAGGGCAGGGATGGATGGGATTTGAGAAGGAATTGTTCCCTGTGAGGGTGGGCAGGCCCTGGCACAGGGTGCCCAGAGAAGCTGGGGCTGCCCCTGGATCCCTGGGTGTGTGTCCAACACCAGGCTGGACAGGGCTTGGAGCAACGTGGGACAGTGGAAATTGCCCACGGCAGGGTTGGGACTGGATGGACTTTAAGGTCCCTTCCATCCCAAACCATTCCATGTTTTTGTGAGCTATTACTTTGATGCAATGTCTACTTGCAAATGGAAACGACATTAAGTCAGAAGAACAAATCTGTACTGGTTGGATGACTTTAAATATCTATTTTTCTGCTCACTTGCAGTATGGTGACCTCACCCAGGCTGTAGCTCTCTGGCACTAATGTCACTCACCCTTGAATTCCATAGAGATTTATCTGTCACAGGTTTCAAAACAAATATTCTGTCTCATAATGTACACAGGGAAAGGTGAGACTGTTTGGTCATTATAAAGTAAACTTACTTCATATCAAAAAAAAAAATAAAAAGAATACATGAAAATCAGGACTAAAATTATTAATGCAATGAGCTCATTCCAGTTTATCCCTGCTACACATGAGATGTAAGTTGTGGTGGATGAGGTTTTATCCTGATGAGAAAATAATAATTGCCAAAATGATCCCCCACTTTTCCTGAATGAAAAATCTAGATGTGGGAAGTTACAGGGAAAAAATATAGAGGTAAAAAATAATTCTAGGTAGAGGTTTTTCATGTAAGTATAACCCTTGAAATTAGTTTCCAGGAGCAATCTTAAATGTGGAAGTGGAAGCTCACAGTTGTATAAAGAATTAGGGGAATATAAAAAGAAAGGTCCCTTTATCCTTCACTTCATCAGAAAAAATCTGAGCTACTTCTTTAACCTCATCACTTAAAGTCAAGGGATTAAGACTCCATCTTTTACAAAATTAGAAAAGAGATTCTTTCTGCCTGCCTGGATACTGAACCCAGGGCAGCGAATTTGGTGACGTTTGAAATTGGTCTGAAGAAAAAAATGCAGAGCTCCAAAGAAAAGAAATGTCTTCCACTGAAGGAAATGCAGAATTCCAAATGGGAAGAGCTGGATGCTGTGGGGAGGCATTGCCAGTGCTGGAATTTGCAAACTTCCAGACTGCAGGCTATAGAAGATACTGGGATCCTCTTTGATTCTAGTGATATTTTCATTATTTCAACATATCGCACTGATTTCTTTGGACTCACTGCTTCTCTGCTGCTCTTCAATATTTCAGAGTGTTTCTAAAGAGCCCAAGCAGAAACCAAAGTGCTCTGATACTTTAATATTTTACTTTATAACTATATAATATTCAATGCTAAAATACTTCTACCAATACAATTTTAAATTTCTAAACCTGTCTCTTACCAAAATCGGATGAGGAATATTTATGTCTCATTTATCAAAAAACATCAAGTTGCAAGGAAAAATTAATTTGAGGGCTACTTTCCTTTCCAAATACATCCTTGAAGTCAATAAATGCTATGGAAGACCAAGACAACCTTCACCTACTTATGTCTGGGTTTGTCCTGGTTTGGTTTTTCAGGGAATCATAGGGTAATTTGTCTTGGGTGGCACATCTAGACCCAACAGCCACTCACAAGAGACCAATCTCAGGGCCCAGGGCCTCCTTGGAACACCTCCAAGGATTATCTTTCCTAAGATTCCCACTGGACTATCCTTCCAGCACTTGACTAGCCTCAAAGAGAGAAATTTCAAACCCGATAAAAAATAATGGTCTTTTTTTTATTATTTGTTTGTTTGCTTTTAGGTCCTCAGGCTGATACTTTGATGGGATAGAGACTCAAGTTCAAATGGACATTCTGGCCTTTCCTGTAGCTAACAATGGAAAACAAAGCCCTTTTCTCAGCTATCTCAGCTCCTAACTCGACCCTGCCCTCAGTGTAGACACTAAACAGCTCAGAGAATCTCTGTTCTTTTATTTATACAGAATTTGAGAGGAAAAAAAATCTCATCCAGAAACAAATTGTGTTTCCCAAATTACACAACTGGCCTTCAGACTTGGCGTGGGACTAACTCTTCCATTTTTGGGGGATCTTAATCAGTTCTTCCTCCACTTCTGTCTGCTGAAACAGGACTTTTAGGAAAGGTAAATTCCCATTCCTCTTGAGAATGGAGACAATAAACTCCTGCCATCTTCTCCAGGAGAGGTTCATAATTTCTCATCCGGTAATAAAATGTCCCACAAAACATAGCATAGTGTGTTTCATGCAGAAATTAGGGACTAACATACCTTTCCCACACCCAAAATTCCCTTGATATCAATATTTGTAGTTACTTGATAAAGTCACATCATAAATTTTAACATTTTGATGGTATTTTTGTTTTACTAGTTTTATGCAGATGGGCACTTTTTCCTTTCAAACTTTCTTCCTACCCATCCTACATGCCAATTTTCCCAAAATTCCTTTTTCTCAGGGTAAATTTGAGACTGGAACCTCTGACTCCTGTGCACTGTGATTATCTATGGGAAAAGTAAAACTGAGCCAGCTCTAGGGAGAGTTTTTCCTTTGGATCTCTGCAGGGACCCAAGGGTATTGCTCCTTTGATATTATTTTTTTTAGGAATCCTCAAGCCTGCCTGTGTGCAGTGGAAAGTTTATTGTGATATGACCATGTGGTAATAATATATCAAAGTCCAGCATTAAAATATTTCTAAAACATGAAAAATGGGCTGTTCATAATGTTAAAGAAGGACAAGCAAATTTGCTGACAATGTGGGTAATTTCCTGAAATCAGAGTTCATCTTGTAGCAAACCCGTGTTCTGTGGACAACAGAAACAAGCAGAGCATAAATCACTCACTCACACACACACAATCTCCTCTGTCCTGCTAATCTCATGGGTTTGGGATCACAGCAAAGCACACTGTGCCTCCTTCCGTACCCATGGAAAACAATGGAAAGGCTCCTGTTGACATGGACATCAAGGGATGACTATTTCATCTGGCTGTAACACCACCAAGCTCTTAAAACAAGACCTGCAGAGAGATTTTTACCCAAAAAAACCCATACTGAAACTAGGTATGAAAGTGTACTTTTAATCTATACAATGAATACATACATGTAAGAAAGTCCCAAAGCATAAAAAATGGATTTATCCATTTCTCACACCTGGAAAATGGATTGTGGAAAGTTCCTCCTAATTTAATCAAAAGTCTTAAATGTACAATCAAATATTCTGATTTTTTAGACTTCTGTATATTAGTTTAACTGTTGGAGCAAAACCATTCCAAATAACTCGGAGAACACACATATTAAAACTATGACCACATCTGCATTCTAATGTCTTAATATTTTATAAATAATCGTGAGGATATTGTATCTTGAAGGGCATTAAAACTCAGTGTACTCCTTGGGTTTTTGCAATTTCACATTTCTAAAGTAGCAGCTTTTTCTTGCTATTTAAAACATCATCATTTAAATGTAGTATCATTTTCTAGTTTGGGACACATCCTACTCTGAAATCTTGTAGAACTTAAACACTTCTTTTCAGCCAGACAAGAAAATTTTGGGGGGTTAGGGGCACGTCCACCTCTCACAACCTTATACTGCATTACCAAAAGAAAGATCCCTTTAGCACAGGGCTGGGTAACAAATGAATGAGGTACAGACATGAGATAATGGAAAGCACAGTAATCAGAGGACATGTTTTATTATTACAGGTGGAGATAATGTTGGGGAAAAAAGTGTGGGAGAATGCCTTGGGCTTGTTTTAAGACCAACATAAAAATGCAATACCTATATGTTTGCTTTAGCATCTTTTTTTTAAGTAAGGTTTATTTTTGCCCCGTATTTATTTACTCTTCAGATGTAAAAACAGGCTTATTGACATATTTAAACGTGCCAAATACTTGGGATTTAACATGACCGTGTCTGAATGCGAGGTCATTGTTTTGCTTACAGCAAAAAATTTCCTACATAAAAACTTCCCCTTCCATAACCTTCAGTGGGGTCAATAAGAAATTCTTCTACTGACCTACAGCAGGTTTCTAGATTTTGATTATCTTTCAGAAAATAGGTAAAAAGTTCAGGTAAGAACTTTGGTCCACTCTAAAGTATTTCTTCATATGACCATAATTATTGTCCTGACCTATCAAATGGTCTTTTTTTAGGTTCTACATCTCAAATAGCAAGAGAAAATTGCATTTATAATCCTCTACCATTAACCTTCATTTCAGAAAGAAGTAAGCCTGGAAAGATGTGCAAATGTTCCACAAAATTTGTTTTGAGGATTTAATGATCGTTTACCCGCTGTCAGCCAATATTAATAAAGATCTAAAGTACATGCAGCACAAATAAGAGTAATTATACAATCTAGGTAGCTTTTCTCTTGAATTTTTAAACCCAGACTTGGAATAAGAGTAATGCCCCACAAATAGCACCATTTTAATCAACAAAGGTCTTGCTAATGTCCATGGTAGGAAGAGGAGGACGAAATGTTGGCTAAATTTTCACCTGTATTCCACAAGAAATTGTCCATTTTACGAGAGCAAATTTAGAGAGCCCATTATAGCCATGAGAAAAATGTTTTTAAAAAGTTGAGAGAGAAAGCAAAATGAAATGTGAATATTAACTACACGCCCCAATTTCTCCACCCACCCTCCAGTCATTTATAGGCAGTTCATAGAAGGTCTACTGGATTTGCTATCACACAGTGACAGAACAAAGTATTTCAGTACTTTGCAAACTTGAAATTTTGTAAGTGAAAACTGTAAGGTCTTTGAAATGCTGTATTGGATACAACTTCTACAAAATTATCCTTCCAATTAGCATATGCTCTTAAAATAGTCTCTGAGAACATCTTCCAGCAGATTTCTTTTTAAATATTATTATTTTTAATAATCACAGAATCATATGATACTTCTTTTTTTAATAGCATTTTAAAAGTGAATGCAAGGAGTATAAATGCTTTTAGAACATTTTTTTATTTGATTATTCAAATGAATACCTGTGCTACCTTTTTGTTTGTTTTGACAAAGTTGCCTGAAAATACTGGAGCCAGATCTGGTTCAGGTAATCGTAAGTGCTTTTGTTCATTTCAAGTAAGAATTATACCATATGCCACGCTTGAAATTAGAAATTAATCATCACCCACCACGCAGACGGTTTTGATAAAATTCCCTTTTCCAACTAAAACAGTCATACAACACTTGTAGCTTCATTGAAACTCTGTGGTTCTTCAGTACAAGAAAGAAAAAAGAACAGAATAAAAGCTGATTCCATTCAAGGAGGACTGCAGCAAAACTTTTCCATACTTGTACCAAGATAGCACTGGACAAATGTTGGGAAAAAATGACTTATGAACCTTGCACACGGGTATCCCTGCCTTGAGTTGCACCACAGTTTTACTCATAATTCTTTATCAATGCTTAATTTTTTTAAGCATCTTTTAGTACAAGAAATGGGTTCATTTTTAAATCATTAAAAATGATTTAATGAATTAATCACCCACTGGGAACTTTTCCCAGATAGGTTGTTCTACTCAAGCATATCCAACCAAGCCAGAAACAAAAACTGTATCTGTGCACTCTAAATCATCACCTAACTTTTGGGGACTGAAAAAACACCACCTTTTGGTGCAAGGCAAAGTTCCTCCAGCCTCACTGGCAGCATGACATCCAGGTGACAAAATAAATGCATCAGCCAAAAGGAAGGAACACTGGGAAGAGAGCTGGGTCCTCAGTTATAGCCAGACTTCAGAGGAAGCAAAATAACCAAGAAGGAGCTGAAAACATTGTCTCATCTCTTTCAAAGGGAAAACTGAAATGAGACTGAGATAGCAATCAGTGCCGAGCAAGGAAATGCAGATCCTCATTTGTATCTGACTTCACAACCCCCACCAGCATCCCCTCTTTGGAAAACTCTTCCAATATTTAATACCTGTGTGGGAGTTCTACGTCACAGAGAGTAGGAGAAATTTACCATGAGCGTGATCAGGTCATTCTTTAGGGCAGCAACCACTCTTAGACACAAACTCCAATGCTGAACCAATGCTTTAATTGTAAAATGTACTCCTGAGTTTAGAAGGAAAACCCAACATATATAATTCAGGAGTAAACTCCTCCAAAATATATTTTGCTCCAGCAGAGTTTGCCTGATTAAAGTAATGTGTATGTAAACACAAATTTTCTAAAAATCAACATCTCACCCTTTACAGTAGCATCTGTGTTCACACAGAAGCATGAGGAAAGACGGGCAGGTAGCAGAAAGTGGAAGGGGTTAAATAAATAAGGAAATGCAGTGCATGAAGCTAAATTTGGAGGAATATATTTGTTTTAAACATTGGTTGAGTAGGGCAGAGACAGAGCCATTGATATGCTGATCACTGTAACAACACAGAGCAGAGACAATATAAAACTTTGCTCCTACGTCTGATTCAAGGTATTGTTGAATAGCAGTTGTTGGAATTTATACAAATAACTATTCCTCTAGTCTATGATATTTTATTAATCTTTCTACTATTACTATTATTATTAATAATACAGGAGTGCTGTTTTTGAAAGCTGCATTGTGTTCTTGCAGAAATCTGTGCTTTGAAGAATTTCCCTTCAAAATTATAAAATATTTATGTGATAAATCATCAGATGATTTAAAATTAAATCATTCTGGTTGTATTTATGTTCATGAATCAAATGTGACTTTTCTCGCTTTACATAGGTCTATGCTGTTTTCAACCTCAACCTTTGCAAGTGACATTTTCATTTAGAATCTTATCATTCCATAATTATTACCTTTCAGAACTCCTAGGGAGAGAACAAAAGCTTCCTCTTTGTATTTCCATTGTTATGTTTCTTTGAAGAACAAATTAAATTTCAATCCCAGCCAAAACAAACTTTTAAAGTACAAAATAAATTGGAAATTACGTGAAAAAAATAACAAGCTGTGCAAGCTTAAAGCGGCCTCTGGTGAGAACAGGTATATTCTGGATAATTTATTACTGTGTTTTCTTTGTTTAACCAGTAGATCAAGCTCAGCCTAAGGAAACATGGCAAACATCTCACTGAAGGTGATCTGAGCTGCTCTAAACTGACACAGGGACTCTTGTGATGTTAATAAATGAGAAGGGATTGTTTATACTCCCAGAGTGACTATTCACCATCTTTCAGATTATTGTTACCTTTTAATTGGCCTCTGAGCTGTCCAAAGAGAAGAGATCTGAACATTTCTCAGCTCCCTTGCAAAATGTGGAGCCACACTCTATAAAATACCACATTTACACAGTTGTGACTAATAGTAATCCTTATTATCATCAGATTCTTTCAATTTCACTCCAGTGGGCAGATTATTCTCTCTTTTTTTTTTTTTTTTTTTTTTAGGTAAATGACATGGCTAAGATTCATACAAAAAGGCATAACAGTAAAATGGAGCAAACAAAACATTTGCGAGCCTGGAAGACCCTTTTTGCCTTTTCAGGGAAATTTCAGATTTTCTTACAGAAACAAGCAAACTTTGCGCTATCCAAAAATGAAAAAAAAAAAAAAAAATTAAAAAAAATCAGGCTGGAAGTAGGAGGAGGAGGGAGAGGAGAAATCAAGGGACCTGGAGAGTGTTCAAGTCCCAGCAAGGGACAGGAATGTAAGTGGCTCCTGGCAGCCCCGTCCGGATGAAGAGCCGGGGTGGCGGCACTCGAAGCCTGGCAGAGCGCGCGGCGCTGATGGCAACGAGGGGGAGAGAGAGGCACTCACCTCCTAAAACAGTGACACCTGGGTGATCCACCCTCCTGCCCCAGCCTGGCAATCACAGCTCCCCCGGCTCACAGAGGGGTTTTATGGGACCCACCAACGCCCTGGAGGAGTGAGGAGGTTGGGGATGGCGCGGTCGCACACACAGCTTTGTGCCCCAAACTGACCTGGCGCCTGCTTTGATTAAAAGTTCTGAACCCATGGTGTTTTAACATCCAAATCCACCAAAAATTCACCCTTTCCAAGCTAAAAGTAGCTGCTCAGTCCAAAATTATGAGCAAAACAGAATAAAACAATATTTTGTTTGGACTCAAAAAAGTAATTTATTGAAAACGAACGTTACAAATCTATTTTATCTGCCCCCTGGAGCCTTGCAAAGAGAAGCAATATTCAGCTGATGTAGTTTGTGTATGACCACAGTTATACATTAATCTCGGTGATTTAAGCTGCAGTTGTGCCTAAATGCCCTTGGACAGGCGCAAAGTGCCACCATGGCAGGGAGGGGACACTGAGACACCAAACCCTCCTCAGCTTGGAAAGGGCTGGTGCTCAACTCCTTCATTATCAAGGTCTCCAACCAGCCTTGAGCACCTCCAACTGCCTGGTTTTAAATACACCCCTTTTTTCCAATCCATACCCTTCCAAAATCACCACTGCAGCATCCCCTAACACCTCTGCTACTGAAAGTATCTTGCAGTTTTTCCAGGTTTTTTCAATTCCCTAGTGTAGCATCCCTCAATTTTTTGCCTGATGTAGGTATCAGCCACAAGGCCAATATTACTGTGTTATAAATGACATGGGAAAGAGTCCCAAATCATGTCAGCCAGGGACATAAACAACTCAATTTTTAATCCTTTCCAGTAATATCAGTGTTTCAGGAGTGAAAATAATAAGATATTATTTCAGTCATTTGATCTTCTTATTTTGGATATGCACTGGATTACTTAGGGGTTTTAATCCAATTAGGGTTGCCTCTCTCAGCCTAGACAAAAACCAATGGGGAGATCCTTCTCAGTCAAGGACATCACTCACCCTAAATAAGGAGAAACTGGTTTATCTATATTCCTCACATACAGATTTAAACCTGCTACTCTTCAATCCTGATCTTCAGAGAAATTGGTTTGGGTTCTGCCTTTTTAATTTAATTTTTTTTCTTTTTTCTTTTTTTTTTTCCAGAGAATAAGATGCAAATCTACTGCCATCAACTTTGTTTTATTCCAAAGCTCTAAGAAGAAAACCACCTGGTATTTTTCTTCAGCCCCTCTATATGCATATGCAAATACAACAGCTTCAGGATCTGCCAAACTATTTACCAAGTTTGTCAGGGAAACAGCCTCCGAAACAATCTTCTTTCAAAATAATTTTCTGTGATTCTAAATTCTTCCTCTGAACGCTATTTTTGTCTCTGAAAGCATATTCACCCTTGCAGTCTGACTGCTTGTTAAGGAAAAACAACAAGAAAAACACTGAAATCTCACTGTTGGCCTATGTTCTACTGCCAGTGTTCAAACATCAGGATCCCAACAGTATCCCAGCGCCTGAAAAACATCTCCCTCTCTTTGAAATCTGCCTGGGTTGTGGATGAGAAATTGCCAGTAGAAATTACAACATTTGCCATGACTGAGATGGGGTGGGTTTTTGCATTTGGATTGAATGAAACCATGGAAAATGTTGTTAGTAACAACTCCAGTGTTATAAAAAATCACCAAGTGACAGATTTCGAGATTAAAAGGAAATATTAAAAATCCCCTTCAATATTTAAAGCTTACTTAACTAGTAGCACTTCACTTGACACTGACTCATGTCATTTTCTTTCATTCCTCTTTTGATCCATGCAAAGCAGTTACACGATTGCAAATATCTTATCATGTCACCTTCTCATATGGATATGAGATGAAAGAATATTATCTCAAGCTGAGTGATAAGTCCTGTACCAAAACTACGGGTGGAATCTGCACAATCTGATGCTAAATGGGAGCAGGGGGAGCACTGGGCATTTTTTTTTCCCCTGATATTCTCTGTTGAGGATAGTTGAGAGAAAGGGTCTTATTTTAATAGGTTATTCAAGGCTCCTAATTAACCATTGAGATTTTACACCAGGTTAGCTGAGCTTCTTGTCAAGGCACAGGGATCACTCAAATTGCTTTTATTTGCATGATTACGAAGTGGCAAACCATCAATACTCCTTCACCTCTGATTTTAAACATGCAAAGGGCATCAAAAGGCCTATTAACATGAAATAAAATTAGCCCTCATCTGTTTTATTTTAAAGGGACTCTTCCCTCCCCCTTTTCTTCCCCCTCCTCCTCCTTCCTTTCTTATTTAGGGAACTGGGTTCCTTTCCCATACTTGGTATGTAGTACATCTTTTTTTCTCAGAGTTAATTCTCCAAGTCTGGTCTGTCAGCCAGTATAAACAACACTTGATGAATGAGACTCAAGGTGTTTAGTCACCTGAAGCAGCTGTTTGAAGTAACTCTACACACAGCCTGAGGCCCGTGTTTTCACAGCTGTGGGAACTCTTCAAAAGATTTTCCTCTTGGCCTGCTCCTTTGCTGTGGCTTTAGACTCTTAGCGCAAAATCTGGACAATTTCAAAAGGGCACAATGAAACTAGAGACAGCAATTTTTGATGATTTTGGGCCAAAAAAAGGGGCCTAGAATAAATAAATGAAGTACATTTGAAAGTGCTTTACCTAGGTGGGCTATATATCTAAGAACTGCTCGCTCTACATGTGCCCATGTGCTCACTTAAAAGGGGAGATGGGGGGGGGTTCAAGCCCTGCTCTCTGTTTACAACTATTTCCACTTTCTCCTCTGATGCGGCAGATTAAAAACTAAATGTTTATGGGCCTGGAAAAGCGCATACCTGAAATAAACTCAGCAAGTTTCTCAAAGTTGGAAAGCTCTCCTAACTCATAAACAGACGTGCAGTGATTGGTGATCTGTGCTCCCCGCTGGGACGCTTTGGAGAATTGGCCTCGTGGAGGTCGTGTGATTGCTTCTCCTGGCTCCAGGGCTGTGCCTTCACGATGTGCCTCACTGTGTCCATGCAGGTAGCCAAAGAAGTGATGGGTCCAAATGAAAAAAAAAAATAATAATAAACCCAAAACTGAGCAAGAATTGGCGCTGAGCTGGCAGGGAAATCACAGTTTTGCAAACGCGGGACCCGTTCGCGCAGCTGGGCTGAAACATTATACGCGGAATGAGGTCATGGATCAGAAAATGGATTTTATTTGGAGGTGGGAGTGGACTGCAAGCCTCAAAGAGCGGTGATGAATTCGCTGGAAAATCCTGAGCGCTACATGGCCGGGTTGTACCTCCCCTGGATGGGCACAAGGCTCCTCGTGGGTTCAGACAGGTATTGCTCAGCCCCGTGAGTAACAGCGGGGCCACCACACCAGCACCACAAGGTGAGCACCCCACGGGAAAGGGATGTGGAAAATAACTCCAGCAGAGCATTGACGTGAGCCCCAGAAAGGGGTGTGAGTCGACAGATTTCCTCGGGGAGGCTGTGTCAGGTGGATGCTTTACCCACTGAATAACGCTTTCCACTCCTGAGCTCACCCAAACAAGGAAACACGGATACATCCAACCTCAGCTCTCAAGTGTGTCCAACAAAAGGCATCAGGAAGCGCGCCAGGAAGAGTGAGGATGGGACAAACTACTCCTGAGACAGTAGAACAAACATGCTCCAGCCGTAGCTGTTTTAGCACCGCATGCCTCCCACACATTGCTCCATAAATCCTTCTTTTCTTGCCTCTCATTTTCTCCAGTTTACAAAAATTCTCATGTTAACAGAAAACGTTTAGTTTAAATTGATCCTCAGCCATCCTTGGCATGTATTACACACGCTCACTCTTTTATGTTTTATAGCTTATGTCATCCTGTATTCATCATTTAGTGAAGGCCTTATATTTTTGGCTTGCTGTTGCCCCTTATCAGATGATAAAATGTTCCCTCAGGAGGCAGAGAATTTTTATGAATTATGACGATAGTATGGAAAATAAATGACTTATTGGCACTACAGTCAGGCTATACATGGAAATGTGCTCTTCGAAAGTTTATAGAACCAGAGAATCACAGAATCCTGGGTTGGAAAGGACCTTAAGGACCACCTAGTTCCTATCTCCTGCCGTGGTCTACATGAGAAAGGTGAGTGTGCCAACACCGTCACTATTCCCAGGGAAGGGAATTCCCTGAAGTGAGAGTGGCCGTGGGGTGACAAGGATGGTGTTTCTGCCCAGTCAGTGGTTTAGGATGAGCCCTGGGATGAGCTGGCCTGGGGGCTCAGCACAAAACTGCCTGTTCCCTCATGGCTTTCACTTTCCTGTGGCAGAGATGGTGGAGTTTCCAGACACTTTGAGAATAGCAAGGCATAAACATTTCCAGATTAGATAATGAGAATTTGAACATAAATAAGACTTTTAAAATATATTCTATGGCATTGCCCACACCTGGATGCCCACAGGTCCCTGGGTACCTGTGTTTGTTTTTATGATACTATAGTCCAAACTACATCCTGGTCATTGAATTCACCCTTCTAATTTGCTGCCACCCCATCCTCGCTCCTGACCTTCCCCCGAGCGGTTTCAAACAGCCAGCACCAAAGCACATCTTGTACTACCAGAGACACAGCTGGGCTGGTCCCTTCTCTGCAAAAACATGACATAAATACTGACACTGGTCACCATACATGTCAACAGAGTCAAACTTTGCTAATGAACCACTGCAAAATTCCAAATAAATAGACAAACCCGCAGCTGAGCAGCGTTATTGCAACCCTTCCCACCGTGCACACATGACAATTAGACACAGAGAGGCTTGCTGTCCTTCTCCTCAGCAGCAAATTAAATAAGAAGAAAAGTTGTAGGTAATTGAATATTTTTTTGTTAATTTTAACTAGAAAAGTAGTTTCCACTGCCAGAGCCTGGAGCTACAAAGAACAGCCCACGAGCAGCCAGGGGAGTGTTCTCCTCAGGCAGGTACTCCAAGACAAAAAAATGGATGAATTTTAACTTTTCAGGTAAATACTGTTCAGGTGATGAGGGCTCCCAGGCAGCATCTGTGCAAGGCCACTCACTTCTACCCATCCCCCAGCTAGAACCAGATCTGCCCTTTGATTTTGCTCTTTGCAAAGCAGTTTCTCAACGCTGGCCTAATAAACAACCAGCAATTCCCAATGCAGATTCAGGGCTTTGTCAGCGCCGTGGGCTCTCAAAGGGTCATTTTTGGACAACACCACAGCCAAGGAAGATGACACCTTCATGACATGGACTTCTCTTGACTGTAATCTCTGAGCCCCTTGGTCAGCCAGCCCAAGGGCTGGGCCACCTTTTGGGTTGGCATAGCTTTAAAGGGATATAGAGCTCTAAGGCTTATTTTTTAAGGGGAAGCTAAATATTTCATACAAGCTGAACAGCAGAACCCCAAGTCCCATATGAACAGTAAGGTAAACACTCCCTGGAGCATTTTATGAGTTCCTGCTCACCACAAATGGCAGCATTTTACAACCCCATCTAAGTGAAACACATTCAACAGGTCACCTATGCAGTGTGATGACTCTGGGATCCATCTGCTGTGACAGAGCTGTGCCCTTCCAACCTCGTCAGCTGGATCATTTTTGAGGTGATTTTATAGAGTTTTTAGATGAAAAGAATGAAATCTGGGAGGACTGGCTTTAAAGCAATAATATACTTTTGTTATGCAATGTTATACCTCCATTAACCAATATTCAAAATAGTTGAATGCATAGGTAATGGCAACTATATATAGAAATGGCATTTTGTCTTTAAAGAAGTGAAATCCATTAAACTTTATGTGATGAGATGTTAAAGTAAGAATTGTTAAGAGAACCTTACTCCACATATGCATGTAAATGGCTTTATGGGGATATCCTGTTGGAGATGATGGGTTCCTTATGAGCAACAGCTCCTGAGCAAAAGGTTCCCTATCCTGTAAACACAAAAATGTGAGACACAGCTGGGAAGTTTGCCTACAGGCAAGGTTTCAGGTGAGTAAAAGGAGCAGCCAAAATTTGAGGAAGAGAATTCAGGAAGATCTATCAGTGCCTTTGCCCAGAAAAGAGAAATGGAGAGGGAAGGAAAAAAAGAAAGAAAGAAAGAAAGAAAGAAAGAAAGACAGGGGAAGAAAAAAAATTAAAAGAAAAAAATGGGGGGAGAAAAGGAAAAAGAATGCAATTTACTGCCTAACTTCTAAAAATGTGGTGCAACATTTCAGGCTGAACACGTATGTGTACATATTATATATAACATGGTGGTTATTAGAGACGCCAGAGACACCACAGTACGAGGTTTTTCTTCTCCCTGTCTCTAAAACATTTTCCCAGGTTAAGTACAATTCCCATGGCCATCATAATGGTTCATCTGGCTCTCAGGCTGGATAGTGGTACTGTGCGTTGTGTTTGGCTGTGAATACCCTGCACCCAATGATTTCCTTTTCCATGACATTTCTGAGAAACAAACACTGGACCTGATTCACGTCCAGCCACAAATATGAATCAAAACCCAACACAGAATTGGATACACGCTGGAAATTTGATAACTTGTGAATATGAATTTACTCCTGTAGTTGCTGAGCTGCTAGTGGAAATCTGGAGCATGCTTGGAATTGCAATTTTTGCTGTCCAAAAACGTGCATAGCTTGTTCCTTGTAATCGTGTTTCTGATGAAGTCAAAGGCAGAAATCCCACTGAAAGGGCTGGGGAGGAAGGACTTTGTTTTAAAGACGTACACTTTATGGAAGCTTTCCTACTTGCTGTCCTTTCAGTGTAAAATATGAGTCAGTCTAATCCCTTTCTTCTTCTGTGTATTAATAGAGACTTGAAAAAAAGAAGTTATAATTTTTATAAATTGGAATGTAGTGGCCTCTGTTTTGTAACACTTGCCAAAGTGCATGGGGTCAAACCCAAACAGTCACCCACCCTGGCCAGTTACATGTCTTATTTAAACAATAAATTAGTGTCAAAGTTTCCAGTAATTAATTTCTTTACCAATTTACATATTTCATTCCTTTACTTTTTTTTTGTGCTTTCATGTTTTGAAACTGTAACTCACTAACATCTATTTAAAGCAACCTCCCGTACCCGGTGATTGATGTTAGATACAACAATTACAATGCCAGTACCAGGGATAATTCTTTGCAGATGTTGTCAAATTACAGGTTAAATGAGGAAAAAAGTTCCTTTCTTCCGGCCACCCACTCTAGCTCCCTTGAAATAGGTGCACATACTGTATATCCTGTGCTGTAGGTGCAGTAATTCCCTGCCCAGTCACTCATCTGGTTTAAATGACTTCCATTTGCCATTTCAAAGGATGACAGAACACTGTGTTCAGATTGTTTTGCAGGTACCAAAAACGCAGTAACTCTGCTTTGTGTTTTAGCTGGCAGAGAGAAGTGAGCTCGATCTGGCAAGGCTGTGCTGGTTTTCCCCTTAATATAAATAACATTTGCCATTGTGGAGAAAAAAAGAAGAGAATTGGAGGTGGGAGGGAGGAGAGAATGGAGAAAAAAAGAAGAGAGAAAAAAAAAAGTGAGGTTAGATTATTTTAACCCTTCATAAACCTTTGCACTCTTTGAGATAAAACAGGATCCTTGTCTTCATGTTATAATCATAACAGTGTGTGTTTGGTGTTGACAGCAGAAAGATTGAGCATAGGTCCTGCAGTCTGGGGAGAGGTGATGAAACTTCTCCATTACCCATCCCTCGTAGCAGGAGAGCCAGGCAGGGCGACATTCCCTGAACACGGGAGAGGGAAGGGAATGAGCCATGAACAGAATGTGGAAAAAATCAAGAACAAGCTGAAGAGCTGGCTCTGCCTGCCCTTGTGTGAGGCTGGGATCGTGCTGTGCTCAGGAGGGGAGCAGAGTGTGCTGCTCCTGGGCCCAGCCAGCAAACCTGGCACAGCCCCCAGCCAAGCCCTGGAGTGGCACCTGGTGGGACAGCCATGGCTGTGTGTGACACCAAGGGGAGCTTGGCCACCTGGCACCGGTCCTGGGCACATTTGTTCCCTGGTGTCTGGGATGGCAGGAGCAGGTTTTGGTGGCAGGAGGGCTACAGTGGTGGCTTCTGGGGGGGAGTTTCTACAAGTGGAAGCTGAAGCAGATTTGCTGGCAGGACCTGGGACCCCACTTAGGGCCCGCGGTGGGGCAGTTCCTAAAGAACTGACCCCATGGAAGGGACTCACATTGAGCGGTTCCTAAAGGACTGACCCTATAGAAGGGACTCACATTGAGCAGTTCCTGAAGAACTGACCCTATAGAAGGGACTCACATTGAGCAGTTCCTAAAGAACTGACCCTATAGAAGGGACTCACATTGAGCAGTTCCTAAAGGACTGACCCTATAGAAGGGACTCACACTGGAGAAGTTCCCAAAGAACTGACCCTATAGAAGGGACTTGTATTGAGCAGTTCCTGAAGAACTGACCCAATGGAAGGGACTCACAGTGGGGCAATTCCTAAAGGACTGACCCCAGAGAAGGGACTCACACTGAGCAGTTCCTAAAGAACTGACCCTATAGAAGGTATTCACGTTGGAACAGTTCCATGGAAGGGACTCACATTGAGCAGTTCCTGAATTACTGACCCCATGGAAGGGACTCACATTGAGCAGTTCCTAAAGAACTGACCCCATGGAAGGGAGCAGACTGGAGCAGCTCAGGCAGAACTGTAGCCCAAGGGAAGGACTTGGAGAAATTCATGGAGGGCTGTGTCCCCAGGCTGGAGCAGCGGATGAGTGTGGAGAGCAGCCCCTGAGGAGGAAGGAGCAGCAGAAACATCAAAGCACTGACCACAGCCCCCATTCCCTGTCCCCCTGCACCACGAGTGGAGGAGGGAGAGAAAACTGGGAGTGAAGTTAAGCCCAAGAAGTGGGAGGTGCTGGGGGGTGGAGAGAGGCATTTTTAGACTTAATTTTTGTTTCTCATTCTCCTTCTCCACGTTGATTGGTGACAAATTGACTGATTCCCCCAAGATGAGCCTGTTTTGCCCATGGCAGTTACTGTGAGGGATCTCTCCCTGTCCTTATCTTACCCCATGAGCTTTTTCTTGTGTTTTCTCTGCCCAGCTGAGAAACTGAGCAGGTTTGGTGGGCACCCAGCATGCCACCATGGCCAACCCACCCCATCTGGGAAGTTCTTCAGTTCCCTGACTAATTGGATGAATGAAAGGAGAGTTGCTAAAAATCCCACAGTGGGAGCCAGTGCAGGATGGGCCAAAGCAGCTCCATGGCACAGACACACCCCTTTGTCTCCCAGCAGACTCTGGAGCTGTCTCTGCATTCCCAGTGCCAGGCTCTTGCAGGCCTGCCATGCCTGAGCCCTAAGGCTTTGAATGGGATTTCCATTTTAATTCTCTCCCTACATATGTTAGGCTTGTTCTCACAGTGTACAGGAACGAATCCTGGCCTGCAGAAGGAAAACAAGAATAATTTGCAAACAGAATCAGAGGACAGAAAAGCCAGGCTCTCAACGCTTCACGCTTTTGGCCAGGGATGGGGCTTGTTGTGTGGCCTTTTCCTCACTGCATCTTCCTTCCATGTGGGATCTACAACAGCAAATAGAATAAACCTGCCAGGTGGGACAGGCAGGCAGACCCACAAGTACCTGTGGTAACCAAACATTGCTGTGGCCAAAAAGATCAGGGATGGGTGGAAACACACTGCCAGTTATTTGGGTGATGGTGAACCTCCCCACTGCCAATTTGTAATAGCATCTGTTTCATAATAAAACCTCCTCAGAGGCCTCTGCACAACTGTGTGCGAGGTAACTGTTGCATGCTATTCCCTAAATAATCATGTTCTCTAAATATTCACTAAATACTGCCTTTCTTTACTTTAAATCACCACCCCAGGACTCTTTCTCCTCCTGGCTATGCCAACATGCATCCCGAGGTATCACCACCCCAGCCAGTTTATTTTTATCCTCCTAAGTTTAATAATTTTCTGAAGTGAGCTGCAGGGTGGTTTGTGAGTACTGAAGGCAGGAGCATGTGATTTGTGTGCTGAGCCTCAGTGTCTTGGCTTTCCAGAGGAAAGCACAGCTTGCTGATGAAGTTTGTGGTTTTCCTGTTTGTTGTCTGAAAAAAGGGGGAAAAAAAAGTGTGCGGAGGTGGGGTGCCAGTGGGCAGAGTGGTGTCAAAAAGGGAAAAAAAATTAAAGACCTAAAGATTTCTTTCCAAAGAATTAAGATGCTCAAGCCCCGTTTGCTTGAGGGGTTGAAGAGGCTGCAGTGTCCTAAATGGAAGAGAATCAGAGATGCTGCTCTTTGAAGCCCAGTCTCATGGTTTAAACAGTATTTGACCCAAGTGCAATGGTCATGGATGCTGCAAATGTGGCTGCAGCTGCTAGAAACTGAGGGGTTTTGGTCTGCCCCAAAGTGAAGCCAAAGAGCCTTTGCATGTAAAAGAATGTTTAAAGCTCTCCAGCAGCTTCTGCCCAGCCAAACAGGCAGTTTCTGTAAAAGGATCAAGAGCTTCCTGCCAGCCTCCCTCCCTCTGTTTGCTTTTATTATACACTTTTGCCACATTAAGTGATTTTAAGACCAAAGGGCTTGCTTTCCTGGTAAAAGAGGGTTGTGAAACAGGAGGGATGTCTAATCTGTGACTTTCCGGGGTGTAGGATGTGTAAGGCTTGGTTAAGGATTTGGTAACGGGGTGGATATTCCCTCCTGTGAACAGACTCGCCCAAACCAGTCGTTATTTACTGAACTCTTTTAAAAAAATGCAATAATTAACACGTTTCTGATTTTATCCCTGGTATAAATTAAACACAACAGTTCAAAAACGCTACTGTGAGCACATTTAAAGAATCAGCAAACAGCAGAGGCATCAATATTTCATGGACAACTTGAAATTTTCCTCCTATACTCTGACAGCTTCCAAACCAGCTTCCTGCCACTGCCTTTTCCAGAGAGACTCACTGGTCCACAAAAAGGAAGAACAAAATGGCCACAAGTTTATCAGAAAATAAAGACAAATTCCTGCTTTTGCCAGGGAGACTCACTGGTCCACAAAAAGAATGAACAAAATGGCCACAAGTTTATCAGAAAATAAAGACAAATTCCTGCTTTTGCCAGGGAGACTCACTGTCCACAAAAAGGGAAGAGCAAATTTGCCACAAGTTTATCAGAAAATAAATACCCCCTCAGCTGACAGAGGAAATAAATTCCTTTAATGTTAATGTTGATGTTATATCCCAAGCCTACAACCAGGAGGATTCCTGCACTCAGGTCTGTCTGTACATTCAGTTTTATGTTTGTACAAAGGATGCATTCCATAAAATTTTTGTTTGCAATTGCCCAGTATTGATTTCCATTGCAATGATTTCAAAGCCCTGACTGTGTTAAACAAAAATACTTCTTCCATGGGGTTATGGCTGAGAAGCCAACACTGTCACATTACCACTATAACCATGCACCAAATCTTTGTTTGGATAAAGCCATTTATTTTTTGAATTGATGGCTGAATTTATATTGCTATTAACTAATAGATATCAATAGTTAAAGAGATTTTATAGCGTTCTGACATTCAGTATGTTATTCAGGTTTAAAAGGCTCTGGAAAATGGATGAACTATCTGAGCTGAACAACTTTCCAGTTGTAAAAATGCTTCTCGAGGTACAGAGGACTCAAATCTAATACTTAGTCTTGCTTGTTTAAGCACATGCTCAAACGTGGACGGGTTTTTCATCTTTTAATCCTGACAGAACAATGCAGCCTCCTCAGAGCCAGTGCTAAATGAAAAAAATGACAGACATATCTTATTAGGGATGATAATTTAAGTAATACTTATTTTTAATGCTTCACTTAAGCAATACTATTTTATGTCTTCAAATACATACAGAACCCTTCCCTTCCCGTGGTTGATTTATCTCCCAGCTTGCACAGCACAGATTCTTATAAAAATAACATTTTGAGATGATTTAAGTCTCCAACATGCTGTAAGAGCTCTATTATATATCCTCCAAACACAGTGTGATGGATCCTATTTTCATGCTATGCTTCCTCCTTCACAAGCACAATTTCCATTTGCCAGATAGCAACTCAGATAAAAGCTCTAAAACAAAACTAAACTTACACACAGAACTCTTTGAAAAGGACAATTAATCTTATTAAATACTCAGGAACCTGGAGAATAATCTGTGAGTGATACAAATAATAGAAAATTTCCTAAATAACTTTTGCTCCTGGTAAGCTTCCAAGCAAGTAATTCACAAAATATGACTTTCTTCATTGGAGAGGTTATAAAAATTTGTTTGTTGGAGGTAGGGAAGGAAATGTAATTAAAGGCTAAATTCAGGCTCACATTTCATTTTAACTAAAAGAATATGTGTGATTTGGATATAAGTTACCTAGGCACTTCCTTTTTTTTGTTAGATTTTTTTTAAAGCAGTGCACATTGTCAGCAAATGAGATTATCCAATAGCAGAAGTACATCTGGCTGAGCTGACTGTGCCAGGTAACCTTAAATAGAAACTCTGCTGCACTTAACTCTGTTGCAACACTGGGCTTTGCTGGTAATACTTATCAAAAGTTCCCCTTTGTAGCATTTCTATAAAAAATAAAAAGGGAAGAGGTGAAATGAAAACATAAAACTTGTTGGGGTTTTCTGTATTTATAAAAAAGTAAAAAAAAAAAATCCCTCTGCAGTTGGAAATGCTTACAAAGGCATATATAAAATCCAGCAACTCCAGTTATTTTTAACTGCATATGGTCTGCATAAAATGAATCTATAGATCAGGGAAGCAATAATGAAGGCAAGTTAAAGCCCTTAACAATTTAAGTATTTTTGCTGGGTTTTGAATTTACAATGTCTTCAGGTAATGCTTCAACATCCAAAGGACAAACAAAACAAATTTCCCCATCATTGGTCTTAAAAGAAAATATTAATTTGCCCCCTTGGCAATTATTTTAATTATAAGAGTGAGATCCTCATCTCAGATACATTGCACACATGACCTTCCATCAGTTGTGACTTTTATTCTCCCAGAAGTTGGTTTTCTGTGAGACATATTGTGGGGATTTGCACTGTCTGCTACGTTTTAGATCAAAATCAAGTTCTGGATCCTCAGTTCCTCACAAGTCACTTTTAAACTGAGACAAAGCTTTCATTTCTGGGGCTGAGCACTCAACTTAAAAAACCCATCTCTCCCCAAAGGCAAATGCTATATGAAAATAAATTAAAACCCAAATGTTGCTGGTCAGCTATTCTGAATATATAAATAGGCAGTTTCATGGGGAGAGAAGTGACCTGAAACTTGGGTTTAATCTTTGACAAGTCTTGGAAATGCCCTTCTTTTTGTCCTTTCTCAAGTAAATTTTAGCTTCATTCTGTCTTCATTATACCAGCAAAGTTATGCATGAAACAAGCTACTGTACAATATGAATAAAAATGGCAGAAT
Organism: Calcarius lapponicus; assembly: GCA_039654755.1. NCBI lineage: Eukaryota > Metazoa > Chordata > Aves > Passeriformes > Fringillidae > Calcarius > Calcarius lapponicus. Next base: position 23,738,702 of record CM077470.1, read on the forward strand.
CTCACCCAAAGTGAATTACCACAGGGGAAATAGGACTTGGAAAAGACTGCACCAAGAAAGCATGTTTGAACAGATGTGCCATTACATGCCCATAATTCATTTGCAAACTAAACCATTTCTCCACACTTTTAAAGTCAATTGTGCATTTTGAACTGTTATATCAACTATACATTTGAATTTTCAACTTGAAACAAATGCACAAGTGTCAGAGAGAGCCACCTATGCAGGAATCTCCTTTTGCAAGATTCCCTTTGGGATATAGAATTCATACTCTTTGAACACAGAATTTTTTTTTTTTTTAATTTATTTAATTTTTTGAGGTTAAAGCCTCCAAACAGTTCCCTGTGTTGATGCATCCTGGATTTTTTTAACCTTAGATACTTTAACCTAAAGCTTGCTGGGAATTGTGCAAACTCAAACTGCGGATCTTTACTCATTTTCCCAGTTATTTCCCCTCTGAATATTCCCTTTTCTCTGATCCCTAGGTGAAAAACTAAAAATATGCTTGTGCAGAAATATTAGTGATAACGACCTTGGCTTGTGCTTTGGCCTCTCACATCCCATGGGTGTGGGAGAGCTCCAGTGAAGGTGAGCTGAAGGGCAGATGTGCTTTCTGAAACAGCTCAGGAAGTTCTCCTGGAGCCACACAGAAACAGCCAAGGCACCCTCAGTGCTGCAACCCACCCTTTAAAGCACTGAAAACCGATGAGATTCTGGTCAGCTAAAAGCCTATAAATAAATGGGTGGTGCAGCTTCTTTTCGGTGCTAAAACAGATGCCTTTGTGGGGTGCGGTGGTGGAAAGGTTAGTGCGCAAATCCCTGAGGATCCAGGTGGGACTGTACCCTGGGAATCGAGCTGTGCACAGGTGAGGAGGCTCAGAGAAATCATGGAGTCACAGGTTTAGGTTGGAAACTCCCTAAGATCATCAACTCCAACCACTCCCCGGCATTGAAAATGCCACCACTGCCCATGTCCCCAAGTGCCACATCCACATGGCTTTGAAATCCCTCCAGGGATGGGGGCTCCAGCACTGCCCTGGGCAGCTGTGATCCCACAGCCTGGAATTTCATGCAGCATGGACTCAGAGCTGAATTTGGTTTTCATCTGGAAATAGGAAACATGGAGAAATGCCTATAAAATGCCTTAACAGAGAGAGTTCAGACTTTTCCATGGGTGACAGTGACTGACAACAAGACTGTAACACATGAGTCAGAGAAGGAAAAAAAAAAATTGACCACAGAAACTGGCATACAGCTATTTTTATATGAAAGAAAGGCACTGAACCCCTCCTGGCTGTGCAGAGGAGGAGTAGGAAAGATCTCAGCCCCCAGTGTCTGGTCCAAAGGACTCCCACCCAGTTAACTGAGGGCATTTCAGGTTTGTGTACCTCAGAGGGGGCTCTGAGTCACCCTGGTGCTGCATCTGTGTCTGATCCCCTCCTGCACGCAGGGGACCATGAAATCAGAGCCATCAGGTAGGACAGCGAGGGGGAGGAAGGAGCTGAGTCACAGCAGAGCTGATAAAGCCCACCAGCTGCTGGATCTGGGGGAAACACAGCCTATAGATAAGGGGAAGGAATCTGAACTCGTTCCCTTCCCACCTCCCATAACCCCCAGAGACCCTCTGGACCAACACAGCAGCCAGAAGAAGGACAAGAACTGAAACCCTGATGGTTCCTGGGCTCTCCTGGGGGGACTTCAGCTCATCAACCTCTTTGTCACACAGGAGCTTCCAAGAGCAGCTATCTGCACAAGGAGATGTGGTGACAACCTTGGGGAGCCAGGAAGCATTCCCAAGTATCCCCCATATCCCAGATACACCCCAGGTATCCCTAAAATGTAACACCACACCGAACCATCCTTCAAGCAATCCAGTCTGTGGACAAAGCTTCAGGCAATCAAACCCAGCTTCTGGGGTTTTCCACTTGCAGAGGTGAGCAGGGTGATACACCCAACCTGTGTGACCTCACCAATAAATCTGGGAATTTGCAATCTCCAGGCAGATTGTTCTTCCGCCCTGAGTTATCTGCTAACCTTCCTTGCCCTCTTTCCACTACCCCTTGCCTATGAAAAACCATAAAACAGAGAAGTTCCTGGGTTTTTCCACCTTATTTACATTCAAAGATTGTTTTTTTGTTTTTTTTTTTTTTAATAGTGAACTGGATGCACCATGCTTAAAGATTATTTTAAAATAAATCTTCTTTTAAAAATCAAAAAATGACGCCCACAGAAATCCAGATGACTGCACAGATTTGTGACCCAGCTTTGTTAAACAACCAACTAGCCAAAGACTTGAACCAGAATTGGAAAATATATTTTTCCTCTCTGAGTTCTGAAAAACCCTGGTTTGGGTGTTTTGCCATGGGTTTTGACTTTCAGATGTTTCTGTGTCCACATGTGCAAGCGAAGTGCTGAGTCACAAGGAAGTTTTTCCAGTCGAGTTCTGTGCCTGTGTGAAGCTCACAGCTCTAAAATCATCACGGAAAACATCTGCATGTTTGGGTGCTTCTCTGAGCTCAGCTTGGCATGCAGGTTTTTGGAGGGGCTCCCAGGATAAAGTTCAGCAGAATTTACATGGTCTGACCCCACCTGCCCCAAGGTGCAGCTCCTGATGCCAGGACCAGGACAGGGAGGTCCCTGAGTGGTGGCTGATCCCATTTCACAGCCTTGGGCAAGGAGACAGCCGAGTGTAAGCAAACCAAATCCTCCAACTCCAAATAGCCTTGCTTCTCCTGTTTCTTTTTCCCCAAAATCTTATCATGTGAGTGCAGCGTAGTTTCTTGGTTCAACAAGAATAATAATGGCTCAGGATGCAGGAAAATGACTCACATGGAGCCAGTCCAGCTCTCCTAGCTGGTTCTAGTCAGGTCACCATGAATCAGATGACCCTTATCTTACTTTAAGACTGTGAATAAAAACCTCTCCCCTCTACACCTCGGCCAATTTCTCTTACATTATGCAGAGTACCTCCCTCCCCTCTCACATTTCCGAGCTCTTCAAGTCTGCCTATCACCTTCCCTGAAAAAATTCCCCAAGCATTCATCCCTCCTGAGTTAACCTCTGAGTAAATCCTCTCCTGTGCTCTGTCATTTCCCCTTCCTTATACCTTTTCCTCCTCTCTTTGTCCTGTCTGAATTTTGGTTTTATGGCTCTTCTAGCTCAGGGCCAATGCTGCCATATGCTTTGCTTTCTCATGTGTTGTTGCTACATCCCACCCAAGCCAAAATTGCTTTAAAACCCTCGATGGATTTGTACCTTGGACCCTTGAGAGATTTCAGCTGTATCTGAATTAATAGCAAAGCAGAAAATAGATCCTTTCTTAATTTTTTTATATCACGTTTATAATGTAAACCACAGCAACACTTTCCAAACCAGGAATGCTAAACTGCTCTTGCTTCCCTGACTAGACAGTTCATAAGGGTTTGGGTTCAAAAATGCAGTTTTTCTTCACTTTTCCCTGTAATAAAAAGAACAGATCAAATAGTAAATCCCATGTTTGTGACCTTTCTATTCCCTTGATAGTGCCTTTGTGGAGGCCCTGGCCTATATTATGATGAAAGCAGTAACTGAAAAACAAGACATGAAAGGAAAAATAATATTTTGTATTGTTATGTGAAAGAGAAGCCATTACAGGTCTGGCTGCAGAGCAAGAGCCAACCCAGCTTAGCTTGAAAAAGATGTTCGCGTAACAGGGGAATAGTTTTTGTTTCACATTTCTGCCTTTTTTTTTCTCAAAGACTGAGCAAAACAAGGAGCCTGCAGAAGAACAATTAACCTGCGTTCCACTTGAGCAAACGAAGATTAAGAAACAAAGTGGCAAAAAAGCATTGGTGAACTCCAGAAAGGATTACAAAAGCTTAGGGACGATCAGCCTGAACATCCAACCGTCCCCCAACAGCCGCAAACTCAGAAAGTCCCTAAAACACAACTCAGCCAAAGCCAGGAAGGCATACCAGGCCTATTCTTACACAGCTTCCCAAATTGGCCACTGCTGGAGACAGCCTGCTGGGCTAGAGGGAATTTTGGTTTGGCCCAGAGCAGCCTTTCCTATGTTAGCATTGAGGATCGCTGGCTAATCTTTGATAAAAGCAGCCTGGCAACACCAGGGTTAAACCCACACAGAGCCCCCCACTCCAGGGCTGTAACCTCTGGCCTGCACCCTCTGCCACAGTTCTGCAAATCTGCCTCAAAAAGTGATTGCTGCAACACACCCCTGTGGAAAAGGAGGTGAAAGGAAGGTCACACCTTGCAGTAATGAAGGTTGGGAAAGACCTCCGAGCCTGTGTGGCCTGATTGCACCTGCAGGAGCCAGCAGGAAAGGTGGAGAGGGACATTTCAGAAAGGCCTGGAGTGACAGGACAAAGGGAATTGGCTTCATCCTGCCAGAGAGCAGGGTTATGTTAAAGACATAAAAATGAAAAATCCTTCCCTGTGAGGGTGGGCAGGCCCTGGCACAGGGTGCCCAGAGAAGCTGCCCCTGGATCCCTGAAAGTGTCCAAAGCCACGTTGGACAGGGCTTGGAGCAACCCAGGATAGTCAAAGCTGTCCCTGCCATGGCAAGAAGGTACAATGAGATGGACTTTAAGGTTCTTTCCAACCCAAACCATTCTATGTTTTTATGACCATCGAGTCAAACCCAGTCTCCCCTCCTTGCTTTGTAGCTTTCAGGGTTCAAACAAGGCCGAGCTTAGCAAAACTTGGTCACAGCATGGCCATTCCCGACTGAAATGGTTCCCAGCTCGCTGCTCTCGCTGCCAAGGCTGTTTTCTGAATCCAGCAGCCTCAGTGCTCCCCTCTCTCTGCTCCGGAGGCATCTTTGTTTGGAGCCAGCCCACGATGCCGGCGCACACACAAAAGCACTCGAGCAAAGAGCGAGCGCACAGCTGCCTTCCTGTAATTACCATCCACCCCTCTACCTGTGGGTAGGGATGGGAACGAACCAGCTCCCCCTGCCCTTTTTCTCTGCAGAACCTCCAATTTTCTGCTGCTCCAAATTGCGGGTAGCAGCCGATCGAGTTGCAGCCACACCAGTGTGAAACTGCGGTTGCATCACCAGCTTGCAGACGCTGTTACAAAACTGAGGCAAGACGGGGCTCTGGGAGGTTCATAAATGTTTCAACATAACCTGAAGAGAGTTACGAGGAAGCTGGGTCTCTAAATCTGGAGATTTCTGGATTTGACTACGTACAGCTTGAAAGTCAGTCTTGTCAAGCCTGAGCGTAGAAAACCTTGTCAGCCTTTAGTTGATATGCACTGGAGGTTTTGTATTGAAGATCCTCGCTGTATTTTTAGGTTCATTCAGCTAGAATCAAAAGACAGCTTAGGGGAGACAAGACTGCATATACAGAGTACAAAAACAGTGCAAAAAAAAAGAAAAAAAAAAAGAAAAAGGAATAAAATACACTCGCACGAAGCCCCTGTGAGCACAAACTGCAAGCTATGGTTTGCTGAGTTTAAATCCAACTGTAGCTACTAGTTATCTGCTGTTCTGATAAATATTCATGTATCATATGTTCATATCTGACTGCAGGAAAAGAAAAAGGATTCAGAGAGCTTTGTCTGCCCTGTGAGCTTTTTATCTGTGCTTTAGTAACCTTCTTATACGTTAGTAAATAAGAACGTTTCTCTGCTCAGACTTTAACACTTTTATTATCCTTGCAGATTCAGCAAACCTTTGTTCTAAAATGCTTTGTGCCCATTGGGCTTTTGATTATAGATTACACCACCATTTGAGTTTTTTTTTTTTTTTCCCCTCTCTCTCATGGGCAACATATTCTTCTTTCATTGAGCAATATTCAGAAACTTGGAAATCTAACCTGTGTTTTAGTCTCAGGACAGGCACATTCTTATGGTAAAAACCTCCCCAATTGAACTTGGGACGCATTCAACTCTTGTATGGTTGATACTTGGCCAGGTTAATTATGCAATCACCCCAAGTAGAAGAGGACAGCAGGATACACGAGCATTTTTCAAAGACTTGTTTTCAGCACAGAGACAGTTTTCTGGAATCAAATAAAGAAAATGGAGACTGTCTGTGATTTACAGCGAACTGGCACGCTGGAAATGCAAGGATTTAAAAGATCAACAGGGCCAAATTTGCAGTCATTGAGGGAATGATTACAGCCTGTGGCTACATCCAAGTTTAATCAAGCTACCTTGGGCCAGCAGCAGAGGGGCTGTGGCAGCAGCGCCTTCAGCCTCTGGGGACCCTGGGGGGACTTCTCAGGAGCAGGCCCGACCCCAAACCCGTGCTGATGGGGCTCCACGGACCTTGGCACACCTGGAAGGTGAACTTGGTGGGGTTTGCACGTCCTGCAGTGTGGAGAGGGGATCAGGCTTCCTGCAGCCTCCAGCCACACCACGGTGGGGACACGTGGGGACAACGGGGGTCCTGCCTCGGCGCCCTGTGCATGTCACGGCTCACTGCAGACAGGGGAGCAGCCCTCAGCAGCTGAAAGTCCCAAACCAGGATGCAGCAAGTCAGGCTGGCTTTAAAACCCAAAAATTGTCCTGGGTTTCATTGTTCGGCTCTAACGGGGTTCGTGATTTTAAGCTTTTTCTTAGGAAACACATGGGCTGGAAAAATACTTTATAAAGGGCTGCATGTTCAGATTAACAACCTTACTGCAGCCACTGGGGCTCTAGGGACAATAGCAAATATCACAAGATTTGTGCTAAAATTGCAGAAGTTGCCAATGCTTTAAAAAAAGAAGTCCTAATTTGGCTAAAAATGTGAACTATTTATTAGCTAAATCCTACCCTGTCATGCTAGCTGGTGAACCTGGATGCCTCTGAACAAACTAAAAACACCTCCAGAAAGACCTGATTTCTCAGAGGGTGTGTGCTCAGTTATAACAATTTAGGCCAAAACAATTATGAAAAGAATGCAATGATCCTGACTTAACATTAGCCAAAAGGCTTGGGATTTTTTTTTTATGAACTCTATAATGTCTTCAGAGATCATCACAAGGAAAAAAAAAAAAGACTGAAACAACCAAGAAACCCACGGTAGGAATGAGCAGTAAAATACAGCAAAATCAATTTGTATTTTAACATTTCCCATGGCCCTTGTACATGCAAAGCTCCATTCCTCCACCGTCTCTGCTGGTCAGAAGATAAAGCCATCCTTGTCATCTTCTGCTAATACTGAGAAAGGCAGCAAGAAATGAAAAATCAAGTCCCTGTCATATTCCATCGAGCACGCTGGCTAGATACGGATGTCTCGCCCCCATTTACAATCTGAACCAAAAGATTTGAAGCCAAGAAAGCAGCTGGCACAATAAAAACAGTAAAAGCTCTAGCTGGCACCTCATGCTGACAATGACTAGCCAAATCTCCATGGGGAAAAATGCCAATATAGATTTCTGTGACAAAAACAACAAAATAGATTTTTGTCAATGTACATAGATTTGACAGGAAGTCAGACAAATCTATCAATAATGAGTGACATATATCTGCAATATTCCCAAACAAAATGGTACATTTGAAGACAAACTGAGAAAATAACTAATTGTGTTACGCGTGACACAGATTCATCTGGACTTTTTGATCACAACATTGTAATTCATTAATGCAGGTTACTTCCCAGTTTTCCTGGGAAGAACTGACCAGATACACAGACATATTTCTAAGTGCTTTCTCAAACATCCTTCAAAACACTAATGTGTCAGAGAGGGACAAATTAGTTCTGAGGATCCTGCAGCTCAAAATCAAGCCTTTACAAGATGGAAACCTCAATTTCCTACTCTGGAACAAACTTTTAAACCATTTTCTTTAGTTCCACACTTGGAAATAATATACAATATAAAAAGTGGATGATGGAGAGTTGTTATGTAGGATTTTTCCTGAGAGACAGCACCTTGAACTATGCAAACAAATGTATTGCCACTGTTCTTCTGTCACCAAAAAAAGCATGCATAGAATTCCTATTTCACTGCCAGGTGCTTTCTGTGCTGCATCCACATGGAGACAATGAGAACCAAGTGTCCAAGCTCTTGGGAAGACCTTATTCCTGTTAAAACTTCAGCTAAGGAGGGGGGGAAATGACTATTTAAGAAACCCCATAGTTGAAAAACTGAATTTAACATTTGTGTATTCCAAGCCAAGCCTCTTATCACACACAGCACCTTGGTGAGTACACGGGGATGAATTATTTATCCAAGATCTCCAGGTGCACACAAGTTTTGCCCAACCTTTGGGACAGGTTCTGACAGAGCTGGGAAGATGCAATTGGGTTCAGAAGCCACAGGGAATTGCCTAAAGTGTGTGTCTAGCAAGACAGCTCTGCAAACAGACGGCAAGACCCAGATAGAAAATGCTTTTAAAGTGAAAAGTCAGAAACCCATGAAAAAAAATGTCTCGCTCATAACAAATTCTATAGAGCCTTCAAAAACATCTGAAGTAGTTGTTATACATAAATGGAGGAGATGAGCCAAAGTCAGCTTGACTCAGGGGGAAGTGTCTCCAACACAGTGCTCTGATTCACCAGGAGGTGTGCACTGCCCTGGATTCCAGCAGAAATTGTAACAATGGGAAAGCTGTGAGAGCCACTCTCTCTCCATCCAAACTCTGGAGATGTGGGAAGCCCCTTTCCATGGAAAGGTTACTGACTGATGGAGAGCCCCTGCCATCCTTGTATCCCAGAAACTCCCAGGTCAACAACTCAGCCACGGACAGAGAACCTCAGAGGCCCTCTGATATCTGCAGATCTTCTGTAATAATTTACTAATACAGACATTCCTTTTATACTCATGTGTGAGGCATTGTGAAGGAATTTTTGATAAGTTAGAGACGGGGCATCTGAGTTTTTTAGATTATGTGATTCATTTTTCTTATCTTTACATAAGCAGGAAGGGTGAGTTGGGCTCACATCTTCACTGCATGGCTCAGAAGGCCACAAGAACCTCAGTTACAAGACCTTTTAAGGAGTTATTGACCAGTAAAATACTGCCAACAAAGACATTTATGGTTTTGACCCAATCCTTAAATATTTCATCTTATTGTACCCATGTTACAGTGTGAGCTTTCTTAGCCAGTCGTGTTATGACACACAAACCTACTGTACTGCATTCTTATCTTCTTTACCTTCATAGCTACTTTTATTTTTTCTATATCTTAAACACTAAAACTCTAAACTTTCCTCTTCTTAACTCTTAACATGTCTCTGCTTTAAACTATAAATCCATATTCTGGCTTCTAGCACCTGAGTTTGGGAGCCTTTTCCAAGGTCCCAAATCAAATCCTGTGTTTTATTCTAAACTTTGGCTTACAGGCTCAAAGTCCTGAGAATTCCCTGCATTTGAGATTCCAACACTCATGATATTCACAATCTGAACCTATTAGGAAAATTTAAGGAGATACCCTCAATAATACAACCAGGATGTGACAGCACCATGCAGCAAATATTCTGGGGGACATTAACACCCAATGGCTGAGCCATTTCCAGCCAATCCTGTGTTTTGATTTGAGCAAGCAAAGGGCTTTTGAAGAGATTTCCCTGGGCCCCAAGGGCCAGGCTGGTGGATGGGGGCAGTGGTGGGTGCTGTGAGCAATGACCCCCAGACCAGCCCTGGATGGAGCCACAATTTTGCTTTGAGAGTGAACAGAGGCACAGCCAGACCCAGCCCGTGATGCCATCTTCAAAATCTACACAGAATCTCTGCCAAAAAAAAAAAAAAAAAGTGGTCAAGACCATTCCTTTCTCTAGGGGTGTTACTCCCTTCATTTTTCACATTCTTATTTTTAGTGGCCTTATCAAAAAAAAAAAAAAAAAACAAAACAAAAAAAAAACTGTAGTTTTGAATCCATTCAGTTTTGTAAGGTAATTTCCTCTTCAAGATGAAAAACGGAAAAGAAGTAGGTAATGCTTTAATTTGTTATTAGGAGTAATTACTGTCTGGCCTCGAGGGGTTACTTGTACATTGGTTTTAACAAGAAACCCATTTAACATATATTTATCTTTGTAAATTGTCCTGAATGATCAGCAAATACCTAATCATCTGCAAAAAAGCTGTTTCAAACACCCTTACCCTGATAACAGGAAATTATAACCTAGGAGACCAAAGAAGCTGAAGTGGTGGTTTAAACCATGATAGACATTCGCAAGGAGGCAAGAAATGGGTGTTTTTATATGTTTGCTTTGAATCTTTTCCTCTGCTGATGAACACATCAGGACAGACCCACTGTTTCCCTCCCATGCTTGGGAAGGGCAAGATCCAGCATCTGGTGAGTCCTGAAGCCCTTGAGGACAGCAAGGTCCATGCACCAAACCAGCCAGGCAAAGCACAAACCACTGGTGGGGATGTTGAGAGAAATCCTCAGACCTTATTTGAGGCTCAGAAATGCTCAGGATGAGCAAAAACATAAAGAAAATTCCAATACCTGAAGAGTGAGGGGACCTACTAGGGAGACTTTTTTGTACTCCAAACAATTGCAAATTGTATTTCTTATTTATTGAAGGCCCTGTGACATGGTTAGAAATAAAAACAGACTAAAGCTGGGCCTCGCAGCTTTGCTTTGACACATGAGAACAGACGTGCATGTCACATCATTCCTCTGCTCATGAGAGCAGACAGGGGATGGGAAAACACAATAATTTTCCTCTCTAGGGACTGCATAGCTCAAGGGATTGGGAATAGGACACAAGCCTCTCAGCCCTAAATCAACTACTCAGAATTGACTCAGGTTGTTAGTAACTGAGTTTGTTTGTTTGGCTGCACAAAATACACAAAAATTAAACACATGAAATATTTTCATTCTCACAGTGAATGTTAGGCTTGGCTCAGAGTAGAACACAGAGGTGGAGGGACACCTTCCCACCTTTTCCTACCCTCAGTGTCTAGTGAAACCAAAATCAAGAACCAAATGTGGAAACAGATCCTTAGAGTTTTCATATGGCTAAGAATTCTGTCACACTCTGGACAAAACATTCCCACAAGTTTCTTTACAACATCTCTAAAGTTAAACAAGCTCACCCACGTTCTGGACTACAAAAACCCTCAGATGACCAGATTTAGGGGTAATATCAAGAAAATTTTAACAGATCTGCTTCCAGGGATCTTTGTTAATTAGGAAACAGTGGTTTATTTCTGTAGAAAAAGTAAATATCATGTTACACAAGCATACTTTCCCTCTCAAGAGATTCCATAACTCCATAATAATTCATATAAGCTTTATAATGAGCCAATAAATAGCCAAGTGCAGGTAGTATTCAAACTTTATCCAACAATAATCACCAGCTCCATGATGCTGAGCTGACCATGGATACAGAACAGGAGGATGAAGGGGATGAATACTTGAAGGGAAAATTTCCCATGAGAGTTACCAACAAATACCAGGCATTTCTTTAGACATTATTTGTTTTCTCCTTACAGACCCAGAGAATGACCAGGAAGCATAAAAGCATGTGAAAATGTATAAAACAAACACAGAAGGTTTTCAAAACTTTCAGAAACCTCAAAAAAGTTTATGTTTGGTTTGAGGAATGCAGAAAAAAAAAAAGAAAATAAAGGAAAAAAAAAAAGAACAGTTCTTTTTTTTGTGTGTGTTATCTCAAGTGTTTCAACCACCCTGATTAATCCACAGGAGTTTGCTCTGTGTAGACACTTGGTAGACAGGGGTTTTCACATCAAGAGTGGATCACAAAAAAAGATGTTTTGTTATTTTTTGTTTGTGAACAAACATAAAAATAAATCTGTGTTTGTTCACAAACAAAAAACAACAACAACAAAAAAATCAAACATCAAGAAAAAATAAACAAGACCCACCTAATAACCAAAAAAAACCCCTCAGAATGACAATATTTTCTGCACATAAGTCACACAGAACTGAAAATTGAGACCCTGTGGACTTATTCCATGCTCAAGACGCTAGATTTTCCATAAGAAGATGATTATTTAGGAGTTTTAGGTGTGCAGGGGAGCAGTGTGAAGAGCAGCAGTGCTGTCTGGAGCAGGGCTCAGGGGGTGAGGGAGCAGAGCTGATGTTCTGCCTTGGCATGGGAGAACAGACACCTGAAATCCAGATCAATCCCCAGAGCCTGCTCCATCACAGAATAATGAATTCTGCCCGCCAGAATGCAGACAGGAACCTGTTAAATATCTGTTTTGCTCACAAAACTGCATGAGGAACCATCTACAATACATATATATATTTAGTTGAACAGATAAAAAGGCCTTTTCTGTAGAAAGTCCAGACAGTTTCCAATTTTTTAAACAGAGCCATGGATGCACAGGCACATGCAGATGACGACAGCAGACTTTTTAGATAGAATAGATTTAATACCTGTAAAATCTGTGTCTTGCTTCCCTGTTTTCCAGGGCAGGTCTGCACAGCCAGGGCAATGCCAGGTCTGAATTAGCTCAGCAGCAAAACAGAGAAAATTTAGGGGAAAGTTGGTGTCTGGGACCCAAAATCAAGTGATGAAACCGGAGTATGGAGTGGCATCACAGGGATGCAGGTGAGACCTCCAGGCACGGATGGAGGTGAAAGATGTTGGGCAGCAGGGACAGTAAGGGATTTTATTAACAGGAATTGCAAGAACTGGACAAAGTTTCAAGAGCCTTTTCCACACAACTCAACTTTTTCAAAGTGCTGCTTTAAAGGCTCAGCAGCTCAGCAGTGGTGCAGGGTCCCACAATAACCCTTTAGAGATTCACACAGCTGGTGAGTTTGCAGCACACCCAGGTTAACTCTTGGGTACCTCAAGAAATCAATGAGAAGCTTGTTAAATATGGGGGGAGAGTTAGAAATAGCAAGAATCTTCGTTTTGGAGAGATGCTAAAATGGCCAGTCTTGTAATTTCCATAGTCAGGATTATCTCTGAGGCAGGGGCTGAGCAGGTTCTGAGACGTTCAGAGCCCCAGAAGAGTTTGTCACATGTGGCAATTATTTCACAGCAGTTCTGGTGAGGCTTGCTTTCACACCACAGGACTTGCCTGAGCTGCAGGAATGACATTCCAAGCTTTTATTTATTTCTTTATTTGCCAGACCCTTAACGTTCTCCCTCTGCAGCTTTTTGGCACGTGGATTTATGGCACTGTCCAAAAGTCTAATGCTTTTCTTTGAATATACTTGTGGACGTTTCTGATCTCACTTTAATTGGGCATGCTTTAGGCTCACATAAAATATTAACATCTCAGCCAATGAAAGTCAGTGCCCAAAGCTCAGATGGTTCTGAAATTAATATAACCTTGTTTCTTGCTCACAGAAGCCACAAAAGATCAATTCCAGAAGACTTTTTTTCCCCAATATCTGATAGCTCATTTTGTCTGGGCAAAACACGCCTGCTTCATGACCTTCTGGACATGCTGTGACGCACATCTATTGTTTGTGGAGTTGAAATAAGGACAGAGTGAAGCTTTTGATACAGAGATTATTTGGGGAGAGTTTGATTATTCCTTCAGCTGACTTATTCTTAAGGCACTCACACCTAACGATTTTTCCATCCCAGACATCAACAAGTTTATTATTATTTTAGAAGTTAAATAATGTCGGTACAACTCTTTGTTCATTAGCTTGGTTTCCCTCAGAGCAAGAGCATTTGAACTCCAGCACTGTCTGTGAGTGCAGGAGAGGAGGCTGAGGGAGCTGGGGATGTTCAGCCTGAGAGGAACCTCATCTGAGAGGGGACCCATCCCTGTCTGTAGAGCAGAGCCCAGGAAGCTCCTGAACCCAGGAATTTCCACCTGGACAGGAGGAAGAACTTCCCTGCGCAGCGACTGAGCCCTGAATTGTTCAGAGACTGTTCAGAGAGGCCGTGGACCCTCCCTGTTGGGATCCATAGATTAGGGGGTTTTTGAGAAAGCTTTGAAAAAGACAGGCCCCGAAAACAGTGAAAGACAGTGAAATGCCAGGCTTGGGTTGTCAAATTTAAAGAAACAGTAAATCCTAGTTAAACGATTTATTCCAAAAATGAAGCTTCGCACTCTAACTAAAACAACTTTGCAAAATAAGTCTCTATGTATTGAGTGTTCTAGTAGTGATATTAATAGTAATTCCCTGCATACTTCATTGTGTGCAGTGAATGCTGAACAAAATGGTCAGAGAAGTTTTTATCATACAAAAGAGAGAATTAAAAAGTAGAAGCATAAAAAGTTTTCAAAATCTCCCAAAAAAGACAGATGAAAATATAAAAATAGAAAGTTTTGAGTTCAGACCCTAAAATCGACCAAAATTTTTTGAACAATGATCTGTAACTACTATCAGACGTAATTCATACTTATTTCACTAACTGATCCTTCACAGCAGTAAACTGCTGTGCTGTAACATGGCATTGCTCAGTGTTAGTAAAAATAAGCCTTAAGCAAATAATAAGCAATGCTAATATAGTAAAACTATAGAACGCAAGTAAAAAAACAACACAATTATAAAAGTTTCTTTTTAAATCAACAGAAAAGAAGACCTCCCTTCACTGGGGACATTCCAGAACCATCTGGGCACAATCCTGTGCCATCCCACTGCTCTGGGAGGTGCTGGAGCAGGGAGGTGGCACCACATGGCTCACTGAGGTCCCTTCCAGCCTGACCCCTCCTGGGATTCCCACTCCCCACACCTCCAAATTTAGGAACTCCCATTTAGAAACCTACAGCTTCCTAAACACTGACAAGTCCAGGACTAAAATTCGTTCAGCAGGATGACCAAGTGATGGCAGAGCTGCAGCAGGAGCTTGGCCAGACCCCTGGGCAATGAGGATTGGCTCCAACTGGGACGGCTCCAACACAGGAACCAGGAGCAGCCCATTGCAGCGAGGGATGTCAAGGCTGCACAAAGTTGTGCAATTAGTTTCTGCCTTAATTATACTAAATTTTTGCCTTTCTGCAAAGTCAAAAAAAAAAAAAAAATCAGTGCATCGTTTCTAAAGAGAAATGCTGAGGTGCAATAAACCAGTTTGATATTGATACTGGATGGGGTCTGGGGCTACCTGGTCTTGTGGGAGGTGTCGGGATGAGTCTTGAAGGCACCTACCAACCAAAACAATTCTAAGGCTCTGTGATTGGTTTCCACTAAAATCAGCCATGCTTTTCTTAATTTCCAGCAGCACTGGGAGCAAGCAACCACGTGCAGATAATATTGGTTTTTTTCCCGCACCACGCTCTGATTCAGAGCAGAATCCAACCACTTCCACACTCCAAGAGTCAGAGGCAGCTTTGCCACGTGACAAACATCATCAATTCCTAGAGCAACCACAACTGAAGGCAGAGCTTGAAGAGGCTGGGAAATGTACTTCCCTGGATTTCAGGAGAGGCTGGGAATTGTACTTCCCTGCACTCCAAAATCTTCCAAAGCAAGGATGCACAATGTACTTAAAACTATCTCCATTCCTAACAGTACCACCATGTGGGTCCTCTTTGCTAGCTGAGTAACAGAAATTAATTAACCTTTATATTTGCTTGAAATGCATTTCCTTACTTCCCCTCGGTTTTGATAGTTCTAGCTTTCAAAACAGAGACAGCCAAGTTCAGAAAACAAAGTGTTCTAAGTAAAATAGCTTTCCTTTTTTTTATTTCGGGTTTTCTTTGGGGCTTTTGGGGGCATGGGGTAGTGGTAATTTCTTTGTAGGAAACAGGACTTTTCCTAAAAAAAAAGAAGTGGCTGAGGGGAAAAGAAAAAAAAAAAAGAGATAATTTTTATCTGTATAGGAATGAGAACTCAGTAATATTTTGATTGTTATTTTTAATTTCCTCCATCTGAATCCACTCTGGGAATAACATTCAAAACACGAGACCATTAATCATGTAAACTTCTGTTAACTCCTGACACCTCTCTTGTCCTCCCATACCACAAAAACCCCTCAAAATAAACAAGAAATTAAGTTCTGACCCCTCGAGGGAGACCTCCCAGCGTCCTCTGGAGGTTTTTGCCATGGCTATTCATTTCACAGGGAAAGTTCTGGGATGCCTTTCTGATGGCTCCAGCCTGTAACCCTGAGACAGATAAGCTCAGAGCTGGGGAACCGAGTCCAAGTCAGGAATTTATGGGAAAGCATGTGGAGCAGATGGTGGAGGAATGAGAGAGGAAAGGAGACACAGCTGAGAGAGAGTGAGTGTTGAGACTGTGTCAGATGGGAGAAGGAGGGAAATTACGCTGATCTAGAAATGTGCAGTGGAACTCTTCACTGTTGGATCGGTAAATAACCAGGGAAAGGCATCATTTTTCCCTTCAGGTGTTCCAGGGCTTCCATCTCCACCAGGTGAGAAAAGCTCCACTATGAATCCTTTTACTGATCCTGCAACCTTCCCATCAATGTCCCCAAAACTCACATTTCAGGACAGGCTCAATCCAGCCCTCCCTGACTGGGACCTTGAACTCAGTTCTCCACCCACTGCTTACCATGGATAGTGAACTCCCACCAGGATGGTTTGAAAGCCAGTTTTCAAGGAAATTTTCCTTCCTTGTTTGTAGAAAAAAAAGAAAAATTAACATATCCTGTAAATTAGCTCCAAAATGCACTCATAATTCCTGTAATTTTTAATGATGGTTAGTGAAACACTAGCTTCCCTCATTTCTCAGTATACCTGCTGCTATTCTCCTTTGAATACTGCTGAAATTATCAGTTTGCAAGTTTGGGTGTTAGGCTTAGATTTTATTTTCAGCACATGCAGCACAACCTGAACTGAGAATGAATATATATAATCTTTGAAAAGAGAAGAAATTAAAACAAATGAAAGGTTCTGATTACATGACTTTTAAAAAGTATGACTGCTTGTCCATTTTATATTGTGAGCTAATCCTGATTCCACTGGAAAAAAAAAATCCCTTTTTAAACTGGAGACTGCATAGGAGGCCACACCGTGCAGCTGAAGGAGAGAGGAGAGGAGAAGCCTTTCCACTTCACCCCCAAGCACACAGCCCCCAGCCCAGCCAATTCCCGCCACGGGCAGAAATCCTTGAGCTCCCACCATCAGGGATGCCCCAAAAGCACAGCTCTGGTGCCAAGTTCCCTTCTCACACTTTCCACCCCCAGCCTGGTGCCAAGGAAGAGCCAAATTCTTGCTGCAGGCAATAAAATGTTCCCAAGGGCCAGGGACAGATTTCCACACACCATTCCAGCCTGGCAGATCCAAAGGGATCCCAGCCCTCGTGATGCTGCTGTTAAACACAGGATCCAAGTGACAGAAGCGTCCCCATTTCCACCCACAGGCTGTCCCACAGCACCAGGGCACGGGGAAACACCAACACCACGACCCTGCAGGCTGAAATCTGGGGGAAAAGCCAGGCTGGAGAGCCCCTTTGGGAAAATCAAGGCGCTTGAGAGTGTCAGAGAAATGTTCACAGCCTGCAAAGGTGTTTTCTCTCTGGCAGCACCCAGGAATTCAGGCTGTGTCCCCACAGGGCTGCTCTGGCTTTGTGGCTGGGTTTGGGATGCTAAGTGCAGGGCTTGAGGACACAGAGCAGCTTCACCTTTCCAAGAGCCATTTTTGACACTGAAATTATTGCTTTGAATCAGGTGCTGATCACCACAAACATCCTGGGCTTGCCTTAGAATTCCTTCCAGCCAGGTAGAAACAAGCTTCCTGCTATCACTGCACCTCCAGTCAGAAGAAAAACACTAAAAAAGACCCCTAAAATTACAAATAAGCACATTCCACCTGTGACACAGTAGTTGCTAAAGCCCTTTGGTTTCCAGGAATTTCCTTAGAGTTCCTTCCAGCCAGGTGAGAACAAGCAGGCTTCCTGTTATCACTGTACCTCCAGCCAGAATAAAAACGTTGAAAAACACCCCTAACATTACAAATAAGCACATTCCACCTGTGACACAGTAGTTGCTAAAGCCCTTTGGTTTCCAGGATTGCCTGAATCAGAAGGGTTCCAACCCAAAAGAAGTGAGGAGTTGAAGCAGCACAGCGTGATCCCAGTCTGAGGGTTGGTGCTGACCACACATTTGTACCCCATGCAGGCAGAAATTCCGGGATGGAAGCTGTCATGCACGAAGGCCAGACACCACATCATCCAGGACACCTGCCAGTTATTCCTCATGATCCAGCATGATTTTCTGGGAATATCAGGGAGTACACCAGAATTGCAATTGCCGTTTACCCTCCGGTCCCAATAAAATAAAATAGAGTGTTTAAAAGATCAGTGACAAATCAAAGAAGCTCATACAAACAGCAGTCTGTTTTTAAATTCATTTTTTAAATTTCTGAGCTGTCAACTCAACAACATCAAGCAGAAAATTCTTTTTTCTGGAAGCAATATTCCTCTTGCTTTCTGCCCGACCATTGAAGCACTTCAATTTCAGAATTTCAGAGCCCAAACAAGAGGCAGATTTTTTATTTTAATAGCAAGATCAGTATGGAAAAATAAGCAACCAAACATACCTCCCCTCAAAACCCTTAATAGATCTTAAAGAAAATGTCCACAGGAATAAAAAATTCACTTGCATTTTGGACAGTTTTCTCACGCCTTGTTTTTGGGCAATCCAGTTTGCCCATTCCTTATACAATTTTGGTTTTAGCCTGGGCACAGCTGCCTTCTTGCCCAGATGTGGCCACATCTGGGTCTGTGGCAGCCCACTCATGTGTGTGGTGTGAGAGGGGACGAGCAATGGTGGAGGGGTGGGGAGGGACAAGGGGAGTGTTTCTTCTGACTATGACACAAAATCAAGTTATAAAGTGTTTTCCTTCAGAAAAGGCAACTCTGACACCGGTAAAAGTATCAATTCAATTTGAAGAGCAAGTGCTACTCTTCAGACATGGACTAGAAAACAACAATAGAAGGGAAGATGTTTGCCTTTTTACCCCAAAAGAAAGATGCTGGAGTCTAGGATCCAGCCATGCTGAGGATACAGCACCCAAGATAAGGATCATCCCCTAAAGGATGATGTCAACACAAAAAACAAATGGAATCAGAATAATTTGCCATGGAGAAATCAGATCTAAAATAGACACATGCCTGTGTACTAGAGAGTAAAACGCTGGAGCAACAGGGAGTAGCTTTGGCTCTCTCAGTCTTAAGATGGATTTTAAGAAACTGAGGAAATTTGTAAGAACGGGTGGTTGAAATAACTCAAGATTTTTTTTCGTGCATATTTACAGATTTGTGAAACATTACAAGTATTTTCATTTAGTGAAAGGACAAGTGGCAATGGCTTTAAACTGACAGAGGGCAGGGTTAGATGAGAGATTAGAAAATTTTTGGCTCTGAGGGTGGGCAGGCCCTGGCACAGGGTGCCCAGATTTGCTGTGGCTGCCCCTGGATCCTGGCAGTGCCCAAGGCCAGGCTGGACAGGCTTGGAGCAGCCTGGGACAGTGGAAGGTGTCCCTGCCCATGGCAGGGAGTGGAATAAGATGGACTTGAAGGTTCCTTCCCACCCAGACCATTCTGGGATTCCCTATTTCCAAGCCATGTTCAATACTAACCCTAAGAAAAGTGTTAGTTTTGTTGCTCCAGGTTTGTTCTTATTTGCTTCCATGAGCTGCTATTTTCTCATTATCTCATATTTTAGTTTAAAACCAGTGTTGCTGGGGAAGGGTCATCAACTTATCTATTTTCAAGTTAAGATATCCATCTATAGAGACCCCTATAAATAATTAAAAATGGCAATAGCCATAATGGCTTTTTAAGAGCACAAATGAAGACACATTCAGAGTCTTTAAGATTGTGCCCTCTGTATAAGAACAGGTTTAAGGATTGGAATATTTCAGGTCTGCAGGAATGCTCTTAAAGGAAAATGATAAAAAGAGCATAAGGGATTTCAAGGAGGACAGTGATCTTGTGAGGCAAACCATTTCAGACTCTACAGATAAATGGCTGGAGGAAGATAAAGTCAAAAACAAACCAGAAAATTATATAAAAATCACTCTCCCATTTTTCCCTACTATTTACACAAATGAGTAACAGCATTACCCTAGATTTCTTGTATATCAGGTCATCTGATCTTCTCAGAAGATAAAGAGGACAAATATTTCTATTTACACGGTGAACTTAGAAGTGTGCTGCTTAACTACCCTGCTGGTTTTTTGTTGTTATTTTAATCAGTTTATAACACAACCGCTCCTGAAGTTATATAATTGTTCTGTCATTTTTTTACAGGCCAATTCCTTAAACTGGAAGTGAAATCACTGGTATGAGTGGTGCATTTTCTAATGATGCCATTGGTTGTAAAGGATGAACAAGCCAAATGAGCCGAAAGTCAGACAGACATTTCTGAAGCCATTTCTTTCAAAAGCAGCGCAGATCACATACCTTACCCTTCACAAACCAGGAGATTTTAATAATTTATTTCCCTAAGGAGTTTTATGACCCCGGGGATAACAAATTTAGCTGTCTAATTATTAAAGTGCTTAAGTCTAGGAATAGATGATTTTTCTAATATTCCAATCGTTATCCTCATCAACACATCAGGGCTAAGATTTAACACACTCAGTGTGGCAAAACCCTGCTTAAAAGCACTGGCTGTGGCTGCTGAAGCACTTCAGAGCAGTCATAACACAGTACAGTAACAGCAATAATCATACTCTTATTTTAATTGTATCCATCTGACTTACAGTCCAACACAGAACAGTCCACATTAGCAGTGCTGAGCTGCTTTGAGCTATTAATGTCATGTTCCACCGTGGGGTATTTCAGGGGCTTGTAACTTTTCTCCTAAACGCACCAGATTGTTAAAATTCATGGCTACATGTTTATCTACAAGTAAATAATAAAGGGACTGAGAGTTTTTAAAAAACAATTTTAGCCATTAGCGAGATAGTCTGGTTGATGTTTAACAGATCCTGTTCTAATCCTTCCTGTGTCAGAAATTACAGCTGATGTTAAAGAAGGAAGCACAGAGTTTCACAAGCTCCCGAGTACCCTGCCTTTAACAGTCCCCACATGTCTCAGCAAGATGAGTAATTGTCCATCAGCCTATGGTTCATTAGGGATCAGAAATCAATTGAGTGGGAGGGCTCAGCATAGCAGGTTATACAAACCTTGGCTGCGCTGGATTCCTGATGAATAGAGTAGTTGGGAAAGGGAAACTTTAATCTGATGGCTCCAAGGTAGTTAGGCTACTGACAGCCATGCAGTGTAAGGCTAATTGGGCTGGCAAGGAACAGAGGTAGAGGACAGGGTCCAAGCAGAGAATCAAATGCTCCTTTGGAGCTCCAGGGCCAGCAGAAAGCTTGTCTGGGAGGATGACCTACTGTATAAATGAAAGGCTCACAAAAATTAACCAAGTAGAGAAATGCTCCTTAGACGAAAAACATGTTTTATGGCTGCGGTTAAAAGTGTGCTGCTGCAAATAGCATCTCTGCGTGTCACAGGCCAGTTTCAGCCTGGATTTTATCACCTATTAAAATTAAAATAATTTTGGCTGAATCCTCTCTCTCCACGGATGCTGTTTCCTCTCACATTTTCCCTCCACATCTCTGCTGTTTTGGGAAGGTAACGAATTATCAAACCGATATGATTTCTTCCCTTTTCCAGGGAATTCACAGCTCCTTCCCCTTACCTCCTTAAAAGCAGGATTTTACTGTAGTCACCCAGACACAGGGAATGTGAGTAAAGTTCAGCATCCATTTCCCCGCTTCCATCATTCTGTACAAAATGAATTATGGAACAGGCAAGTATTATAACAAGACAACGATTAAGAAAGATATTTGGGGAGAGCAGTGATCTCCAGCAACAGATGAGCTCTCTTCCTGGTGCCGAAAATACTTGATTTAGACTCCTTCAGCAGAATGAATAGGGTGAGCTAAAGTGTCTACATCTGCTCAAGGCTGCATGGCTTTAATCACTGCTGGCCTTAGTGGTCTGCATATGCTTGCAGAAATTCTTACAATGAGATGAATAAATACATGAAAGCGTTTGCCCGCATGACGGCACAAGGCAGAGGTTCTGAATAATGATGGATGAACCTCAGAGGAGATCATAGGTTCCATTTAGCTGAGTGCTGCCCCATTAGGGTAAGAGCCCTAACTACATCAACCACTTAAGCCTGCACAAGTGGGCTGCAAACTGCTGCAGGAGCCACAGCTCTGCCACTCCTGCCTGAGAATAACAGGGAAGAAACTTTTGTCTTGCTGTCACAAGGCCAGCAGCAGCAGGATTTTAGGAACTACCTCCAAACTAAAAAAAAAAAGGCAAAACAAAAAAAAAAATCCTTAGGGAGAGTGGAAGAAACTCAGGAAAGTTGTTGTATGGCATTTTCAAGTTCAGGTATTTCCAGCGCAACTCTTCCTGTGGGCTTGAGGAGAGCTTTGGGGAATGTGGTTCCCATCACAGCGGAGCAAGGAGCCTGTTCTCTTCATGCAGTCTCTATAAAATACTGATTTCCCACCATGGAATAAGGGGAAGGGCAAGTACAACCGTATGAGGATACTGAGGCCCTGGCACAGGGTGCCCAGAGAGCTGGGGCTGCCCCTGGATCCCTGGAAATGTCCAAGGCCAGGCTGGACAGGGCTTGGAGCAACCTGGGATAGCAGAAGGTGTCCCTGCCCTTGGCAAGGGTGGAATGAGATGATCTTCAAGGTCCCTTCCAACCCAAACCATTCTGTGATTCTCTGATAAAACTCATGGAAGTCTACCAGGATTTTTTCCAATGAAGATAAAGATCTTCTAAAGTTGCTTTTGTGGAGCTCCCAGATGAGCTCAAAAGCAGCAATTTGTAACTCTTTCTAAAGGAAATTTAATGAGTGGGATTTACCACTCTGAGGTTGCAAGTATCCTGCTTCCATATGGGACACAGCCAGGAGCTGGTTGATGATTTCTCCACTTCTTTGAACTCATACTCCAAGCATGTAGCATCTCCTCTGCACATACTTCACTTTCTATGAAAAATATTATGTGATTTACTCCTATGAAAGGTCCGACTACATCCTGATTTGCAGAACTAAGTGCAGAGCTTGCATCTAAGAGTACTGGAATATTTACAAAGCCTCCCTATGATTTCAGCAAGCTCTGGATCTGGCTTTATATGGGCTGGATCTTTATTACCCAAGCACATACAAGAGTAGGTAGATTTTTAAAACCCTGTGTAGACAGCTGTGATGACAAAAAATGAGTCATATACAGTGTCCTGTAAGTAATTACTCAGATTTCCTTTTCTCATTCTTAAGAAAAAAAAATATAAATTTTAAAGCACTAGAAGTAGTACTACTAATTTAATTTTGTCGTCCCTAACGAAGAATTTTCTGGTTTCTGTAAGTTTTCTTTGAAGTGACTCTTGGTAAAGACATGAATACAAGGGGCTGGAATGCTCACTTCAGCACAGCCCAATCTAGAGCTAGACAAAGACATTCCTGGTATTTAACTTTCTTCTTTTTGTTTTATTTTTTTTTTTTTTAAGTTGTTGTTTTGAAACTTCCACTTTTATGTGAAGCTTCATGACATCCTGAGTCAAAGCAATAAATGCAGCACATTTTCTGGGTCACAACACTCCCATCCCCTTGAAGAAATCATGCCAAATAGCTGTGTCTGTATTCACTCAAAATAATACTTCCTCTAAAAATGCATGACATCTTATATGATTTACATCATGTTATGTTGTGGATTAGGTTAATGACTTCTTGTGCTTCTGTGAACCACTCAAAGTACCATGGCCCAGATTATTATTTTATATAAAATATAAATAGAGTATATTGCTGAACTGGTGGGTTATTTAACACATGTATTTCCACATGGGTCTAGAAAGAGGGGTGGGGACCAATGTGTAACGAGCTCCTGCTTCCTGTGTAAAAACCAATGAATTCTACTGCTTCCCAGAGCTAACTGGGCTATTTACAGATGAGAATTAAATGCTTTTCTAGCTTTGTTCTGGGTTTTTTATTTGGAATGTGTGTATGTGTGCCTTGAGTACCAAAGTGCTTCATCTCAAGCGCAGCGGCAATTGTAAAAGTAACGGTTAAAGAGAATTTTTGGGTCATCTATTGCAGCCCTCTTTGGATGAAAAGCAGCATAGGGAAAATGTTTGCTTAACTAAAAGAATAGTGAGCAACCAGTGAGCAACCAATAGATCACAGCAGACATCCTCAAAATAACTGAATTTGAACAAATTCCTATTGTTTTACTTCATGTGCAAAACCATTTAAAACATATACAAATATTTCTTCTAATTATAAGATGCATTTAGTTAATATCAGACTTTAAACTAAAAGATTTGGAGTCACTAAATCACTCACAGGTGGCAAATAGGTGGCGTCACAATGATCAGGTGCACTCTGAAGGTAAAATGGGGATAGGAATTAATAGAAAAGAAATAGAAAAGAGGCGCACACATTACAGAGAGAGAATGTTTAGAAGAGATCTTAGGAAGAAATTCTTCCCTGTGAGGGTGGCCAGGCCCTGGCACAGGGTGCCCAGAGCAGCTGTGGCTGCCCCTGGATCCCTGGAAGTTTCCAAGGCAGCTTGGACAGGGCTTGGAGCAGCCTGGGACAGTGGAAGGTGTCCCTGCCTCCCTGGCAGGGAGTGGAACAGGATTTTTCAAGTTCCTTCCAACCCAAACCATCGTGGAATTCTGTGATAATTCATTACTTTTCTTCTTAAATCTGCTGTGTTCACATATCTTGGATATCAAACTCTCATTTTCCTCATCACCCTCACCTGGAAAAATGCATAAAGACACCAACATGGAATAAAGAGAAATCAGGATAATCAGATATCATCACTTCTCCAAAAGAAAGGATCCAAATTCAGCACTGGAAACATTTGAGAAAAGTTGCGCCAAATGAGAGATCAAAACCCCAACTCTATAGTGTCTAATAAAACAAGGAGTCAGCAGCACTCAGACAAGAGGTACCAAGCTGCAGCTTACCAAAACCAAGTGTTTCAGACACACATTGCACAACTGAGCTGTGGAACTCACTGGGAAGGTGAGGGTTTTAAATGGGATTAATTACCAGAGTGTCTGAGCAATGAACAGAAGCAGTGGAGTAGACAGAACACAATGATGTGGCCACAGCTGTGTCACCTCTGTCTCACTGCCAGCATCAGCAGGGTGTGCCAGGAGAGTCTCTCTATTCCTGGACTGTTCTTACACTTCTCCTTAACAACTGCTGGAGACAAACCACTGAACAACTTTGGGCTTTGTGGAGTCACACCTTACACAGGAGTGAAGGTCCTTACGCTCACTCCTACCTGTAACGTACTGATAAAACTGACACATTTTCCTGGATTTCTTGAGAAAAAACTATTTAGAAATACTCGGGGGAAAGAGTCATTTCTGACCAAAAAAATCCCCACTCTTTTATGTACAACATATGCTTCCATGGATCTTCAGTGAAACAGGACATGAACTATAACAGATTATCATCCACAGATTAGGTAGAGGATGCTAATTAATATTTGGAAGTTAAGAAAGACTG
Source organism: Calcarius lapponicus (assembly GCA_039654755.1). Lineage (NCBI taxonomy): Eukaryota > Metazoa > Chordata > Aves > Passeriformes > Fringillidae > Calcarius > Calcarius lapponicus. Next base: position 23,763,985 of record CM077470.1, read on the forward strand.
TTTCAATGCTTTTCTGGGCCCTTTTATTGCAATCAACTGTAATTCACCACAGGAATAATCCACAGAGAGGAAACAGGGGCAATCCAGTCCCTGATCACTCAAAACAACGATTGGGTGATTTCTCCAAAATATTCTTCAGAAAAACAAAAATCATTGGGATCAATCCAGAGGTAATTCGGTGAAATTTAATGGCCTGTGGTATACAGGAGGTCAGACTGGATGATCTAATCATTCCCTTTGGCTTTAAACTTTATGAATCATGCTCGAGGTGGAACTGGTAATGGGAGTCATCTAATGGGAGTGGACATTGAAGCAACAGCCCTGGTGCTTAGGGAAGCAGAGAAAGCTCACAACATTTGGCTTGAGGAAGATGAAACCAATTAAAAAAGCTTCCCATAAGAGGAAAAAACTGCCAGAATGGATTAAAGGGAGAGGTGTAGGCCTCGGTGTTTGGCATGAAAAAGCTGAGGCCTGAGTTAGCCTAAGCAGGGAGAGAAATGAGCATGGCCAAAGTCATGCCTGACCTCAAGTCTTTGGGGCAAGAGCAATTTTTCCTGCTCTGAGCATCCCTTTACCCCATTCACCCCTGAATGAACCCGCTGGCTCTGGCAGCCGCAGTCCCTTTGCGGGGGGATTTGGGGATTTACCACGTGGAAGTTGAAGTTCCCAGTTGTCCCATGTCACTGTGCATCCTCTCCATCACCTCTGCCTTTGGAAAGGGTTATGGCATGAAGACCTTTCTTTTTCAGTGCTCTGGGCCCCTCCATGGCACTCATACACAGCCCACCTTTTTTCTCCTCATAAAAGGTGTCCAAAGCACCATTTGGGTTTGTTATTTTCTGAGCCCAAGAGTCGTAGACTTCCAATTGATCTGGAGGTCTTCCAATCCACACAATGAAAAGGAATATTAATTTCAACAACAACAACAAATTACAGCATTGGCTTCCTAAAACAACCACCCATGACACAGCAAAAACTGCAGTTTGGGCTTGAAGGGGGAAGAAAACTTGGAGCTATTTAATAAAAACTTGGAGCTATTTAATAAAATACCTCCAAGATTTTATTGTATAAAATAACTTGGAGCTCGTGGGGAGCTTTGTGTTCGCCGAGAATTAACACGAGAACAGCACCAGCGCAATTTGCTGCTCTGCATTTTTTAAGTTTTTTCCTCTAAGAAGTGTGCATTATTTATAGAAGTAGCCTGATTTACACGTGGCTCCTCCAGAGCCGCCGGACGGCGCATCCCGAGCTGCTGCATCTCAGCTTATCTCCTGGAAATATCTGTTTGAATAGCAAAATGAATATCCCTCTGATCAAATATACAAGTCCCTCCGCATGAAAATCAATCCTCTGCACAAGACATATTTTGAAGATTTAAGTGGGGTCTAAGTACTGCTTAGTCCTTGTGCATGCACAAGAGTGAATACCACCCACCGGGAAAAATATGCCATGGAAAAATTCATAAATAACTTCCAATAACAAAGACATTTGAAAATGTCATGATCTTCTTCACATATTTCATACACAGAAAATGTAGTATAAATTCAAGGAAAACATTAATAATTACAAGTTATTTGCTCAGGCCTAACGAGCAGCAGCAGCCTAAAAAGTACTGGCAGATGTCTAGGCAAAATAAAGATAAACACAGTTGGGTTCAAACCACATTTTAAAATTCTAGACTGAGATTTACAGGCTTTTTGGATCCTGTGACTTTATGCTGTTTGTTTACGAGTTTAAAAAATTTAAAGGAGGATAAAAAAACTGTTTGCTCTGCGAGCATGAGCCTTACATCTTTCTTTGCAGTTTGCCTGTTTATCCAGATCAAAATATAATGTTCAAGACATTTTCCTTCTGTTGAACAAACCACTGTCAGAAGAACTTTGCCCACAGTTTATAGTTATTGTATGGAAAGTGTGCTTTGTAACAGAGATAAAAAGTTACACTGCTTTTATTGGTAGAGTGGCCGTGAAACATTTTTTTTTTAATTTAAAAAAGTATATATTAAATATCTGCAGGGCTCCGACCTCCAGAACCAATTGTTGATTGCTCGTAGTGTAGGAGATGTTCAGCTATGAAGATATGGTTCATGAATTGGGAGGGTGTGACTAAATCTAAGTGGTTTTATTTAACAGATCATTATACTATGCCTTTTTTTTTAATGTACTAACCAGAAAAGTCCATAACCAACTCAGCTTCTGACATTCAGACATTTATATCATTGCAGAAGGAAAATATCATATAGCAAAACAACAAAACACTGCTACAATTTCCTAAATACACATTTTTGTCTAAGGAATACTACAAAAAATACTTTTCCTTCTCTCCATTTTAACAGAAGCCTTATAAAGATGTGAGTTTTGGATTTTGAATTTTCTGATTTCACACCTTTTTTTTTTTATTTTGAACATGGACTATTTTCCAGCTAATTCTTGGAAAGTCAGCATGCTGAATGCACTTCACATCCCGTCTTTTATTTGCAATGCAATCCTCCAAATGGAAAACTCGAATTTTTCTTTATTTTTTTTTTTAGAAGTGCAGTTTTTAAGGAAAGGTTTGTCATAATCAAATTGGAAACACTGTCCAGAAAGTAGCAGGGCGTGACACCACATAGCAATGACACATCAGGGTAATGATGAATATTATAACCTATAAAGTATCACATTTTGTTTGTTGCAAACAGAAACTTGCCAAAGACAGCGTGTTCTAGCTAGAGCTGTGAAAAAAAAAATCACTAATATTTGTTTCCAAAGATCTGCATGAAGCCATGGCAATTTTTATGAATATTTGCAAATCAAAACCAGATTAAAGTTTCAAAAATCTAATTTTTCTGGTTTTGGTACAATGATAGATTAAATGTTCTCCAAACAGATCAGAAATTCAATGAGGTTTGAGAACTACTTTCCTCCCCCCAGCAAGTCATCTTCAGATTTAAAATAATTTTCTTAGATTATTTGCCTTTCTTTTCTTTTAATCCCTTCTGAAGAAAGAAATACTTCCTGTTTTCATTCAGAATAAAAATAACAGCGAGGCAAATTGCATTCCAAATGTTTAACTTTTCATGAAACAGGTGAAAAGTTATTACATGCTGGTGAGATTTTTTTTAAATAGGATCTTTATTCCTTGCTTAAGGGGGGCAGAGAGAGAGAGAGAGAAAGAGAGAAGAGATGAATGGCAGTGACATCTGAAAATATACAACTCCTTTATATTAAGAGAGTTTGGTCACATAAACCTTCTGTCTTGTTGCTCTGAGACCCTTTAATAATGCTTGATACCACTAAAGTTTATTGGTTTTATTCATGAAAGAAAAGAAAAATAAGAATTTTAAATAATAGGCTGATCATAAACCTGAGCTCAATGAGTGATGAAAGAGTATTTTCCTCTGGGGAATTACAGTAGTTGGAAGGGTTTGTTTGAATGTAACCCCAAGTTAAAAAAAAAAAAAAAAAGGAAAGAAAAAAGGAAAGAAAAAAAAAGGATTAATGCTTTAGCAGGTTGAAGGGGAAAATTATTTTCTGCATTAGTCTTGCTATGAGCCATCCTGAGCATTAGGTGCTACTGTAATAAGTCAAACTACTATAAGTGAAATAATGTTCCTACATGTAGTTTCAGGCTATTTTATAGCGAAATATAGTGGTCTTTTTAATTAGAAGATGTATAAGAAAAAACAAAGTTCTCCATCCTGGAGTCAAGACCTGATTTACACTTTGCTTCCGTGGAACAGATTCCAGTTTTTTTTTCTTTTAAACTTCAGTCAGGAAAACTATTCTCAATTATTTTTATTAAACAGGTTCTAAATGCTTGAAAGGCAAAAAAATCTTATGTGCAATACGAGAACAAACTATTTTGTCTCATTTTTTCGCCTGTAACTTTTAAAAGGCCTCCAAATTAGGATACTGCTACATTAAGCTTTTGACATTTGTCCAGTTAAAACTATTGACTCATACTTTCGTTTCTTCCCCCTCAAATTACTACAGTGCCACAGCTGATCTAACTATATTTTCCATTTCTTATAAATAGCCACAAGAAAAGTATTAATTATCCTTGTACGATTTAATGCACCAACTGCCTTAACCTTTCAGGTTTCCTTAAACACCAGCATAACAAGGCATATCCATGGCAGCAAATGTGATTTATGACAGGAATCTTTAATTTCTGTTTTTAAATATGTTACCCACCGATCTGCATACATTTAAATTCGCCTGCAACACTTTTCTCTGTCTTGAGGCTGTTGTTTAATATTCAAGGATGATTTTTGTCCACATACATTTTGGTCTATGTCACCTCAGATTAAATTATTACTGTTTGCAGCCTTTTTGGAGCAGGCCTCAGGCCCTTATTTACAAGAATCAATGAAACAGTAATGAAAATCCATTTTTCATACTATCAGCTCTGGCCTGCTTTTATTTAGTTAGCTGTGTCTAAGCAAGCAATTCATTTTGTGCAAATGTCACGTTGATAAAACAGGACGAGCCACCAAAGGGTTAATCATGAAATAAAGCCTCTGCTTTGGCCAGCACCCCCCCACAGCAAAGCACATCTGTAATGGCAAAATTAAAAAAATATTTTCTTAATGCATGCAAAGTAATGTATATTGACACATAAGCAAGCCTTTTCATGATGAATATTGAAATATATATGCAAAGCACAGGAAATGTGTAACATGTTATAGATCTTTCAGTGTACATTTAGAGGAAATGAGCCATTTATATTCCACAATTTAGTGAATACCTACTGTTTATTGGTACAGAGCACATAGGAGTATATTTGTCTTAGTAATTTATTTAGGTAAATATATTTATTCTTCTAGGGGTTCTTGTGCTTTTTCTGGTTCTATAGTACTAGACATAAATATTTAACAATGCATTGTCTCAAATGTTATTCATGTAATTTATCAGGGGAAACAGTGGAGCTGGAATAACTTTTAAAGGCTGCACCTTCACTTAAACCTGAGATTGATTTAAAATGTGGGAAACTGGGATGTTTCTCCACGTACAGTAAGGACAGGGATGCTTCCCCTGGAGGGAGTCACGGAGCTCAGAGAGGGGAAATGGCAGATGGGTCACTCCTCCCTCCTGGGCTGTCTTCTCTCACCTCCCCACAGGAAAAACAGGAGTGAATGAGGCTTTTTTCCAAAGCAATTACTCCTGCTCTGTATCACCTCATTTCCCTGCCTCTGAGGTCCCTCTCACGCTCGCTCAGCTGGGAAGTCACCTTCTGGCTCCATCAGAGCCATCCCAAGGTCTCCTCAATCCCTGCCTGTGTCCATGGGACACTCCAGGAACCTCAGGTGTGAGGGGCTGCTCACAGCAAAGGGAATTTTTCCCTCTGTCAACTCATTTCTGAGTATTGTATTTGCTGGGAATGTCCCAACGAAGGCAGGAATGATGAATCTGACTCCATGTTCTCAGAAGGCTAATTTATTACTTTATGATACTATATAATATTAAAGAATACTATACTATACTAAAGAATACAGAAAGGATGCTTACCAAACGCTAAAATGCTAATAATGAAAACTCCTGACTCTTTCCAGAGCTTGGCACTGACTGGCCAATGAGACAAAAGAATTCACATGAAACCAATGAAACAATCACCTGTGGGTAAACAATCTCCAAACACATTCCACATGTGAGCAAAACAGAGGAGAAGCAAATGAGATGAGAATTGTTTCCCTTTTCTCTGAGGCTTCTCAGCTTCCCATGAGAAAAATCCTGGGAGATTTTTCCAGAGAATGTGAATGCCACATCTGAGAGCAGCAGCCAGCCAGCTCCTGGGCGTCCCAGGACAGATTTCCCTCCCTTATTCACTGGTGCCCGAGCACAGAGTTTGTGAGTGGCCTGTTGGTGCCTGCTGACATCCCCTGCCCCAGCGTGGGACCCTGAGCTCCTCCTGAGCACACTCAGCCCCCTGAGAGCATTTTGGTGCTGACATGGAGGCCATGAGGACATTAACTGATCATCTCCTCTCCTGGCTCTGCTTTCTCCGTGTCTACAGCTCCCACCCTGCCAACCTGAGTGAGTTTGGAGCCGCTTCTTCCTCACCTCCCATTCAGGCTGGCACTGCTACAGCCTTTTTGAACTGTAAATTCAGAGTATTTCCTTTCAGACTGCACACCAAGCACTGAAGCACTTGTCAGTACCTCTTTTTTTGTGATCACTGCCAACACAACGCACGCAGAGTTTGGTCTGGATTTATTTACTCATAGAATTGCAGAATTATTTGAGTTGAAAGGGACCTTAAACTCATCTCATTCCACATTCTGCCATGGACAACTTCCACTAGACTAGGTTGCTTCCAACCTGTGTTTCTTCCTTCTTCTGCCTCTCTTTGTCCCACCCATTTGAATTCAGAACCCCACCAAGGAAATGATTTCCACCAGAAGGATGGGAGAAGGTCCCACACTGGGGACAGAGTGGCACTGGGGCATTGGCCATTTATTTACTGGGACAGTGGCCCATTTATTTACTCATAGAACTGCAGAATTATTTGAGTTGAAAGGGACCTTAAACTCATCTCATTCCACTCCCTGCCATGGACATCTTCCACTAGACTAGGTTGCTTCCAACCTGTGTTTCTTCCTTCTTCTGCCTCTCTTTGTCCCACCCATTTGAATTCAGAACCCCACCAAGGAAATTATTTCTACCAGAAGGATGGGAGAAGGTCCCACACTGGGGACAGAGTGGCACTGGGACATTGGCTATTTATTTACTCACAGAACTGCAGAATTATTTGAGTTGAAAGGGACCTTAAACTCAACTCATTCCACTCCCTGCCATGGACATCTTCCCCTAGACCAGGTTGCTTCCAACCTTCTTCTGCCTCTCTTTGTTCCACCTATTTGACCACAGAACCTCTCCAAGGAAATTATTTCCACCAGCAGGATGGGAGAAGGTCCCACACGGGGACATTTTTCCTGCTGGCACTGAAAAAATGTTAACTAGGAGGAGCAAGTGGGAGAGAAAATAGTGCTGAGAGATTTGCAAGGGGAAAAATAAAGGCTCTTAAGAAATAATTATTCATGGCATAATCTCGAAAATGCAATGCTTATCACTAGACAGGCAACTGGCCTATCATTCTCAAACTAGAAACTAAAATTAAAAAAATACCCAGCAACTCAAGATTCATGGAGAGGTGGGGGAAAAAAAAGAAAAACCAAGCCTCAGCTTTCTAAAAAAAATACTTCAGACACTGAGTAATTTAAGTTTTGGGCACTTGTAAATTTTGACACAGTCTGCCCAGAGATTTAAAGTGGTAAGGAAGTGTAGGGCAGCTCTACAAGGAAAAACCCAAGGAAAACAAAACTTTTTCCCCAAGTCACAGTGCAACTATATAGAGAGAAACTGAGTACAACTTAGGTTAAGTGTGGAGGCTGGATCTTGGTGCTGGCACAGAAAAAACATGGATACTCTGGGTTACTTTAGAATTGGGCTTGGGCCAGGAAAAAAAGGCACAAGAACGATGGTGAGGTTACAGAGATAAAAACTGCACTTAATTTGGAGTAACACTCCTCTGTAGGATCCCAATATATCAGACAAAAAATAATTATTTTATATAATCACTATCAGTGGACAGATACCCACACTGGTTTCTGTCCTTCAAGGAAGGGGAAGAGATGAGAAGAAAAGCAAAAATTTTCTCTTTTGAAGGACAGCTGTATACTTTATCTTCCTCATATACTTTATCTTGCCTTTTGCAAATGATGGCTAGAGCTTCATGCACACTAATATTTGCTGCAGAAATATTCCAATATATACACCCATATGGTGAATATGATCATAAGTTCTCAATAGAGTACTGTGGGAATTCAGAACGGGACCCAAAGCTATAAATTAAAGAAGTGCAGTCTGCAAGTTGTGAAACACTTTCTACACCCATGTGTCTGTGGGCATCCCAACAGCAGGACACCAGTCCTGCTCCATAAAAAATCCAGAATTCATCCAAAGCAACTCTCTGACCTTCCAGACAAAAGATCCAAAGAACATGTACTATTCCTGAATACTGTAACCATGAAAAACACTGTTTGCTTGGTTGGTTGGGGTTATAATGCCATATAGTCTTTATTTTCACATGCTAAAACTCATTTCTACATCCCCATCTCTCTCTGTCTTTCCTGGAAGTAATGCTGAAAGAGGAAAATGATTGCAGCCTTCTCCCAATAAAGTATAAGAAAACTAGGTGAAAGTCCTGAAATTTTCATTATAGCACAGGCTATAAACTTGAACTTCATAAAAAAAATATATATGAAGTCACTAATAATATAAAAAAAAGTTGTCACAAGATCAATATCATATTACAGAGGTGTTTTTGCTTGTTTTTACCAGATCAACATTATTTTTGGATATCACATGCTTGGTACATTGATCAAAATATTCCAATCTTATCCAGCACTTTCATTTCCTGTTGCTTTCTTTTTGGTTAGACATCTACTTTGTTTTTTGTGTTGTGCCATGTGCCTTGCTTGGCACTGACAAATTAATTTCCATTCTTTAAACTTCCACATTCCAGCGGCGTAAATTTGACACCACAACCGCGAAGAACGCCTGCTTTATTTTTATTTTTCTTGTTTTTCACTTTTCCCCTTTTGCACTTTTTTTTTTAGAAGACGTCAGACAAATCCTCCGCTATGATCCTGGATGCTTTCAGTTGATAATAACCATCACCTCCTTGGATGATTACAAGGAATAAATGACAGCATTACAGCAAACGTGTTCAGCATTTATCACAGAACATGACAGAACACGGCCCTCGGAGCGCAAATGGGCCCATTGCACTTCTGCTGTTGTGGCTGTTTCCAGAGAAAGACTCCTCTTGGCTCTACCAGAGCATATTAAGGCACTATCTGGCCAAAATTATTGACTGCCTGATGGGTCAGGCAGTCGTGGAAGGGCCTGGATGCCATTTGCAGAGCTGCTGACCTATTTATTTACTCTGCTCCAACCCAGCCTCTCTCAGAAGGAACCCTCAGGGTTTACAGTGTCAACAGCCCCGTGCTGTTTGTTTTTCTGCTCAGCCCACTACTTATTCAACACAAGATCAAGAGGGGACTCTGTTAATTCGCATCAAGTTTTGTCACATAGCATAAAAAAAAAAAAAAAATAAAATGGGAATTTGAGCAGCGTTGCGGGGCTCATTGTGCCCACTGGAAAATGTGATTCCTACACATCAAGGGAGTGCCCACCATGCCATTCCAACCATTAAATTTTTTCCTTCAGACCCAAATCACTCCATTCCAATGCTGTCAATGCAAAAAGCAGAAAAAAGTATTAGAAGGTGTGACAATGTTCACAGGGGTCCCAGGACCAGGGAAGAGACGAGAATCTTGACTCCATGTTTCAGAAGGCTTGATTTATTATTTTATTATATATATGATATTAAAACTATACTAAAAGAATGGAAGAAAGGATTTCATCAGAAGGCTAGCTAAGAATAAAAAAGGAAAGAATGATAACAAAGGCTTGTTTTGTCTGTCTGGGACAAAACTCTGTCTGGGACAGAGTCTCTGAGCCAGCTGACTGTGACTGGCCATTAATTAGAAACAACCACATGAGACCAATCCCAGATGCACCTGTTGCATCCCACAGCAGCAGATAACCATTGGTTACATTTTGTTCCTGAGGCCTCTCAGCTTTTCAGAAGAAAAAATCCTAAGGAAAGGATTTTTCATAAAATGTGTCTGTAGCAAGAAGGTTCTTTCTGCAGCATTAAAGAGCTGGAGATGAGCAGAAGATGCACCAGCTGATAATTACCTTTAGCTGCATAAAGTTGTTGTGTTTAGATATTTCTAATAGCATGGAAGGAGAAAAAGAAAATGGGAAGGATGAGATTTCTCATCTCATGCTGAAATCTTGAGCTCTGAAAAAAAAAGCCCTCTACCCCAAGCTGGACACAATTTCTTGAACACAAAATCTGAGAACAGAATTAGATGGGTTGAATACTCAATTTAATTTGGACAACTTCAAAATAGACTATTCCATATAACTTCAAATCTATTTCTTTTCAAAAATATAATTTAACAGCAAGCTACACATCAGTAAGCACCTTCAGACTGAATATTTCCAGTTTTTAACAAACACATTTCTACTGCATAAATCCATGATGAACTTGGAGCAAGCTGGCATCATAGTTTGGGTTTGTTTGCTAGTATTTATTTTATTTTCATAAGTATATATTCAGTTTGGAGTTTGATCACTACCTCTTTCCTGTAGATCCTTAAGGATGAGATTAGAATTAAAGTGTCTTCACTTCCAACCTATGTTGATACTCTATCCTCCTCATATTTTACAAGTGGTGGCAAGAGCTTCATCCACATTAACATTTGCAGAAATATTTTCATATACACACCCAACTAAGTACTGGGAAGAGCCACTGCCTGTCAAACCAGGGGAATGAAACCCTTGCTATGAGCACAAGTGCCACCTCCCTGCTGTGAACTGGGAACCAAAAGAGGTCAAACAACACATTATGGTAAAACAAAATATTCCTGAGAACCAATTTCCAAATAACAAACAGGCAACAAAACAACAAAAAAGGAACTAAAACTGGCATAACACAAATATGCAATGAAAGCAAACCACATGCCAGTCATGTAATTCAGAAAGAGTCACAGAAGAGTGTTAATACTGAAATTCTTTAAATTTCTGAATGTTAAGAGAAAGAAATAGATGAATGAGCTGGTAGGGATAACTGTTGCCAGTGAATTTGCAAGTGGAATCTCAGTGTCCCTGCAGACAAATGGGTCACCATCAACACCAATCCAAGGAAAAGGAAAGCTACAGGAGTTTTGGACTGCTCCTGTATCAGTTGCTGATCAGAGTGAAGATGCGCAGCTGCAAATACAACCAAGAGAATTTCCTTTACCCTTCAGTGCAAACCCCACTTTTTGGGATTCCCTACAATGGTCAGAAGGCCTTGTATGCTCACTTCTTCCTGTCCAGCCCCAAAATTAAATTATGCCTTCTGCAGCTACTTTCTCTCAACCTTTCTCTCAATTACTCCTTAATTTTATTATTTTTCCTGGCTTGTTTAATCTATTACCAAACTTTATTAACTTTTTCTGCCCAAACAGCCAAACATGCCACACAACTAAGGTAAAACTCAGCATAAAGCCTATGCGTAGTTATTATTTTTCATTAATTATATTAATTATCCCCCTCTTTTTTTGTTTTTTGTTTTTTTTTCTCTCTTTATCCAGGTGGAAAAAGGAAAGATAAAGAGTCTCAGACACCAAGATATTTGAATCCACAGTCCCATGGACAACAGAGAAAGGAGAAGTCCAGACCTTTCAGGCACTTAAATGTCCTTTGATGCTTCCTAATTCTACTGATCTGGTGTTGTTCTATAAACTTGCTCAAAAGTTCAAAGTTTCTTCAAGTCCTCCCTCTTAAAAGACCCTTTTGAGCATTGAAAGGGAGCAATCCTATCCTGTCTTTTATGTCACCAGCAGCAAAGTGTAGATGTCAAATGCAAAAACCATTGCTAAAAAATCATTATGATTACTAAAAGACAAATAAATAAAAATCCACAACCACTAAAGTCTCATTTGGAAGTTGGAAAACAAAACAGTTTTGCTGGATAAATTATTCCGTGAATATTAAATATTTCCAATTAAAAAAATAATCACATTCAGAAAAAAACTGGGTGAAGTGAGTACACTTATTTATTTTGCCATGTAGATGATATCAGTACTAAATGCAAAGGTTTTTTTGAAGGTTTGGGTACAGAGCAGCATTTAGACCTGCAAAAACCAGTTTTCCAGGAGTGCCTGGGTGTGTACTTCAGCACAGCTCCTTTTGAACCCTATCCCAAATCCTGGCTGCAAGGTGAGCCCCAAAAAGAGAATTAGCAGAGCCTGCACAAGCTCTTTTCATGACCTGCACAGATGTCCAGTCTCACCTCCCTGTAATGAAAAGGTTGAGAGCTCCTGGGTCTAATGAGCATTAAAATCTCGGGGGTGTTTCTGTCTGTGCACTCCAAGGGCTCACTCCCCCTTTGACCCTGGTGCCTTTTTGGTTCCTCCTGTAGAGCTGAGGCTAAAGGACTGAGTTTTGTGCTCACCAGAGACATCCTGTGCAAGGACAACTGGTTGTGCACCAGTTAAACCCTCTGTGACCTATTTACAGATAAATACCCAGTGAATGACACCAGAGGTGTGAGCTGGGGTGGATTCCTGGGCTCCATTAGTGCAGCTCCCATTAGTCCTAATGACTTGACATCAACAATTATCCTCTTGCAGCAGGAGCAGGCAAGCACCTTTAAACACCCATTATGCTCAAAATTTGTTTTTAACTTATTTTGTTAATTTAAAATCTATCCAATGTATTTATCCTAATATCAGATCCTGGGGCGAGAGCTTGTTGTATGAAATGGATACACAGAGGTTGTGTTTATAAAAAAAAAAGTGACTTCATCCTTGCTTTTATGGGCCCAGTCGATTCAAAGGAATAGCCCCTGGAAATAGTAACTGCTGTGATATGCTTATGGCTCCATTTACAGACTTTCTTATAGGTTCATAAATGGAGACTAGGAGGAGGAGGGAAAGGAATAAAATTTAATAACTGAATAAAAATGTAAATAAAGATTTGCCTAAAATTACTTGTCCAAGAAATAATTCTCCCTCCCCCTTAAGCTAATACTTTGATAAGCTCTGAACAGTGATCCTGATTTGGAGCGTGACCTTTGAAAATGCTCTCCAGCTTGATTAAAGATGTATTAAATTTGTTTAAATAAACCTCGTTGTAATGGCACATCATTTGTAAGAAGCTATTAGGGGGCTGGAAACTGTGCTGCTGTATTTGCATGAAAATGTGCCCTGCTCGAATTGAGGATCTCTCCTGAATTAACCGCAAAGGAAAAGCGACACTTTCATAATTTTTTTTGACAAAAGAGGAAAAAAAAAAAAGCCCCACAACTTACAAAACTTTATGCTAAGCTCCATGAGAAAGGAGGTAACTGCATATTAAAACAGGGTTATGCACAAAACACACACTTCCCCAAACCTCTCTCCTCTGGTTTTGTCTTAGATTTTTTGATTTTTTACTTGCATTTCTTTTCTTTTTGCCTGCTTTCCTTTTTTTTTTTTTTTCCTCCCTGAAAAATGTCATTGAAAAGAAAAAAAAGCCAATAATAAAATGTTTTCTACTGTGGTTTTTCAGCTGATGAAGAGAAAACCCATCCCCTAACAGCAGAAAGAAACAGTAATACAAAAACTTAAGAGAGTGGTTGACATTGATATTAACTTTCTCCTTTCAGTGGGGTTTCAGGCAGGCAGATTTTGCAGCCGTTGAGAAAAGAGAAAATGTAACCCTGGATATCATGGAATTTATGTGATTAGGCAGAAAGGTGGATAAATAGACAGATAGATCCCATTCCTGCTTGAAGCATATAGATTGCCAAATGTACTTTAATTTCTTCCAATAGCTCCCAACTGAGTGAGTAACTGCTACGCTAATGAAAAAGTCTCTCTCCCTTAAATCAAATTTTAAATTAAAACCTTTCCCATTTCCCAGCTAAAGCCAGGACTCTAGGATATGTATGTGTACTCGGGGGCTTGGAGTCTTTCTTTGTGCTCCCTGTTCCTCACCACCTATTTCACACGTCAGCCTCCACGGCCATCCTGGTGCCCGTGTCCTTGGTCACCCTCCCAACCAACGCGGCTCCTTCTGCACCTGGGGCTCAGTGCTGGGAGTGCCACCAGCACTCAGGATCCAAACCCACCCCAAACCCACCCTGCAGAGCACAGGGACCTCCAAAGTGATGCATTACAGACTTTAATTTTCCTCCTTCTTGTTTAACCTCGCAGGCTCTGTTCTCAAAGCCTCCTCCAAAACCACAAAGGAACAAACGTGCAGAGTCGTGAGAGTCCCAGTAAATCACCAGAGTCAGCAGCACTGCCTGATGCAAGAGGCCACTGGTGTGGGCAGTTTGCAGAGCAGGGAATGCCTGCCCTTTGATTACAGAACAACGTCCAAAGAATGAGATTTTGAGGATTAATGTCTTTCTTTGCCGCCATTCCTCCCTTTCTTTTCCCCAGCTGACTGTAAAAGCTACAAACAACAAAACCCCGAGCTTTGCAAAATCAGTGTGATGTGAAATATATATAATATATTCTATAATCTACCTTGTTCTTCATGAATATCAAGCACATGCACCCACAGGTGACAAAAACTTTGCTGTGAGGTGAGTTGGGACACGTTAATCTGGATTCTGCTCTACAAGAACTCATGCACTTGACACAAATCCTTAAAGGGTTTGAATAAAAGGTTTAAAAAATGACTATCCAACCAGAGCTAGAGGAAGATGGCAGATAAAAAACAAAACCTACTACCTCAGAGTGCACAACAGGCAAATGGTGTGGCTACTCTGGAAGGAAAGACAACAAATAACTTTAAGAAAAATGCAAGAAATTCACCTTTACTGAATGGCACTAAAACAATGCATCCATAAATATCACATTTAGTAGCTAAATTTGGTATTGAAAAATCATCTGGTAACTGCATTTTCCAGGCCAGTTGTAGACTGTAGATTATTTTTGCTTTTACCAATTTTCCTAAAACAAAGTAAGAAATATCACCTGTGTTATGCTTGGGTCTACTTCTGCCACATTCCTGTGCATTTACTTTCTGCACGGAGCTGTCATGACCCTATAAATCTGTCTGCACATGGGGGTTGTGCCAATCACCCATCCCTGGACTCTTCAAACCTCTGTTAACACAACTCTGGTGCTCTGGGTGGATCCTTACACAGTGGAAAGGATCAAAGTGCATTTGAAAATGGCAAAGACAAATTCTTAATTTTTTTGCGCGGTAAATCCACGCACAACATTTTTCCACTTTTCCATCTCACTTGTCCTTAGAGGATGCATTGGCTAACGACACACTCCTTTCACTGAAACCACTCCCCAGAGTGGCCAGGACCATGAGTCAGGAGAGCAAACCTGGTTTTCCAAATTATTCACAATCTCTTTTCTAACTGAACATGAGAACAAAACACACACGTGCTCCAGGAGGAGAAATTCAAATCCTGCCCCTGCCCAAAGAGTATCCAGAGGCACAGGCAGCCTCCCAGTTCTCCTGTGAGACCCCTTGGTGCACAGTGACCAAGATTTGTGAATTTTTTCTGACCTGGATGGTCACAACAATTCCCAAAAAAGGGCAGGAAGATAGAAAACATCCTCAGGAAGGAGGAAAATTTAGAGATCCACAGAGCAGAACCTTCAGGCATCACAGTTGTTAATTCACATCTCTGGAGCCAGCAAAAAACCCTGATGAGTCATCTTTTATTTTGGGGGCTGGCCATCCCATCTCAGTGGGAGCAGGGAGATCCATAAAAACCTGGCCTGCTTGGCAGCACTGAGCTGCAGCCTCAGAGGAACCCAGTTTTCTTACAGCCTGTGCCATCTTCCCACGTCAAACAACCTCTGACATCTTCTCCCGTCTCTTTTTGGTTTTAATTTGCCATTCTAAATTGAGATACTAGAGCAGGTGGAAGCAACCCAGCTCTGGGCTAATTGGTTCATCATGCACGTTAGGATAATGCTCATTCTGGATTTCGATTAGGTCAGTGTGGAGACTGCCTTGGTCAGAGGCTGTAATGATCTGCTTATTAACTCTGGTGCAGGGTCCTTGACTGTACTCATGTTATTAGAGACTGCAGCTGCCTTCAGCCCTGTGAACCATGGAGTTTTATTGGGCTGTCTAATGTCCTGTGCTGGGCTAAGTGCTCAGTTTCTGTCCTGGCTGGCGCCAGGATTTTGTTTGTTCCTTTCCCATACCTCCAGCCACACAGAAATCATGCGTGTGTTACTCTGCTGGGCTTTATTCCAGTTTCCACCAGTATTCAATAAATGCTCTGTACCATTAAGGAGGGTGTTTTCTTCATTGAACATGTGATCTGTTTATAATTTTCCTTCAAATTCTGTTATGCCCGTCTTCTAGTTTTAATATTTTCAATTTAGACTCAAAAAATTCTTCTTAGGGCCTGAACAAATCCAGAAAAGAATGGAGTGGTTTACAGAACATAAAAATCTATTTGTGACAAAGGGCAACACTTCTTTGTGTTGCAACAACAGGTGTCCTGGCTTTTGGGATATTTCAGCAAACCTGGCTCATTTCTGACAGTAGGATTTCCACATCTGAGCACAGTGTTAGCACTTTCAGTATTTCCCCATCGAAAGTGTTTCCAGAAAAAAAAGACATTTTCTTGCTTAACTGACTCAGAGATTCTTCTTAATGTTCTCATTGCGATCAGATTTGATTACTGTGATACATTTTTCTGCTCATCTTCCTCTTGTGAGCGTTAGTTCCTTTCAGTGGTTCAGCAAAACTTCTGCCACTGCCTAAAAACTGCTGACAACCACAACCCCGATTTCTAGGACATGCATTGTTCTCTGCTCTGTTCCTCTGTTTGTTGATATGAAACCCTTGGTTTCAAGGGTTTGATTTTTAAGAATGAAACTTTTCTGGGTACAGGGGCAGGATCTTCTGAAATGGATGGGAATGTCCCAGAGGTGTTGGGCAACTTCAGGGGGTGTGAGAAAGGCATGACAAAGGGATGGAGGGGTGTTCAATCAGTGGGAAAGCAAGACTTGACTCTGCATGTGTGCAAGGAGTAAAATGGAGCTTCAATAAGTTGCTCAGGTGAAAGTTATATTTTTTTTCTAAGAAAAGTGGTTTTATTAAAAAATTCCCTAAACCTGGGCAGTTAAGGGGTTTGTGCCAGGATTTCAATTCAAGATATCTTGGTTTTCTGACACATCCCTGTTTTTCTCACTATTTCCATCCCCACCAGTTCCCCTCTCTTTTTCATTCTAAGAGGTGCTAATACCCCTAAAGTTCCCAACAAAGGCATCAAAGGCATTTTGACCAGACAACTGAAGTGATCAGCAGTGCTCTGATTGCACTGCACCCCACGGCTGTGGTCAAACTCACTGCAAATTTATGCAGAATGAAATGAGACACATATGGATGAACAAGCATGAAAAATACCTCCCCCTAAGTGCTCCAAGTAAAGATTTCATTTTCACAGAGAACCATGTCTTAAATCAAACTTAGCTCATGGAATTCCATCACGTACCATCCTGGATATCAAACTGCCCAAGCCAGAGGCTCTCTGACCCGTTTAACCCTGACAAGCCTTTGCTCAGCTCCTAATTTAAATGCAAACTTGTGTTTTTAATATTAATTGGTGCGGTTCATTTGTCCACAACACACACTGGGTTTCACTACAGATTTTGGTTACCATCACTCTCACTGATGTCAGATGAGCATCCAACCACTCCAACAGCATTTGTGAGCAAATTGGGCTTTCACTTTTTGTAATGGGAAGGGATTTTGCTTTGGGTTCATTTGTGTTTTGAGGGCTTTCTTGAGAGGCAACAGATTGGTGACTGTCTCAGTGATGTTGTCACAGAAGTCATTGCTAGCATTCTTCACTGAAGGTAAAGACTGCAGGATAAATGGCCAAATCCACACTGCCAGAACTAAAGTAAACAAAACTAGACACATTTTATTGGAATCTCTGGATAAATGACCATCACCACCTGAATTTTAGCCCAGTTTTTTTGTTAAAAGGAATTTTGGCTACATCTGTCAGCACCTCCATCCCTTCCCCAAACAATCCTGATGTCCATAGACGCAGGGTTGTGTCACTCACTCACTGTGGGCTCATCTCATTTCCCCTGGAGAAAAACCTCTCAGCCTTCTTGCATTTCTAAGGAAGGAGGAACCTTGGTGAAGATTTTTGTCCCCTTTTTTTTGGTTCTATGGATTGCCTGAAATCCTATTTCCTCATGCATCCAGGGGCAGCGATTCCTCATTTGGGAAACCTGCCATACTGAGTACATTAATAGTTAAGGAACAGATTATAAAGCATCCCAAGTGCACTTGCCCTACTGAACTTCCCCTTGTCCAGCTTATATGGCTTTTAATTAAATAATGCTCCATTGCACACCATGAAAAAAAAATCATCAGGAAGACTTTCTTGTAATAAATATCTCTTTCTAAAATGAAGGATAAAATTTAGTCCCCAACCAACATAAAACCCTTCAGTATATTGTTCTGGTATTGCTATTCACTGCTTGGTTTATTTGCATTCATCCAGTATCTCCAGGATTCCTAAAGCACCCATTGCAGTGGCATCAAAGGATCCATAATTTGCCAAATAAACTTTGCATGCAGTAAAACTATATGAATCATGTCATCTGCAACGAATGTACCAGGGATCTGCATTTCAGAGCTACTAAAAATTTACCTACTTCACACCTCACTTATTTTTTGGTCATTTATTTTATCTTGCATTTGTCTGATGTTTCATGACTTCATTTCCTCTGCAAGTCTCTGCTCCATCACACCATGTATGGAAGGGGAAAAACACCCCCTCCAAGTTTTTTTTCATATTTTTAGATAATCTGGGTGGAGTGAGGAGAAAATTAAGCAACATCACAAGAAGTGATTTATCCAGAAGCATAAGAAATTCTGCTTTGAGTTTGAGTCAGAGGTTTCAATCCCAAGACAGAGATTTTCATAAAGTTCTGGGTATCAAATAATGCAAAAATATAAAAATTCCTAAATGTGCATATTCTTAAAGGGAAAAGAGCAAGGAGTTACAGATTGCTAATTACCTGTAAATTCTTATTAAGAGGTACCAGCAAAATGCTCCTACACAGAGGAAAAGGGTGGGGAATAACACGAGTAATAATTTATCAAGGATAATTCCTTAACCAATTTTCCTAACACCTGTAAAATTCTCCAATCGCTTATCTTGTTCTCATGCCTAAAAAAAATAAAAAAGTTTCAATGTAAGCTTTAGTGATAGCTATCACAAATTTCCATGGGATAATCACAGCACAAAGCACTGTGCAAATGCACTGTAACTGTAAATTGTCAGTAATTGTGTAATGCCAGCACTGCTTATTATGGGCTGCATTTGATCCATCTGTATTCTGCTTGCTTCACTTTGAGTCCATGATGCCCAGACTGATCTTAGATGGGAAAGATTTCTACCCCAGACACAAATAAATCATAATGAGGGATGTTGGGCTTGATTCTTGCAAAGCTTACAACAGGCCAAGTGAAGTATTTCAACTTTACACAAAGTTAGAAATTGAGGAATAGGTCTTGGGGGAGGGAGGGAGGGGCACCAGGGTTGTTTTGTGTATTAGAGATGGACTTCCCTTGGTTGATGCAATGATTGCTCCATACAAAAACACTTTCAGAGCATTTTGTGTGTCCACTTTATTTGAGGAAGCCAGAAGAGAGCTCTGAACTGTGCCACTCACAGAGCCACCTGAGTACAACAGGACATAAAATCGCAGAATCCTTTAGGTTTTAAAGGCCTTTGAGACGGTGACACATGACAGGACCGAGTACAAATGAAAAACCTTGCTGCCCTGCCAAGCATTTTGCAGAGCAAACTCTGTGCAACAAACAAAGCAAAGCTATATTTCTGTGCAGCAGCAGGTGTTGAACTTAAAGCACACCCCAAGTACTCAGCTATTAAGTTCAGATTTATTAAGTTATTCAGTTCCCTCTTTCTTTTCAAGCCATTATCCAAAGTCTCATTCTCTCAAATTTGTGGGAAAGGTTTCACAACTTCACCAGCAGTTTTCAGGAGCAAGAAGCCCTAAGAAGTCCTGCTACACCACCCCTCCAAACCAAAACAACTTTTTCTCCCTCCCCACTGGCCAGGCTGATGATTGTGTCCGAGTTCCACCCCCTGTCAGGGTCAGGGACACGTGGGGTGGGAAACCAGGCTGCTCCAAGCCCTGTCCAACATGGCCTTGGACACTTCCAGACACCACAGCTTCTCTGGGAAATCTGTCCCAGGGCATCACCACTTCTCAGGGAACAGTTTCTACCTAGAAGCCAGTCTAAACCCACTCTGAGCCATCCGCCTTCTCCTGTCACTGCATGCCCTTATAAAGTTCTTTCCCCATATTTTTCCTAGCTCCCTTCACATACTGCAAGACCTCAATTAGGTCACCCTTAGGATTAGGTGACCCTTAATCTGGACAATTCCAATTCTCCCAGCTTTTATCACGAAAAAATCACTGGAGAATCAGCACCAGCCATGACAGCACCCCAAATCAGAGCCAAGCTGTGCCTGGTGCAGGCACTGGGTGTGAGGGCAGAATCTCCCTCCCTCCCCATGGCACCAAGGTGAGGGCAATGAAGGCTCCCAAACAGGAAAACAATTAGCAAAGTGACAGAAGACTCTGTGACCGTGTTCACAGGGGTTCTTGGATGAGGGAAGAGACGAGGATCTGACTCCATGTTTCAGAAGGCTGATTTATTATTTTATGATATATATTACATTAAAACTATACTAAAAGAATAGAAGAGAAGGTTTCATCAGAAGCCTGGCTAAGCTAAGAATAGAATCAGAAAGAATAACAAAGCTTCTGTCTCCGACAGAGACTCTGAGCCAGCTGACTGTGATTGGCCATTAATTAGAAACAACCACATGAGCCCAATCCCAGATGCACCTGTTGCACTCCACAGCAGCAGATAACCATGGGTTACATTTTGTTCCTGAGGCCTCTCAGCTTCTCAGGAGGAAAAATCCCAAGGAAAGGATTTTTCATGAAAAGGTGTCTGGGACAAGACATTCCCAGCCTTTAAATGCAAAGTGCAACGACACCTGTGCAGGGATAGCTGGCCCAGGATGTTTTACATGGGGTCACAAAACATCCCGCAGCCTTTCAGATGATGTGCTACAGCCTCTTCCACCACCACCACCGCGTTTGAGCAGCCAGAGCTCATTTTGAATTAGTGTGACTGCTGGAAAAGGCACAAGAAAACAAAAACAAGGGTGTAGAAAAGATAACATTAGTCATGCCCATATTATGGCTATCAAGAAAAACTGCTGAAAAATTGTGACACCTGAGTGGTGACTTCAGGAGGAGTTACAGGCAGGCTCCCAGGAGCCACCTGGCAGGAACTTCATCTTCCTGAAGAGTCAAAACTTCCAAGGTGCAGCACAGCAAATAAGACACAGGTGTCTTCCAACAACCATGGGAAGGCAAGAGCTGCTGAGCACACCTCACTGCCAGGCAGCTGGAGCCCTCCCAAGCATGCTGCTGTCATTCCCAGAAGTGCTCTCCTTGGAAGAGAATACCTCCAGGAATGTCTATTAAAGGACTGGAAATGCTAATTTGCTGGCACAATTACTCTCAAGAAATCTCCTGCCAGCGAGGAGGAAAAAAAAAATATGACAAAAATTCATAGAGATGTGTGTCTTACTTTTCACCTAAACCCAAAATACGCTTTGGGTTTTGTTTTAATATTTTATTTTGTGGACTAGAGGTAGCTTTTTGGGTTACTCATGTGACAGTGTTGACAGGGGTTCTTGGACTGGGGAAGAGACAAGGATCTCCATGTTTCAGAAGGCTGATTTATTATTTTATGATATATATTATATTAAAACTATACTAAAAGAATAGAAGAAAGGATTTCATCAGAAGGCTAGCTAAGAATAAAAAAGGAAAGAATGATAACAAAGGCTTGTTTTGTCTGTCTGGGACAAAACTCTGCCTGGGACAGAGTCTCTGAACCAGCTGACTGTGACTGGCCATTAATTAGAAAAAACCACATGAGCCCAATCCCAGATGCACCTGTTGCATCCCACAGCAGCAGATAACCATTGGTTACATTTTGTTCCTGAGGCCTCTCAGCTTCTCAGGAGGAAAAACCCTAAAGAAAGGATTTTTCATAAAAGATGTCTGCGACAACTCCAAGTTGCCACTTGTACCAGCCACCCTGTGCACAAAAACCTATTTCATGTGGTCATTACCTTCCTCAGCATGTGTTTGAGAAGCTGGTAAAACAAACAGCAACTGGTCTAAAAAATGTACACACAATTCTTTTTTTTCTCCTTTCCTCCCTGTGCTGAAATAGCCAAGACTAATAATAATCTGATTTCATTTGCAAACTGTATATCCTTAGGCTGATCATATGATTCAGTGGTTGCAAAACAGATTAAAAAAAAAAAAAGTATTTTAGTTGCTCTAGTTATGAAAAATCAAGAAGTTACTTAACATCTGCAGCCAGAATTAAACATTTTGAGGTACAAAATATATCTGGGGAGAACACAACAGCTCCTTGACTTGCCTGAGCCCTGCTGCCAAAAGCTGGAGCAGAGTTTGTCACGGGAGCTCTGGTAGTGACACTGAGAGAGGGGATTTCCTCACAGTGACCCACAGGGCTGTGGCTTGGGGACTGAAAGCACAAGTTTGGGCTAATACTGACCCTTGTTTGTCTACTCTAAGCGCAAACCAGATGTTCATGCACTTTTATCAGGGAGGGTGGGAAATACTGCTTTGGTCAGGAGAGACAACTCCCCCCAAAACAGCCCAAGTTCAGTTAAACCTCTGAGGTACAGGTGATCTCCAGAAGGGAAATGTGAGGATGGGCTCAGCTGACGAGCCAAGGGCATCCCACACAGTGCCTGCAAAGCCTCAAGAAAGCAAAAATAAACCCAAAACCTCTTCCAGAAGACCATGCTTCAAAACCTCCCCTTTACATTTTCCCCCACAGTTTTGCTATCACTGGATAAAGCCAACAACAGTGGCACTCAACACTGAGCTCATCAGCATCATCCCCAGCCTTCTTCCTGCTGTGATGCAACCCTCCCTCTTTGCTTTGTTATTTTGGGATTTTTTTCCATCAGCTGGTATGCAATGAGCCCAAAAGGCCAAATTCTCCAGTTTGATTTCCCTGGAAAATTATTTGCTGGCCTTCCAAAAACCACAAGTATAGGAAGGTGAATCTTTTCATTTCAGGTACTAAAGACTCCAGGATCCTGCAAAGCTGAGTAACAAATGCAGCTGACAAAACTATCAGCGGCTCTTTTGAGGTGAAAAATGGATTTCACAATTAAGAATCAATTAGATGCAACCCCACACTTCGATGAAACAAAAATCCTTTATTTTCTAATAATTATTCATTGAGCACCTCCTGCATTGACCACACACTTAGTGCTGTCCACTCTGCTTAATCATCTATTCAAAGGAAATTCCTCTCCCTGATAAGGAGTCAGGGTGGGTTTAATGGCACAAAACCATGGGTCTGCAAAGTTTGCCGCCTGTTACCCTCATGGCGCTTTGGTAACATCAAAGTTACAGATCCCAGGATGCACAAATTATAAATAATTGCAGAATTACAGGATGGTTTGGGTGGGAAGGGACCCTTAAAACAAATTTATCTCACTCCCTACCATGGGCAGGGACAACTTCCACTATCCCAGGCTGCTCCAAGCACTTTCCAAGCCTGGCCTGGGACAATTCCAGAGATCCAGGGGCAACCACAGCTTCTCTGGGCACCCTGGCCTCACCTCCCTCACAGGAAAGAATTTCCTGATAGTAAGTGTTGGTAGACAGAGTCTCTTCAACCACATTGAACACATAATCAAAACCATTTTAGTTTACACATCACAGAGGGAAAAATGAGGAAAAGCTCCTGTTTGCAGCGCAGAATCAGCTGCAGTCAGGGGTTGTCCAGGACAGAGCAGATTTCATCATTCCCCTTTACTTGTGATGCCTGTTTGGGTTCTTAGAAAAGAAAAAAAAAAAAAAAAAAAAAAAGGGGAAATAAAAGCTTTCCCATGGTGTCTCAAAGGTGGAGAAAGGAGAACTGAGCTGGGATGGTGCATGTGGGGGCAAACACTGCTCCTGTGCTCTGCTGAGCAGAACCCCAGGAAGGTTTGGGTGGGAAAGGAGCTTAAAGCCCATCCCAATCCACCCCTGCCATGGGCAGGGACACCTTCCACCGTCCCAGGCTGCTCCAAGCCCTGTCCAGCCTGGCCTTGGGCACTGCCAGGGAAGTTAAAAGCAATTCTGGGGCCAGACTCACGTCCTGCCTGTGCATCTCAAACACACAAACAGGCATCACCGCAGGCCATGGAGCTGATACTTTCAGAAGCAGAGGTTCACACAATGCTCCAGAATATCTGCTGGATATAAATATAAATAAGCACTGCTGATACAATTGCACTGTGGGACTATTTTGAGATGAGTAGGGTTATAATGCATCTGCAAAATCAATTTTTCTATCTTGATTTAAAAGTCGAGCCCAAAGCAATTTTTTGTTACTTTGAAATTTTTATTTTGCTTTATTAACTCCCCCCAACAGTTGAAAAAGCCCTTGGAATACACTTATTTAAACGTGCCTTTTGTGTTTGTCTCTGCAAAAGAAAAGTTAGTGCTGAATGTTGCCCTTGCCTGTGAACTGCACTTCTGGGGAGAAAATTCAGTCCCTTCCATTTGAGAAATGAAATTTGTTAAGTGCCTGGGCCACAAAGCAGCAATAAGACTGTTGGCAATTTGAAAGACCAAATTAAAAAGGGGGAAAAAAAAAAAAAAAAGGCAAACAGCTGAGACACCGAGTCTAAAAATTATCTATGACACATGCATAGTAAAATGTTTTTACAAATTCTCCAAAGGATTTTTAATTATTACAGATTGTATTAATTAGGTAATTATGCAATAGATTGTTTTGGAACCATTCCCATCTATTATGTATGCAATATTATGTATACATGTTTTTTTTTTTAAGGACTGTCCTGCTTTGTAAACCTCAGCTCCAGCCTGATCCTTACAGGGGCTACAGGGGTGCAAAAAACCCCAATATTTGCCGGGGTGGATGCTTTTGGAAGCAGAATAAGAAGTGTCCTAAAGGAAAAGCAGCACAGCATTTTTTTTAAAGCTACAAAATATTATCTTTAACGAGCATCTGCAGATTAATGACCATCTGGGAAGGGCCGATGGCTCCAAGAGCAGCTCAGGACCATTAACTCCAGCTCCTCGTTAAAAGGTGCTTAAGGGGTTTATGTGCAACCCTGCCCAGGTAAGATGAGCTCCTGGGCAGTAAAGCATTCACCTAATTGTTTCAAGTGACAATATGGAATTATTGCCACATTTTGGACTAGGATTCCCACCAAAATGCTCATGGAGGATAAAAGGAGAGTTTGGCAATGATTTTTTTCTTTTTTTTTTTTTTTCCTGTTTCTCTCTCCTTCCAATTTGCGATCTCCAATTTGAACCTACAGAAGTGGTATCATAGAATGGTTTGGGACAGAAAGGATCTTAAGGATCATCTCATCCCACAACTTCCATTATATCCCAGGTTGCTCCAAACCCTATCCAACAAGGCCTTGGACACTTCCAGGGATGGAGCAGCCACAGCTTCCCTGGAAAACCTACGCCAGTAAACAAAACTTAGAAAAACCTCGAGAGCAAAACAAGTAGGCATCGTTTCTAAATGAGTTTCTGCAGCTTTTAATCAGTCAGAAAAGACACAGAAATCGCTCAGGAAACTCTCTTCTTCTTCTTCTTGCCCTTGCCAAAGCCCCACAGGTAAGTTTTACTACCTGTGCTAATGAGACACGAACACAAAGCCCTCCCACATTTGGAGAGGAACAAGATGAATGTGCACCAAGGTCTTTATTTAAACATCCGGTGATAAACGCACATCCTAAAACCCATATGAAATTAGAGCGTGACTTCTCAGCCTTGCTGTGACAGGATTTGTGTCTGCCTTATTCCCTTTCTCCACCTCTGTCCTCACCAGAGCTCATTGTTTGAGAGTACAACACTGTTTTTGAGACTACACCACTGGAAAGATTGTCCTTAGGTAAAGAAAAAAAAAAAAAAATCCAAATGACCAAACCCCAAAAAAAGAAAGAAATAAACCACAAAAAAACACAAGAAAACCACAAACAGCAGTAATATTGACCAGGAAAAAACCTGGTGACTATTTTCCTACCCCTTCCCACATCTCACTGACCACAGAGCAGCTCTGCTGGGACAGCCACCTGCAGCACCCATGGGCTGCAGGACAGGAGGCAGCAGTAACGTGTTCACAAACCAGACATGGAAGCAGTTTTTATCTTATTCAATCCACAGTGATTAAGAGCAAGAGGAGACTCCGTCCATGCCCTCAAGGGAGAGGCTGGAGGGAGCAGAGTTCTGCTGGTGGGAAGGCACTGGCCAGCAGGGCTGCAGGGAGGGTCAGATGGATCCCAAACCCTAATAGGAACTGAAAGCACTAATTGAGCCTGGAGAAGAGGCTGGAGGGTTTCCTATGACATTTGCAGGGGAAGAAAAGAACCGAGGAGAAGACGGAAAAAGAAGCTGGTCTGGGAACGCTTTGTAGACTTCATTAAAAAACATTTTAAAGAATGTGTGGTTGAAGAGAGACCACAAATTCCACTGGTCCTGTAAAATCCCAGTCCTCACCATAATACCCATTTCTAACCCAGCCATCAGGTGATAAAATCCCTTTACCACTTTAGTGCTTCTTCCCAAGAACACTTATTGACCCCTGATCAGTTCTCTTTAACCTCATTAACGCTGTTTTTACTGGCATTCATTCCCTGTGCCATCCAAGCTAGATATTCCCTTGGACTGAGGAACCATGTACAACATCAGTTCATGCTTCCAACACTGGAACTTGCTTGCCAAGTTTTCAAATGCATTAAATCCTTAAATACACAAAACAGAACACCCTCACCTTGGATTTCTAGCCAGCACTTGATATTTTCACTCATTTTCTGATACATTGTTCATGAAAGAGGAATCCTGGTCTTCCCCCTCCTTCCTTTTGGCATGTTTAAACATTTTAAATTGTTACTCCAGTAGCCCACTAAATGATTTTGTTCTACTTCACCCACATTGCTTCATTTCTTGTATCACTGCTTGTCCTTTGATTACAATTGCAAATGGAAAATGTTTGAAAGTTGGTTTTGTTCTGAGAGCAGCTCGAAGCGAAGTGAATTAGTGGATCAGCCTATTTGGCAAGTGAGCCCCCAGCTCTGAGGGTACTGTAATAAATTTAACATTCACACACTGAAGCTCCAAGTCCACATTGCACAACCAACACCTATTACAGTGTCTAATTTAAAGACAGTTGTGGCCTTTACCCCAGATTTGCAACACCTCAATAAACGGGGCTATTCTCATTAACCAAAACATTTCCTTAGTCCAGCTCCCATGAAACACATTGGCTGTTGCCCCACTGCAGCATTAGGGGACAAATCTGAGAGCAAAGCAGGGAGGAGAGGCACAGAGGTTTATTTTGTCCACATTTTGAACATCCTCAGTGCCCACAGTGATCTTCCCACAGCAGAGACGGTGTTGGAGGATTCCTTCCCTCCTCACCCCCTCCTCTTTTCTTTCAACCACCTTGAAATTCAGATTAAACAACACTCCCAGAAACAGGCTTCTTTTCCTGCTGTTTCTAGCCCAGATTCCCTAAAGCATTTCCAGCATGCACTTGCGGGCAACCTGAGCCATCAGCCTGGTGACAAGCGGCTGGCAGCGCCGCAGCGCCACAGCGCCGTGCAGGCCGAGCCTCCATCTGCACCCCCTGAGCTGTCCCCCAGCACAGCCCTGCCCAGGGGACAGCAGCACAGCCACACCTGGTCCCCAGCACCCACTCTGAGCAGGGAGCAGCTTGCTAAAGCTTGCTAAAGCTGCTCCTTCCCAAGCAGATGGGCTGGAGCAAAACAAACAGGAGCCATCCGCGGGCGCTTGGCAGAGCTGGCGCCGGCCTGACGTCAGGGCTGTCCCTGCTCCCCACAGCACAGCTGGAGCAGGGATGACACACTCCTGTCACCTTGTGTGCTCAATTCAAAGGGACGATGGCTTGGTTTGACCTCAGCAGCAGAAGGGAAGGACAGCTGACAGCCAGAGCCACAGGATGAGGCCACAGCGCAATGCGGGGTGCTCGGCTCTGCCCAGGAACTGCTCCCACTCTTTTCCTCTGGTGGAATGTGGGAACCCAGAACATCCCTCTGGCTGTCCAGGATGGCCAAGACCCCTGCCAGGGGGCTCAGAAGCCCTGGCACGGACCCCAAAACACCTGTGGTTTTGATTATGATCCATGGAGCAAGTTACCATCCTTATATGAGGATCAGCAAGCCACAACAGTTTAAGTAGAACAATAGTGAAGTTATCATGGGGTGAAAAAGTAGATTTTAGGGGTTTTGGTATGGGGGTTCAGGAGGCAAGATGGAGGAATCTGGGCATGTCCAGCCTTTCTCCTTCTTGGCCTCCATCCTCTGCTGTGTTGGTGGCACTTTGGGATTGGTTTAGAGTAGAAGCTCACTGTCTAACACAGGTGATGGGCATTGGGAAGGAATTGTAAATATTGTACACATAGTTTTTATTATAAAAAGATAACACCACCCCAGGGGCAGGCAAAGTGCCTCTGTCTGTCCTTTTGAGCAGACCTTGGCTGCACAGGAGAAAGAATTTTATAGATAAGAAACAATAAACAACCTTGAGACCAAGAACTGAAGAGCTCTGACTCCTTCTTCGAGCGTCAGGCTGGGAAAAGAGACTTTCAAACTTTTCTCGGGGTCACTGTGAGCAGCTAGAGATCCCGACAGTGGAACAGCAGTTTGGAGGTCTGAACACCTCAGAGGAAGCCCAGAGTTTCCACTCTAACAGAATAAAGAGCCACCAGTGCTCACAGGGCTGGAGCCTGGCACCCCAGGGCTCTAACCAGCACCAACCCCACTGTCCTGCTGCAGGAGCAGCATGTCTGTCATTTCTTACCTCTGCTCAAACAGCTCCTGCCAAAATCCTACGACTCTTTCAACTGCATCCCCTTGCTGGTGATACAGACTTTAAAAACACAGCCTGCCACCATAAACTGCCCAGCGTGCTGCTGCCACGTGCTTTGTCAGGAGATCAAAACATTGTGCCTTGAAGGCACAAAGTACAACTTCCCCAATCCATCAGGGGAAGAAACACACCCAACAGAAGGGCAGTGTTCTCATGATGTGATTGGAACTAGGTGACCTTTAAGGCTCCCTATAAACCAAATAATTCTGGGATTCTGTGCCCACTGTCAAGTTCAGTGTCGGTGGTAGGAGCAGACCAGGTCTGGTTTTAAACCCTGTGACAGAACTGCCCTTACACTGAAATTTTTAGACTGCTGGTGGTCTCTCCACACCACATCCCTTCTCTACACCTCTCGTGCTAAACTTTGATCCCATTTCCATGTAAGTCGCAAACATTATTACTTCCACAGAAAGATGGGTTAAAGTGGGACAAAAATGCCACCTTCACAGCCGCTGCATGAACATTTTATAGCTAAAATCCATCTTTATGCACATATTGAGGCAAAAGGTTTGGCTCGACTTAATTTTAATGATTACAGACTTGAAATCAGGGCTGTTGCATAAAGATCCAATGCACCCAGAGATTTTACTCTTCAACAAGATATGAAAAGATGTCAAGTATGTCAAGGTCAGGTTGGACAGAGTTGAATTGTTACAGACATAAATATAAGATAAAGAGAGACCAAAATATGTACTTTTGGTGTGTGCAGTGATTTTTTCCTAAGACATTCAAGAGAGGTATCAGAGTTAGGAGCAATTTTAGGGTGCAAATACATGAATAGATGGTTAAGGACCAATGAAAAAAGAAAGCACTTTTACTTCCCAGCTGAAAGCAGGTGCACTTTACCAGAAAACATTCATGTAAAACAGACAAAGTTTGTATGATATTCATATTTCTCTCTCATACCTTAACAACTTTTCTAATAAATAACTGGGGCTGTACACGCACCATTAATAAACCTTCAGAATCATAAAAAGCAAGAAGAAAGTTAAGCTAGTATGGCTAATTAAAATTAGTTTGTTGGAAGTTTAATCAATTAGCCCAGAGTTTTCAAGGCAATATTGCTGCTATTCACGCTCAGTGGAAGCACTTTCAGGCAGCCCTTTATTGCAACATCTCTGCTCAGATGACCTTTACTTCATAAAGCACTGAGCTAAACATTTCATACACAGGGCAAAATCTGTTTATTGAAGGATGCCAGGGGACTGTCTTTAGGAATGTGATTTGGCTTCACTTGGGTAATTTACCAAAGACAGAAGAAAGTTGCAAACCTTATTGTAGGCTTCATTTGAAAGCCATGCCATTTCTTTGTAATGCTCCCTCATCTCAAGATTTGAGCTGTGGTTCTGCAAATAAACCTTCTCCCAGACATGCTCCAGTGATTGTCTTGGTAAACCAAAAAAAAAACCCACCACAAAACACAGGACAAACAAACAAACATCCTTCCACACAGCAGATGCTTTCTCAATTACTTAATTTGACTTTTGGGTAATTCAGACATGATTTCAGGGAATAATATTTTCCAGACAGAACTTATTTATTAAGCAGTTTGTGGTCGGGCATCAATTAACCAAAAGAGGCAGCACATCTTTGGGAGGCATTGGTTTCCCAATTCAGAGAGGCGGAGAGATAAGGGTGTTGACATTGCCATGGGGTCCCTAATTCCAAGGTGGGTCCCCTGTTGAGGACCCACCCTGGAGCTTGTGAAAGCCAGACTGTTGAAACAGCACCTGACATTTCCCCCTGAACTCCAGAGCATTTGCTGATTCACTGCCCACACAGGGGAAAAAAAAGCACATTTACAGCTCACAACAGTGCCCTGCCTGGCTGAGTGATGTGAAACAGATTTCTGGGCTCGCTGTGGAAATCCCAGCACTTCTTTTTTGCTAATTTGCAGCCCGGTTTTGAACTTGGCTTTTCTGCGGTGAATGGGACGAGCGGTTCCAAACTGTTCTTAAAAATAGGAAGAAATGCGTAAACCCAAAGATAAATAGTGTGAGTTCATCCTACTGTATTTGAGCTGCATGAGTGTGTTGGGGTGGAGGGGTGAGGATGGGTATCAGGGAAAGGTTTTCTCTTCCTGAAGGATGCTGGGCACTGCCCAGGCTCCCCAGGGAATGGGCACAGCCCCGAGGCTGCCAGAGCTCCAGGAGGGTTTGGACAGCACTGCCAGGGATGCTCAGGGATTTGGGGTATCTGGATGTCAAGTTGGGCTCAATGATCCTTGTGGATGCCTTCAAACTCAGGAAATTCCATGATTCTACTCCATGTTCTATCCTCTAGTGAGCCTTCCATGGGCATTTTGGACAGCACAATCACCAAAGCCTGAACCAGGGCCAAGCTATCCCATTTATCCCATATAATACTGAGGAATTCCTCAGGAAATGGAAAAACAATTCTGGAGGAACCTGGTCTAGTGGAAGGTGTCCCCGCCCATCTCATGGACTGAGATGGGCTTCAAGGTCCCTTCCAACCCAAACCATTGTGGGATTCCAGGATTTGTTTCAGAAAACCAGGATATAGTTATACTTCCCTTTGTTATCTTTCTTGTACTGAAATATAACTGAGTGACGAAGCTGATTTTAATCTTTAAATGGATCCCAAAACTTGTGAGCAAATTAGGCAAAAAATGATCCGGTTTGCAAAGTTGCCTAAAATTAATTGGGAAAAAAATCCACTAAACATCGTGCCATAAAAATTCCATTCAGTCATTGCTTTCACTATCTAAATGGGATCCAATTTCCCCCCTTCCACTCCCTCTTTTCTCCACTTTAAATGCAGTTTCATGGTGAGTATTTTTTTAAGTAAATGCCTGATACATACCCAGCCATAAGAGGAATACCAAGCCCTGTTTTTCCTAATTAGCTGTGATTGTCTTATACAAATTCTGGAAGAAGAAGCACCACATTGATAATTTCTAGAGGTAAGAAGAATTTCTGGTGAAACAGAAGTTTCCCCCAAATGATATGGGGGATATCCTCCAAATGACATTTATTATTCTCTTTGACAGATCTAGTGGGTAATCAGAGCAGTTTACTGCAATGCACACTTTCTGCAAATTCTGGATATTCTTTTAAAAATATTCTTGCTGTAAAGAATTCAGATCTATCTCTAGTTTTCTAATCATCAAGAACCTCAGTTGTATTTGACAATTCCCATGATCTATCAACTAACACACATTTTCAGGAATGGAAACTTATGTAATATGCTATTAAAAGACAACTTGTATTAAAATAGTTATATATCTCAGAATAAAGTGAAATTCTCTGTATGAACACAAATCCCAGCAGAAAGTGGAACACTTTTTAATGCAGTTAAAAATTTCTTGACAGTTCCTTTAAGTTTAAAGGCTTGAAAATAACAAGACTTGTATTAAAATTTGCCTATAATGATAAATATACCTATTCTTCAAGTCATAAAAGTGAAAAATACCAGCAATATCCTGAAAAAAAGTCTTAAAAAATTATAAGGCAGTCATGCTTATTCCTAGAAAGTAAACCAGACTTTCATAAATTCCCAGCTAAATGCTGCCAAACCAAATTTTATCAGTTTCTCTCATCCAAACATTCCATTTGTGTTCTTTCCCTCCGTTTTTGGGGTGGGTTGTTTTTTGGTTTTTTTTTTTTTTTTTTTCTGAGACTGTGAAATTAGCAGTGTTTATTCAAAACCCCATCCCAAAAGGCAAGGGCTGGGAAGAGGAAAAACTCCCTATATTTATCAAATTCAGTAGCATCAGATGGGAGAGATGAGAATCACTGAGATAAAAATCATTAACTTATGTTTCATATAAAGTCCTGTCTGGCCTTTGAAGTTTGAGAATAGTGGGACAGGACAAAAGTGTGTCTGCAGCTTTTCCATAAACTGTGAGAAGGCTCCTTTTTGGGAAACTGAGAAACTTACTTTTTTTAAAATGACCCAAGTTATACACACACATTTATATATAAAGTGTCATGAGTTATTTTGGTGATTTTGGACCAGCATCACATAAATAAAACTTAAATGCATGAAAGTCAATATTTTGCTTTTCTACTTCTCAGCCTTTTCCATCAATTACACTAAATAATGAGAATTTGGGAGTTGTTATTACAACCCTACAGCTTCAATTACCTTCATTCCAAAGAACATTTTCAAGCCAAAAAGATTTAAATTAAGCGAAGAAATTTCTAACAAGGTGCTGAAGTTGGTCCCTGTCCTGGAGCAGGTCCTCACACTCATGGCCCCATGGAAGTTAATTCTCCCTGTGGCCAAGGATCCTTCTTTTTAACCCAGTGAGAACAGAAAAGACTCAGAATTGAGACACAGAAGTAAAGTATCAGCTCAGTATTTCACTGTCTGCCTGTTCTCACCCAAGTTCACCATGGTCAGAGAGTTCATACAGGGCACAAAGAAATTCAGAAGGCAAAAAGCAGGTGTCTGGCTTAGGTGGGTCTGAAATGCTCTCTCGGGTGCATTTATTGTATTGAATAGATCTCACTGCTAGAGAAGGATTTTAAATGCCTAAATCATATGAGGTATCTCTGTCTGGAACAGAATCCAGCTACCAGTTTGCCAAAACCACAACTTCACATGAAGATTAAAAGGAAGCCAAACAAACAAGCAACCAAAAAACCCAAATCAACCCCCCAGAAAAAAGCAAACAAAGCTTTATAAACTCAGGAGATGCAGGGTTTCTTTTCAGTTTAAATAGAAGCATTAAAGTAATAATTTCCATAACTCTTCCATAAAACCACAAGACCAGCAGTTTCTCAAGTGGCAGCACCAACCTGGACTCCTGTCTACACACACAAACACCAAAGGTAAAGCATTTTTTAAATTACTGGGGACCTGTGATGAGGTCTGGCATGTGCAGGGATTTCCACACTCAGATTCTGTCTATTCTTCCAGGTATTCCCCGATTAGTTTTTCCCAACTATTACTGGTACCAAAGGAAAAGGTCCTCTGGTCCACAAGCAGAAAGAAAGCTCCATAATCCTTATTTCCTAGAAGTTATCTAGGTTAACTTATAAATTATCCTTGTGGGATAAACCCACAAGGTTTTTATCAAGTTTATTAAAGCCTTCCCCGTGTTCCTGCCTTTCCCTGTTTGGAGATGCCCACATCTGCTCCCAAGCTCTTCTTTAAGATGAGGAATTTTCACTTATGTTCATACTTTGCAGCTCATTATGTTTCCAGACCTGTTCTGTCTCGAGGAGTTTGAGCCATCTGAACCCCTTGGGAAATACATCCTTCATGTTTGAAGCTCTCCAGGTGTTATTTTTATCTGAGACAATAGAATCAGCCTTTGAGCTGGGAAAGCACAGGAGATGATCTAGGGCTTTGGCCGTTCTTTAATATCCTTGCCTATAACAACCGTGGTTATAACTTTCACCCACAGAATTCAAAAAAACAACTGAAAACTGCAAATTAAGTTCTTCCACCTCTCCTCTCCTTCTTCACCACTAGATTTAAGTGAACAAAGGCCTAATTTTCCAACAGAAACTACACTGACATTTAAGGATATTTCAGTCACCACTTTGACATCTAAATAAGTAGCAAGATTCACAGCCGTGCTTAGAGCAATGGGAGCAGCAGAAGGCTGAGAACATTTGGGAAGCTCTCCCCAAAATTCATAAAAATTAGCAAGACTAATTATAATAAGCAACTTCACTAAGCTTGATTCTTAGACATCTCAAATGACATCAGGACTGAGCAAGGCTTTGGAATTTCTCAGGAGCACCCAAAATGTGACTGCTTATCTAAAATTCACCTTTTTTTCCCCCATGCCCCAAGCCGTTTTTCAGCTCATGCCATTAACAGTTTGGGTTGTGGTTACAGAAATTTCCACCACGAGGCTCAAGACCATTGTCCCTTCACTGATTGAAAGGTTTTACAGGAAATTTCCAGCTCTGCTTCAAAGTGGCTCAGTTTAAAGGGATTGTTTTGAAGAGGACACCCAAAATGGACAGCAGCAAGCAGCTACTTATGAGGATTCAACAAAATTTTGATACCGGGGTTATTTCCACAATTTTAACTGTAAACACTACCCAGAGAATATACATGATCTTATACTTGCCTCAATTCCACCAGGGTGTTACCATCTTTATAAAGATCTATTTCTGTGACTACAGTATAAATGGATATTCAACTTTCATCAGACACACACTGAAAAGCTGATGCCCTCCAATTTTCCTTGCTTATTTACGTTCCTTCTTTATTTTTCACATGTAAATCTTGTCACTTTAGTCCAATTCATAAAGAAACCCGCTTGAAAGGAAGAGCTCGAATTTATTGTTCAGTTTTACTGACTGTGAACCCAAAAACCTGCAACTTCATGCGATCAGAAAGTAGATGAATGAACCCAGTCAAGGAAAAAAATAAAAAGAAAATTCAAGGATGAATAAATGGCAACACACAATTCCCCACAGCAGCCTGACCTGAGCATCCCAAGGGAGAATCATTTTGTTAAGAATGAGCGCAGCATGTTTGGGAAACGGTGCACTGTCAATATAATCTTTACAATTACAGTCATATGATCAGTGCATCTGGAAAATAACAGTCAAGTGATTAGTCTGAACTTTGCCTGGATCGGGCAATTTTTACACGGCTCTGTCAAATGTCAGACCTCCTTCTCCCTCACCAATTTCAGCAATGTTGCACCATGATTTCAAGCAGTGAATCATCCAGCCCTGTGCCAACCATCTGTTTCGTCTGCCCCCTCAGTGTCTGGAATGAGATGACGGAGGGCAGGGCAGGATTTCCAGAGTGGCCATTAATGTTCCTGGAGGAGGGGCCCTGGCGACAGATTTTCCATCTGAAATCATGGACTGCTAAAAACTGGCAAGGGCTGGAGAGGAGCAAGTAGCAACATAATGCGAGGAAGAAGAATTAAAAAAGGAACAAGGAAAGAACAGAAGGGAGGAAAAGACTGGGAAAAGGAAATGGGGAGGAGAAGAGGTAAAGGAAATGGGATGATATGAAGGAAAGAAAGCAAAAAGAAAGCAGAACGCCCCCTTCCCCATCCAAATTCCCCTGCACCTTTTCTGTGGGGTTGGTTGGTTGTTCTTTAGGGAGGAACAATTATTAGAACAGGCTTGCAGTGCCCATTAGAAATTCCATCAGTCTTGGAAGAGGCAGCAGGAGGAGCAGAGGAAAAAAGCATGGACAGAAAAGGAGTAAGACAACTCTTAAGAGTTCCACTTTAAGCCAGGTACCTGCAGAAGAGCAGGGATAAAGAATACTGGGCTCTGACAGAGTGGAAACTTGGAAACAACAGGGTGGCTGAAGAATTGTTGCAGAAATTGCCTTTCACTGGAAGTCCTACAGATTCTGATTGTCGCACCAAAACATTTCTGAGAACCCTCAAAGCGTAGATCCAGACTTCCTTTAGACAGACAGGAATATTTGCATAGAGAATTATCACCATTTCTACAAAACAATCCCCCACATGTAAGAAAAAAAAAAATCAGTATTTTGGGTAGAATGATGCAAAAGCAAACCAAAGCACAAACCAAATATACAAACTCCACCTTCCCTTTCTGTTTTTTGAGTTACACCAAACATTTTCCTACATTGTCCCATTGTGATACTGAGCACAAAACTGAGAAATTCATTCCCCCAACTATCCCTATTCAATCTTTTAACAATACAAGCAGAGATGTCCCTCAGCAAAAAGGAGGGGTTGCGAAACGCACATGAATGTCGAGAGGTAGATCAACAAATCGGTCTCAGTTTCACTAAAGAAAGCAAAATATTGCCACAGCAATGCATTGTGCTTTTTTATAGTTATCAAAAATGCAACATAAATTTTACTGTCTGTGACAGTAAAAGCATTTCTCCAAATATCAACTCATTTTCTGAAGTAGACTAGTTGGGAAATCCAACTTACTGCTATCCAGAAATAATTAATTAGCTCCATAAACCTAAATTGTACCATTTGATCTGTTGTCAGAACATTTGACATCCATAAAATAATAACAATATTAAGCACTTCAATCATGTATAAGGAAGCAGTCCCTGAATTGTGTTACTTGGCTAACCCAGAGGTATTGTTTTGCCAAATTTGGCCAAATATATCACTATTAGAAGAGTTCTGTATTTCACACAAGTCAATGTGCAATGCTGCTGCTGCTGAACAGCACAGTATTTCTGTCTAAGCATCATCAAAACATTTTTTAATATGCATATTTTGCGAGATAAAAATGCAGCATCCGATTTTTCACAGTATTTGTAGCTTTCTGGGGTGATTATTGTTAAAAATAACTTCTGAATGTTTATTTCTATGATAGGACATTTTAAATACTATTTGTGTACTGTATATAAAAAAACTTGAAAAAAAAAAAGAACAGTTCAAACACTGATTTACCTGGGATAAGTAGATAAATTAATTTTTTTTTTGGGGGGGGGGGGAAGCTAGATAAAGGTTATAAAAACCTTATTTACAGCACTAAAATTTTTTACTTCCATTAAAAATTACATTATAAATATGGTAGCTACTTGCGGATAGATTTTTTATCCCTCAAAGTAAATTTTGGTGAGCAACCCCAATTAAAAAAAAAAAAAAATCCATAATATTTTATTTTATGTGACAAATAGAAGTTAAAGATTTTTGAACAGGAACGAACCAAATTTTTAAGCAATCATCAAGTTGTGTTCTGATTTTTGCATCCTCGATTTTGCACCTGCAGTCAAGCACAAAATTGTGGGCACAGTCAATTGTGAGAGCATCTCACTGTTTGATTGTACCAGCAAATTAAACAGTAACTGGTGATGCCTGGCTGCTGTCTGCTGCACCCATCGTGGAGCTCAAAGGCAAAATTAAAATAAAGGCTTTTAAAATAAAATGTGTTTGCATCTGAACAAAGTTCCCAGGGTTCTTCCTGCATTTAATGGCTCATTCACACATTGGATTGGCTGGAAGTGGCCAAGAGACTCCTTTGTGAGCTGAATCTGCATCAAGATCATTTTCAAAAACAAACTTTTATTTGGATTTACAATCCTAAGGTAAGTTTTCCTCCTGCAAAGACCCCAAGCTGATTTTCAGCACTTCTTTTCTGTTGTGACCCTTTCCATCCTCAAAGTTCACAGCAAAGGGAAGTAAATACAAATATAAACTTGGTGGATTGTTTCTGAGACGAGGCAGCAAATCTATTTAATTTTCAGCTTTAAAACATCAGGATATGTGACCATTTCTATAGCTCACCCCTGTCTATCCAATGCCAGATGCAGTTTTCCTATCACAACCCCAAAAATACACCGTTAGCATTTAAGATGAAGTTTGCCCACCAGTTCAGCTTGACATGATGCTGCAGAGACATCTCTTCATCACTGTTTTTGCTTTGTGACAGCTTTCAGAAGAAGCTATTACTACTCACAGCAGTAGATTTGACAGAGAAAAATATGACTTTCATAATTAATCTGCAGTGATTTTGTTGCTCTTAGAGAGGAGCAGAAGACTCTCATTTTTATCCATTTCTGTTATCCCATAACACATTTTTAGCAGTCATGGGCAGGCTACCATTGATAGCAAAGTGGGCGTCTTTGAGACCCCTTTGCCATCCCAATCTGATTGTCTGCTTGCAGTTTTGGGAGCACAAGCGCTTGTTTCCATCTGGAATATGAGCATTCACTGTGCTCAAATGCCAGGACACTTCCATCACTTCCCTCTGGCCTCTGCAGTTTGCTTTCCTCAGGACTCCTGTGTTTCTTCTCTACTATCCCCTCCTTTTCTCCTCTCCCAAAATGAAGTTGTTCTCAAAATTCTTAGTTTCATGAGGGGCCATTTTGGTGAGAATTGTCCCCTCATATATTCACGACATTGATTATTCCAGTGTTTTGTAAATCACACGGTCATGGAATGGTTTGGGTTGTAAGGGACATCAAAGCTCACCTCATCCCAGCCCTGCCATGGGCAGGGACACCTTCCAATGTCCCAGGGTGCTCCAAACCCCATCCAACCTGGCCTTGGACACTTCCTGGAACGGGATCTTCACAAATAAGACAATGAATATTTGCTCGGTTCTTCCCTTGATGCTGGTAGTGCTCAGTAAACCCATAACCCTTAACTAGGGTGTACTGGAAAAAAGTAATTACTTCATTTTTATGGAGCAGGGGAGAGAAAAATGACAGGCAAAAGATTACTGGATCAGTGGGAGCATCCAGAGATTACACTGCTATGAGAAGACACACTGTTTTCGGAGAGAGTCAATGATACCTAAAATTTCATTAGGATGGCCTCTAGATTTTGATATACAACCAGTCAGAGTTCACCCAACTCTGATCTGGCTTAAACTGAGTATCATGTATCTTTTGATTCACATTAATAAGAAAATAAATTACC
Source organism: Calcarius lapponicus (assembly GCA_039654755.1). Classification (NCBI taxonomy): domain Eukaryota; kingdom Metazoa; phylum Chordata; class Aves; order Passeriformes; family Fringillidae; genus Calcarius; species Calcarius lapponicus. The sequence goes on from CM077470.1 coordinate 23,802,918, forward strand.
CTTTCCACCCAGAAAGATCAAATAGCATATAATAATAAAAAGAATCTGCAATAACTTTTATTTTTTGAGTAAGATTGATGAGTTTGTTCTATTTCTAATATTAGCCAGAAGTCTTAGGGAGACAAGAAAGATGTAAACATTTCCCTGAGAATTAATCAAACAAAACAGTAAATAACCTCAAAACTTTGTTTTGTTCTTCTAAGGATTGAAAAAATAGAAAATTCTTTGGTTTCTTGTCCTCCTTTCAGTCTCTGGTGGGTGAGGCTGCCCATGTTTGTAGTCAGGCAGCCAGCTAAAAGTCACGATAAAAGCAAATGTTGTAAGTACAAAGCACAGAAAAGCCCAAGTCTTCCTTTAATGCTTTACTAGCACTTCACTAATAGGCCCATGGGGTGCAGTCAGTCAATAATAACCCAATAAAATCAATAATGATAAACAAGAGTCGGTATTCTAATAAAAGCAGAATTTTTAAAATCCAAACCAGCTGTTCCAGCACTGTGCACAAACACAGGCCTGGTGCAAGGGCTCTCTCTGCTTCCAAGGATCTGTGTTCAGCTGCCAGTCCCACAGGCAGCTTCCTTGGAGGAGTGATGGACTGCACACCATCAAAATTTACTGCCAAGGTGAGCACACACATTTATTGCTTGCTTTCTTTCATGATTTTAATGACACTCTGAGTTTGGGGTTTTTTGGGTTTTTTTTTTTTTCCATATTTACTTCATGAGGGTAGTTTGAAACAAAAACTGGGAAGGTTTTTCTGCAGTATTTCCAAGCAGAATAGAAGATTATTTATAAGGACTTTGGTCAACTATGAAACACATTCCTTGGGTTAAAGTTGGACCTTTTCTATATAACTACCCAGACAAATTCACTGTTTCTGTCCCCAAAGCAACAGCCACACACTATAGAAAGTTATTTGGAGATCACAATTTTTGGGGAAATGAGGAGGAACAGAACTGAAAAATCAGAGGTAATATCTAGGCTGTCATAAAATTAAGAAATATCTACTTTTATTAAATGATTTTATCTGATCGTGTCACTTTTGCTTTTAAACTCCACAAACATCTAAAAATTAAAGTATATCAAAGAGGAGAAAAATAGCAACAAGTATCTCAAAGATACATCCTAAGTTACTCTGTACTGCTCAGAAAAAAGAGATTCATTCTTCCAACCTTGGAAGGTTCATTGCAACCTTGTCCATGCTACAGGAGGAAGACCTTTTCATTTCTTAGGGAAAAAAATTTTAAAATACCAAACTTTATACAGCTTTTAAGATTATTGAGACATGTAAGGAAGATTAATTAATAGTCTCTGACTTTACTACCAAGTCTAACTTAATATTTTAACATTATTCCTTTGATGTGTAAAGTTTTTATGTCTTTTTACAGGGGAGAGAATTGAAACACAGGTTTGTGCTTCATCCCAATTTTATACATCACACAAAGCTTTAGAGTACTTTGATTTTCCCACTAAAGGGACCTCAGTTTCCAAAAAGAAATACAAGACATTTAAGACCAGAAGTGGTTCAGCCTAGAGCAGATACCACCAATGAGAAAGAAACTACTGCAAGAAATCTTCAGCTGATGACATCACAAAACAGACGAAAAAAAACCAACTTGAACAAATACCAGCTACCTGCATGGACACAAAATAACGTTCAAATATGTTACTACCACAAAGAGAAGGGAGTGAGAGACTCTTAGCAAAGGAATAGTGAAGTAAATGGGTTGCACAGATCTGCTAAAAATTTTCTAAAAATTTGCAAGACAAATTCTTCACCCAGTTCAATTTGCTGAGTGCACCGTAAAGTCTGACCAGGAACTGTTACACAGAGGTTCTACCAAAATCTGATACCAGATTGACACCTTCTAGTCAAAACTAAAGCTGAAGGAAAATAAAGGTTTTAGCCCACTTTCAGTGGCACAGGTAAGAAAGGAAGTCACAAAGGATACAGCTCTTGAGGAAAAAAGTCTGGCCAAAGATAATTTTCAGCAATTACACTATAGTTGGATATCCTGATGAAAATTCTTCATCAGACAGACTTGGCTCTCATTTATACTCAAAAATCCACCCCTCTAATGGCACAAAGGACGTGCCCTATCTTTTCCCTATCTACCCTTAGACATATTTTCTTAACTGCGTGATGAAATTTATCTTCTAATATACAGCTTCTTCTGAATGCTCTCTGACAAACCCCATCAAAAAGTGCTCTGTTCTGCTCCAATCATATGTGGAGTAATGGTTTACTCATTTTCTGCATGAAAAGATGGGCACAGTACTTTGCAGAAACCATCAAACCTCTAATTTCGTGTGCTCTTCCTACAGTGCTCCTTTTGCCAACATCATTAATTGCACATGCCTCTGCCGCATATACTAAGAAACACAGGCCTGGCCAAAAGCAGTTCCTGGCACCATCACCACTCTGATATATGCACTTCAGCTTAACAATATTATCAACACATGGCTTTGAATCTTACTCAAAAAACAAAAAGTTTCACCATCTCTGCTACTAGTGGAGAAAGGAAAAGTTCTCCAGTTCGAGGTATTGTTTAAGAGGGAGCAGAGAACACCTTATTAGCACCAACTGAGGGGCCACAGCTTATCCTTTTGGCTGAAGTAGAGTGGTACAAGGTTTCTAATATCCTTCAAGACGTCTATTATTTTACCACCGAGACACAAGGCCAAGCTTTTTGTGCATTTTTATGAGGGAGAGGTGCGGACATCCAATCAGACGGAAAGGCGCGGTTACGTGCGCGCGAAACGAATAACGCCGACGTCTGTTATAAATCTTTAACATAGCTCAGGAGATCAATTAAGATGTTCAAGCAGCTACAAAAAGGATGATTGAGGCAAATGGCAACATCAGGATGACCATATGGTAAGGGAACGCCAGAACTGCGTGGACATAAAACGCAAGCCCTCGGAGCGCCACCGCTAACGAAACAGCGAGCGGGAAACGAGGCAAGATAGTTGGAGGAATATCAGGAGGAGGGAAGAACAGCTTGGGATGCTCATGCAGGATTCAGGGGTACCAGGCTTAAAAAAAAAATGAAAAGTGCCTTCCTTGCTCCTGTAAGTCACAGGTTCAAGGTGTTGGCGCGATGCAGAGTTGACGATTCCAACAGCAGCAGTGTGGGTGAAGGCATGGCTGAAGGCTTAAAATAATTATATTCAATACAGGATCATCAGCTGTAAACAGCAGCGATTTTATCATCTCCCCCCTGATCCACAGGGATGGAATGAATTAACTGACTGGCCCTTTTGAGCATCTCAGACAGTTCCTCCCAAGATTGCTCCTTGAGCTGCCATTCCAGGTGCCACCACCTCTGCAGGACACAGCAGCCCATGGACAGCCTGCTTCCCGTGCAGCTGCACCATTTGAAAGTGATAACAGCACCATTAGCTCGTCACTGTGCCTCCAAGGTTAAAAGTCATTCATTTCCCGAGTTCAAACTGCTGAACTGCAACAGAGAACTGAGCCTAACTTTGCACAGCAGTCCTAAACCCACACTGGGAATGAAAGGAGCAGCACAAGGTGCAAAACATCCCCAACACCTGGTTAGGAAGAGGAAGCAGTGCAGAACCCACCCTGCAGAGCACTGTTCCTTCTCCAAGCAGGGGAAAACATTCTAACTCTTCACAATCTCAAGAATTTATAAAATAATTTCATCTTTAGTGACATTAAATTCTGATCTGAAGGTTAGGTTTGCTTAATCTGATGATTAAGCTTATTTCCCTCCCACACTTACTCTAAGAACTGACTTTAAATAATCATAGGAAAAATATTTCTATCACATTTTATAAGGTTGGGATTCTTTCACCCTCTTTGATGTCAGAAATATGAACAGGAAATAATGGACTTTAGACCACATTTAGACCCATTCTTAACAAACTGTTCTCAGGTGCCAAAAATTTAAGAGTACTCAATATTCTTAATGTTTATTTTTCAATGATCCATCTTTGTAGATTAGGCTCTTTTTGCTTACTAAGCAAACACTGTGTATTAAATTTCAGAAATATGATCATTTTCCATGTTAAAAAGCACAAGAAACATTTTGATAGAAAAAAATAACAAATTTACAAGGTAGTGTTTCTGTCTATCCAGCATACAAGACTTTTTTTAAAGGAGGGGGAAACTGAATAAATTATTTTGCTTTCAATTCTAGCTTGTACAGTGAGTGAAGTCAAAACCAGTGAAAGATGAGGTTGTCAAGGTGAAGGAGAGTATTAAGACATTTTGAAAATTAACTTCTAGATATAGAAAAATCGCTAGAAAGATTTTTATTGATTAAGAGTTATTCTTTTTTTACTCTCTGGGCATGTCCCGTTCTACCCCCAGAGGAAGATGGAAGGGGTTTTACACATGGCTTTCAGTCTGTTGAGATTCATGTGAGCACCTGCCAGAAATTCAGCAAAAGACCCAACAAACTCTCATTTGACTTAACAGCAAAGTGGGGAGAGAAGGCCACATTAATGTTTGGACAAATATTTCATGTCACAGCTTAAGAGAAGGACATAGATATAAAGGAGATCTAGATTCGATATTAAGGAGGAATTCTTCCCTGTGAGCGTGGTGAGGCCTTGTCCAGAGAAGCTGCAGCTGCCCTTGGATCCATGGAAGTGTCCAAGGCCAGGCTGGATGGAGCTTGGAGCACCCTGGGATAGTGGAAGGTGTCCCTGCCATGGCAGGGGTGGGACTGGATGGGCTTTGAGGTTCTTTCCAACCCAAACCATCCTGTGATAAGTGTATTTGATGCAATAATAGGCCGGATCAGTCAGGCATCCCAGTCCTCAGACCCTAAAAACCAAACCCATCCATTCAGTCAGAGGAAACAGCCTGTGAAAGGTTCAGGAACACCATTTTTGGGCATTTTATCACCAGGCAACCAGAGAGTTTTTGCTCCCCTATGACTTGGGCACAGAGCCCTGATGGCAGCTCTCCGACTCTCTTCAACAGAGCAAAAGCTGAATTTCTGCCTCTAGTGGAGGGAGAAGCAAATAAGTGGGGGAAACAGCATCCCCTGAGTGATTGCCAAGAATTCCCACAAAAAATAAACACAGTCTGGTGGTTATGTTCTTAACAGCTGTGTTAATGGGGTTAAAGAAACCTTAAAGAAACTCTGTCTTTTTTTAAATGAGCCCTGTTCTTAAAAACCTGATATGGTACAAGTTTTGCTTTTAAACCCAGAGAAGGGAAAGGGAAAAGGGCCACTCCAGCAGGCACATCCAGGAGATTCCTGAGGGAATGTGCAGGGGCCTCTGTCCCAGGAGAGCCATGGGCTGCAGGCAGGACAGAGAATTCCAGCGCTGTGGAAAGTCTCAAGGTCTTCTTACACAGAGCTCGCAACAAGCAAAGCCCTGAATTTGGGTGGAACAGCTCCGTGAGGCACCTCATGGTTCTCTTCTTCCTTGTACACCTTCATTTCAATGATATAGACTTTAAAGTCAGATTTTTTTAAAAATCGTAACTGATGTTCCTCCCATTAAAAACTCCAAACAAATAACCAAGCAATGCAAAACTGAATTAATGTACAATTTTTTAAAAAGTATTTTTCATTCAGGTTTTGTTTTGCTTGTGCAAAGAACTCACGGGGTGAGATTTAGCGTAAGGAATCACCACCTCTGATCCTGTCCCCAAGTCTCTTCTCAAAATAGGAAATGGTCCCAATCCAATGTGAATAAAGCCATTTCCCTTGAAATAAACCGTGGCAGGACAATGCTGTGAAAGGCACCAAAGCAAAAGAAAAACAACTTCATGGATTGCTGTCTGTAGGTACTTCCCAGTGATTACAACATCAGCTCTTGCTTTCACAACTTATTTATTGGTATTTCATAGCACTTTGGTTCTTGTGGCAGGGGTTTGGTTATCCATTGTTGTAGCATGTTTGTTATTGAATCCTCTGGATTTCTGAGGAGGTGGAAAAGCAGCATTTGCTGAGTAAAATTGTCTCCTTGGCATTGTTAAGACAGTTCAGAGCCTTGGAGTAACATCACCTTGGCTGCCTTTGGTGTGTGCTTTGGGCCTGGTGAGATCCATGGGCATAAAAAGGGGATGCACAGCACCCAAAATTAATTTAACTGCTAATTAGCTTAATTAAAATAACCCAGAGGAGAGCGAGAGAGCAGCTATTGATACTTTCCAGGGAGTGCAAGGACATGGGTTTTGTTTGCATACAGCAAACCTTTTACCCAGGCCCCCATCCTTTACATGGCTCTAACAACCTCTCCAGAGCCTCATCCTCTGACACCTCTTATTTGTAAAAAAACAACAAATAAATGTGGAAATACAGCAGTAACAGTGCTGAGCCTCTTTCACCTGGTCAGACTCCCCATCTGACGTCTCTCCTGAGACCTCCTAGGCAGGCACAGCCCAGCATCACTGCTGCCTCTGACACGAGGCCAGAGAGGGTAAGGAAAGGAAGCTGTCCCTTCATGACCCCAAAGGGACATGCCATGGGCCAGGGACATGAAGGGATCACCACAGGAACTGTGCAAGGGAAGTTTTTATCCCCTGGCTCCTAAATCCACTGTCTCCTTTGGGCAGGGAGCCTGCCTTCACATTACTCCTCTGTTAGCACAGAGTTAACCAAACAGCCATTACCCAAATCCCAGGCATACTCTCACACCAAGGGCACCACTGCAGCCTCACCAAAAAGGCCAAGGAGATACTTTTCAAGCTATAATCAATCTGACAAAATACAATACAATATTCCACAGCATCTAGGAGAGAAAAAAAATAAAGCAAGTCCTCAGCACGAACAGCAACAGCAGTGGAGGTCTCCCTGAGCAGCGCATCTTGGAGAACAGTGAATCATTCCAATCTCCCTGCAAATGTCAGCTGCCTGATTCCCCGTGTCATCTGTGGCTCTGAAACGGTTTCAAGCAGGACCTGCTGTCGCTGCAGGGGGTGAGCAGAGCTGTCACAGGAGGGATGGAGGGTGTGGAGCTGGGCAGGGCGGGCAGCACGAGCACCTTCGCACCTCTGTGCCATCGGCCGCTGCCACAGCTGCACGGACACAGGGGGTGTCCCTGGGGCTGGAACCAGCCTGGAGCCAGCTCTGTGCCCAAGGAGGAGCCGCTGGAGCTCCCCTCTGCTGAGCAAAACACTGGTGGCACACTGAGCATGAACACCTACACCCATTCTCAGTTACAGCACTCAATACGCGTAACCTATTGTGGTGCTTGTGAGGGTCCTCAGGACGAGGGGAGAGATGAGAACCTCATTCCTTGTTCTTAGAAGGCCTATTTATTATTATATTATATTGTATTTTACATCTATGTCATGCTTTTCTATGTCATGCTTTTCTATGTCATGCTTTTCTATGTCATGCTTTTCTATGTCATGCTTTTCTATGTCATGCTTTTCTATGTCATGCTTTTCTATGTCATGCTTTTCTATGTCATGCTTTTCTATGTCATGCTTTTCTATGTCATGCTTTTCTATGTCATGCTTTTCTATGTCATGCTTTTCTATGTCATGCTTTTCTATGTCATGCTTTTCTATGTCATGCTTTTCTATGTCATGCTTTTCTATGTCATGCTTTTCTATGTCATGCTTTTCTATGTCATGCTTTTCTATGTCATGCTTTTCTATGTCATGCTTTTCTATGTCATGCTTTTCTATGTCATGCTTTTCTATGTCATGCTTTTCTATGTCATGCTTTTCTATGTCATGCTTTTCTATGTCATGCTTTTCTATGTCATGCTTTTCTATGTCATGCTTTTCTATGTCATGCTTTTCTATGTCATGCTTTTCTATGTCATGCTTTTCTATGTCATGCTTTTCTATGTCATGCTTTTCTATGTCATGCTTTTCTATGTCATGCTTTTCTATGTCATGCTTTTCTATGTCATGCTTTTCTATGTCATGCTTTTCTATGTCATGCTTTTCTATGTCATGCTTTTCTATGTCATGCTTTTCTATGTCATGCTTTTCTATGTCATGCTTTTCTATGTCATGCTTTTCTATGTCATGCTTTTCTATGTCATGCTTTTCTATGTCATGCTTTTCTATGTCATGCTTTTCTATGTCATGCTTTTCTATGTCATGCTTTTCTATGTCATGCTTTTCTATGTCATGCTTTTCTATGTCATGCTTTTCTATGTCATGCTTTTCTATGTCATGCTTTTCTATGTCATGCTTTTCTATGTCATGCTTTTCTATGTCATGCTTTTCTATGTCATGCTTTTCTATGTCATGCTTTTCTATGTCATGCTTTTCTATGTCATGCTTTTTCTATGTCATGCTTTTCTATGTCATGCTTTTCTATGTCATGCTTTTCTATGTCATGCTTTTCTATGTCATGCTTTTCTATGTCATGCTTTTCTATGTCATGCTTTTCTATGTCATGCTTTTCTATGTCATGCTTTTCTATGTCATGCTTTTCTATGTCATGCTTTTCTATGTCATGCTTTTCTATGTCATGCTTTTCTATGTCATGCTTTTCTATGTCATGCTTTTCTATGTCATGCTTTTCTATGTCATGCTTTTCTATGTCATGCTTTTCTATGTCATGCTTTTCTATGTCATGCTTTTCTATGTCATGCTTTTCTATGTCATGCTTTTCTATGTCATGCTTTTCTATGTCATGCTTTTCTATGTCATGCTTTTCTATGTCATGCTTTTCTATGTCATGCTTTTCTATGTCATGCTTTTCTATGTCATGCTTTTCTATGTCATGCTTTTCTATGTCATGCTTTTCTATGTCATGCTTTTCTATGTCATGCTTTTCTATGTCATGCTTTTCTATGTCATGCTTTTCTATGTCATGCTTTTCTATGTCATGCTTTTCTATGTCATGCTTTTCTATGTCATGCTTTTCTATGTCATGCTTTTCTATGTCATGCTTTTCTATGTCATGCTTTTCTATGTCATGCTTTTCTATGTCATGCTTTTCTATGTCATGCTTTTCTATGTCATGCTTTTCTATGTCATGCTTTTCTATGTCATGCTTTTCTATGTCATGCTTTTCTATGTCATGCTTTTCTATGTCATGCTTTTCTATGTCATGCTTTTCTATGTCATGCTTTTCTATGTCATGCTTTTCTATGTCATGCTTTTCTATGTCATGCTTTTCTATGTCATGCTTTTCTATGTCATGCTTTTCTATGTCATGCTTTTCTATGTCATGCTTTTCTATGTCATGCTTTTCTATGTCATGCTTTTCTATGTCATGCTTTTCTATGTCATGCTTTTCTATGTCATGCTTTTCTATGTCATGCTTTTCTATGTCATGCTTTTCTATGTCATGCTTTTCTATGTCATGCTTTTCTATGTCATGCTTTTCTATGTCATGCTTTTCTATGTCATGCTTTTCTATGTCATGCTTTTCTATGTCATGCTTTTCTATGTCATGCTTTTCTATGTCATGCTTTTCTATGTCATGCTTTTCTATGTCATGCTTTTCTATGTCATGCTTTTCTATGTCATGCTTTTCTATGTCATGCTTTTCTATGTCATGCTTTTCTATGTCATGCTTTTCTATGTCATGCTTTTCTATGTCATGCTTTTCTATGTCATGCTTTTCTATGTCATGCTTTTCTATGTCATGCTTTTCTATGTCATGCTTTTCTATGTCATGCTTTTCTATGTCATGCTTTTCTATGTCATGCTTTTCTATGTCATGCTTTTCTATGTCATGCTTTTTCTATGTCATGCTTTTCTATGTCATGCTTTTCTATGTCATGCTTTTCTATGTCATGCTTTTCTATGTCATGCTTTTCTATGTCATGCTTTTCTATGTCATGCTTTTCTATGTCATGCGTTGTGTTTGGTATATTATAGAATGCTATACTAAAACTATACTAAAGAGAAAGGATGCATCAGAAGGCTTAACAAGGATGAATAATGAAAACCCGTGACTCCTTCCAGAGTCACTCACTGCGGGACTGGGTTCGGCCATTAGTTAAAACAATTCACATGGAACCAATCAAACATTCACCTGTTGGTAAACGATGTCCAAGCCGCATTCCAAAGCGGCAAACACAGGAGCAGCAATCAGATAATTCTTGTTTTCATTCCTCTCTGAGGCTTCTCAGCTTCCCAGGAGAAAATCCTGGGCAAAGAGGATTTTTCAGAAAATATTATTACCTGGTGTCTCCTGTTATCAGAAACACACGTTCCTGCTCCTGGCTGAGCTGCAAAAACAGGTATCCAAGAAAGTTGTGGCTGCCTCATCCCATAGGCTGTTCAAGGCTATGCTGGATCCCCATCCCCATTTTGAGCAGCCTCATGTAGTGGAAAGCGTCCCTGCCTGTGGCAGAGGGTTGAAACAAGATGAGTCTTATTTAAGTCTCCTTCTAACCCAAACCATTCTGGGATTATATGATTCTACTCAGTTACAGATTGACATGCTCAGATTGAGGGCAGCACTGCAGATTCCAGCCGCATTTCCACCTGTATCACAGAATCCTAGGACGGTTTGTGTTGGCAGGGACCTTAAACATCATCCCATTCCACCCCCTGCCATGGGTAGAGACACCTTCCATTATCCCAGGTTGCTCCAAGCCCTGTCCAGCCTGGTCTTGGACACCTCCAGGGATCCAGGGACAGCCACAGCTGCTCTGTGCACCCTGTGCCAGGGCCTGCCCACCTCACAGGGAGGAATTTTTCTAAATCTAAACCTGTTCTCAGTTAGAAGCCATTCCTCGTGTCCTGGCACCCCATGCCCTCTCTTTCCATCTTTCTTATTGGCTCCTTCATGGACTGAAAGGCCACAATTAGCTCACCCCAAGCTGACCAAACCCTGTTCTCTCAGCCTTCCCAAGGGTAGGTGTGGGGTCTCCAATGCACAAATGCCTTGGCAGCCCTTGATTGCATCAGCCACACAGCAAAAAGACCATTTGGAGAACAAGTACCACCAGCTTCTGGGTGACACCAGTGCAAAACCTTTTCCCTGCAAGGCAGAGGAAAGAAGATAATAAAAGAAAAGTCCTGGAGATGATCTTACTGCAACTTGTGCATGCATTAGTGGCAGTGTAAGAATTGGAATAGTCTCCTCCCCAGCTGGCTTGTAGCAAAGCTAAAGGAGAAGTTTAAACCTCTGTAGACACAGCCCTCAAATTCTACTCCACGCACATTAGATGCCCTCAGGGAGATGTCTTTGCAGCTGTGCCTGATCCTACCTTTGAGCAAGTTTTTTTCTTGCTGCCCTGAAACTGCCTGAAAGCAACTTCTTGTACCTATTTAATTAGAGGTGACTGCCACTGACGAGTGCAGGCTTGGGAAATAAGTCACTTGTACATTGCCACCTGGAACTGCTGCCATCCCAAGCATGGAGCTCCATCCAGCACAGCAAGGAAAGGGCTGCAGGAGCCTCCTGAGCATGTCCCAGGAGGGATCAGGTCCCTCTCTGCTCTACCCCCTGCCAATACTTCAGCTGAAGCCACGGGCTAGAGGTGGGAAATAGCTCAGCCATATCCAGCTTTGTCATGCAGACTTAGCAAGTGTGAACCTGTCTTTAAATAAATGCACACAAACTGAAAATTATCTTCTACCAAGCAAGGAAAACCCTTCAGCTTTAGAGTTTCAAAACGGTCTCTTCACTTCAAGTAACTTCTATATTTTTCTTACTGTTTCACAAAATTCAGCAAAATCCCCTGCTTTGTTCTGTCCTAACTTTGCCTGAAAATTGTGAACCAAAGTGGCTGTTAAATTTTTGAGGGGAAGAAACTTTGGAACCAACTGTGGACAAAAGCACCAACTGAAAGAACAGACCTGCCAAGGAGTCTCCCCTGGCCCCCAGACTTTAATACCAATGATCCCTGGCACAACCTGATCCAAGAGAACCTTGGGGACAGAAACGGGCAGGACACCTCTGCAAGGGAAACAAACACCACGCTAAATCCTTCAGAATCTGAAGAATGGTTTTACCACAACACCTCCAGTACCCATATGAAAAATAAAACCGATGAGAAGAGTCAAAGGGAATGGGAGACCCCACCACTGGGCAGGAGACAGCTTAGTCAAGACAGAAGGCAGCCTTGAGTGTTCAAAGAGCTGTTCTTTGGCCCCTTCTTCTCATACCAGATGGATTTTCTGGCTGAGACTTATCTGTAATTTTCCTCATAGCTACTTTACAAAGGGAACAGAGCAAAGAAACCACTTGGATCCGGTTTCTTAGAACAGGAGAGAGAATATCCTCAGTGCTGTTTTGGATCTCGTAAGTCACAGGAGGCACCTTACCCCTTACCTCCCGGTTCAAGTGTTCGCTGCATTTCCTTGATCACAATCCAGTTTTTGCACTTTCCACTTGACTCTAAATTCCACAAAAGAGCTTGATTAGGTTCAAAAGTGGAGTTCAGGAAAGCTTCAGAAAATCTCCTGAGTCTCTTCAACGTGCAAGCTAGAAAATCCACGTGTTCCAGGTCCTCACACCAGAACGTGGGAATACCAGCTCGCCCCAAAGCTGGAACTAATCCAGCCACCTAAACACCATCAAACCAGGGATGCTGGGAAGGGACTCTACACATGCAGGTTTTTCATCTGGCCTCATCCCAGCGATGTTCTGGCACAGACCCAAAGGTGCCAAAACGCTTTGGTGTTCTAATCCGCGTTAAAGCCCTTGCGCAGAGCTCTGTTCCACACTTCCCAAATCCTCTTTTCTCTTCAGCAGACAAAGCCCCCCGATTTTCATACATTCCAGAAAGGCCTTGTGTTTGATCCTAAAAGCAGTGATGGCTCCACTGTCGTATTTTTGGTGTCAGCAGTGTCACATATCCGTGACCTTCTCACCTGATCCCCACATGGAAAGCGAGGGGGGTTACAAAAGTGTTGCACAAATTGCTCCCAGCAAGCAGAGCTTTCTCCAATAAAGCATAACAAGTCAAAATTCCTGAACTTGCTGGGCTTTTAAGGGTGAATTCCAATTTGGTGGGGTTTAGGGGTACAAACAAGGACCTGGCTTCGATGTGTAAGTTATCCTGGACTGCTGAAGTACAAGAAATAAAATTTGTGTGCCCCTGACAAATCTGGCATTGGGCAGCACCCCCAGCCATCCTGGCTGGGCACTGAGCTCTGACAGAGCTCCCACACTGATCCAAAATCTCCTTGATACCCCAGAAAAAAAAAGATTGTGTAGGGGTTGCTTGTGTAGAGCAGCCTCCTACAATGTGGTCCAAAGACAGTCAGGAGAAACTGGACTGAGAGTTATTAATAAAAAAAACACGTGTCTTAAAAATAGGATAACTTCTCTACCAAGTTTTGGCCAAAAAGCTTTTAAGACTACTTATAAAGTCATTAAACCAGTCATTTATTCTTGTTGCCCATTGGCTTGTGCATGTAGAAGAGACTCACTTTTTTCATGGTATCACTCCAGTACTGTACTTCCTTTTCTTTACTTTCAAATATTCCCACTTTACATGAATTTTAATGCCACGTTTCAGTTAGGAAAGAAAAAAATGTACTCAGAACACTGAATCTACTAAGTTGTTTTTGGAAACTCTTGGAAAACTGTAACACTACTGAAAGGAACATCAAAAAATAAGTGATCCCTAAAAAAAAAATAAAAAAAGGAAACCCCCTACACACACATGCACGTCCTGATTCATTCCCTACTACAGCAGACTTTAAGGAGAATATACTACTATAAAAGAAACATATCCTCACTTTTGAAGCCATTTTCAATATACACAGAAATAGTATTTATACCTCCTCCATGCCTTATCTTCTACAACTTACATCTTTTACTGATGCTCACAGCTGCCACCCCCTCAAACACTGGCTCTATTCTTTAGTGAAAACCTTTCTAAAAATACAGAGGTGGAAAATTACCTTGCACTTTAAATCTATTATGTCATTGAGGACGGGAAATGAGAAATAAGGGAGTTTGGAAAGACACTCTCAGGCCAGAGAGATATTCATCTGTAATACAAACCACGTAAACATGTCATCTCTAAGAGGTACATGAGGCATAAAAGCAGTTTAATGATACACACGGCGTTTTGCAAGCCCCAAATCTTACAGGGTCATTGTCATTTCCATCCTGCCACAGAGGTTACAGGCAGCGGGGCCACAGCATTCCCTGAGACCTCAGAACTGACCTCCAAATTTTTTTTTATGCGTCCCTTTCACTCCGCTTCCAGCTCCTGTGTGGCCAGCCCAGCATCCTCGTGATCCATGAGCCCCACAGTGTGCTCCTTCTGGGACAGGGCCACCACGCAGCATCCCACGGCCCCAGCAAGGCAGGGCAGGGATCAGCAGCAGGAATTACCCCCAGCTTGCCTCTGAAGATTAAATCCTATCTCCCAGGTTTTCTTTACATGCTGAAAAAATATTGTTTTTCACCATTTTGAGGATCAGGTCCTCTTAAGACTTAAAAAAAAAATTAAAAATAAAATATGCAATGACTGCTAACAGTGATTTTTATCCATGGAAAGCTGCATTTGCCAGGAGGCAGCAGCAAGGGTGCATCAGCTTCAGTGAACTCAATGCCAGAGCAGCTTCCTGGAGTTATTACAAAACTCAGTTTCAGACTGGTTTGCAAGAAGACCACAAACCTTAATTAGTGCAGTAAGAGAGGAGTAGGGGGGAACAAGCCCAAAGCCTCCTTCTGAATAATTGTCTATTTGTTTATCACTATCGCTTCCATGGGCTAATTATTTGCTTAAGAAAATACCTTTAAAATTCCCCTAGTAAAATAAATAAATAAATTAGCCGTTTGTTTTTCCGGTGTGGGGTTTATACTTCTAAGTTTCAGCAACACAACGTACCAGATATTTCATGTTACAGATGGTTGCGGGGAACCAGAAATACTTGAGGGAGGAAGGGCAGGCTGTACTTTTTGTATCTCGTACCGAGAGCTGATGCCTTTTCAGCAAGAAATTCAGCAGAATCGCAGAGGCCCACCAGCACTTCTCCAAAACCTGAATGAAGAGGCAGCTCCAGAGGCCGTGTTAATTGTGCCGGAGTGCCTGCTAATGTCATGTTCGAAGTTGCACTCGTGGCTCCAAAACTAAAACTTTATAGTTTTAAATAAAACTATAGAGTTTTAGCCTTTTAAATAAAAGTTTGGCGGCACTCAGGACATCCTTGGGACACGCCTGAGAAGTGGCAAAACCCAGAGCTGCTTCTTCATCCCCCACGTCCTTTGCACGGGTACCAGGTCTCCCTTCCACATGCTCCAACTCTCCCTTTTTTGTGTTAACAATTAATTACGACACACGTTTCAATTAGCACTCCAGCCCTGTGATCAACGACCCGCGCGCCTTTGAAACATGGGGCAGCTCCATCCTTGCAGGAGGAGCCCTCCGTGCAGGTTCCAAAGGGTTAACCCCCGAGCGAATTCTTCAGATGTGTAATTTAATACTTCATAACTGCTGAAAATTGGAGCCCACATAATTTATGTTCTTTGGTCTGGGCACATTTGCCTCATGCTTGGCTGACTTCAGAGAGAGACACACCTAAAGCCCTCAAGTGTCCCAAGTGGCCCGTGTCAGTTCTGCGGAGAGATTGTGGTGCTTGGAGGCAGCCCAAGGATTAGGTGTTCCTGAGAAGGCTTTTTTGGCTCCACCAAGCCCAGGGATGCTATGGGAATAACCCAGGGATGCCATGGGAATAGCCCAGGGATGCCACGGGAAGAGCCGCGCATCCACAGGGGACGCGAGCACTGCAGGACGGCCCTGGTGCAGAGGTACACATGAAAATAAACACGTGAAAATAAACACAAGTGCCACCAAAAAGCACTGAGGGGGAAGGAGGGATGGCTGAGAGGAGACAGGCAAACAATTGCTTCATTGTGGAGCCGGAGTGAGGAATCGCAGATCCGAGCTCCACCTACAGTCCCCTTCGCAAAGCTGACTCCGCTCCTGCTCCCCGTTTTGGTTTTTTTTCCTTTGAGTTTTTATTTTTAATATTTCTATTTTCGTTTTTTTCAACAATTATTTTCACTGCACGAGCGACCTGCATTTCTATTTCAGCTGAGTATGTACACAGCCAAAGGTAATGCATTGTGCCAGTACTTTTAAGGTTAGTTTACTTTCTGTATTTTGAAAGTAAATAGCCTGCTTTTTTCCTGGAATTTATTTTAGGATTCCGTCCCTATCGCTGGCTTTTATTTGCCCCAGCTTCATATCGTCTGACAGTATTTCACATTTTTATTGCAGCTTGATTGCAGTGCAGCAGTTTCATCATTCCAGGGGGAAAAAAAAGGTATAAAAAAATGTTTGCCTAAATTGTACTCTTGCCCTCCTTAAAAAAAAAATAAAATTAAATCAAGCTTCATACATGACTGGGGCTGCAACTTTTAAAAGCAGTAGCCAGCCTCTGAAAGCATCAAGGAAAATATTAATTTAAAAAAAGCCTTGGACACAAATTCCAGCTCTGATGTTGGTGCCCACGGGGTCCCTCCCATCCCATTACCTGGGATGAAGCTTTCCCAGGAAGGAGATGGAAATCCCTCCTGAAAAAAAGCTGGATGCACAACCATTGTCCCTCAGGAGTTTGTCTGGGCAGGGCACCAGAACAGGGCCAGCCTCCCCACACCATCCATGGGGAGGAAATGCCACCAACTGGGCAAACAGGACAGAGCTACAGCCAGAACTCATCTCCACCTGACCCAGAAGGGATTAGAACTTAAAGGGTGTGGTCCAGCTTCTGGACAACTCCTTCCCTCATCCTAATGGTTGGACACAAGGATCTGAGAGGTCTTTTCCAGCCTGAACAACCCCATGATCTCCTGCCATCCCCTACACCTGATGTGTGCACCTTATACAAGGAGCTCTGTCTTAGAGTGACAGAAGAAACCAAAGATACAATAGACAGGTACTTTGAGCACATTGCGCTCCTTTCTGATAATTCAGGCCCACCCAAGCCCCTGTGCTGGATCAAATCAGCTCCATTTGGTACCCAGACTCCTGACAGCACCCGGCCTGGTGAGGAGTGGAAGCCCCTTTCCATTAAAGAAATTCCTACATTCACATTCCTGTCGTAATATTGTTTGGAAAGACACAAACTAGGATGAGATATCAAACCATGGAAGGAGGAAAGGAGGTGAACAAGACAAAAAAAGGGAAGATTTCATTTAGAATAAGGTGGGGAATCACTGATTGGTTAATTTGTAAAAGGTTTTTAGGTGTTACTGTGATCTACTAACAAATTAAGGGAATGGAGCATCTCCCTGCTGAGGGAGCTGGAGCTGCTCAGCCTGGAGAAGAGATGGCTGAGAGGGGAGCTCATCCCTGCCTGTCCCTGTCTGCAGGACTCAGCAGGGCCAGGCTCTGCCCTGGGGACCCAGCAGTGGCACCAAAGGAGTGGGCAGGGACTGGTCCCAGGGATCCCCCCTGCACAGGAGGCACAACTTTCCTGTGCAGTGACCAAGCTCTGAGCAGAGAGGCTGTGGGGTCTCCCTCACTAGAGATATTCCAGAACCACCTGGACACAGCCCCGTGTGCCCTGGGAGGTGGCACCAGTGACCCACTGTGGTCCCTTCCAGCCTGACCCATCCTGTGATTCTGTAAAAACTCTCCTATCTGCTCAACATATGTGAAAGATCAGACAAGTGGTTTAAAAACCCTCCAGATCTTGCAAGAGTTTTTAATGAACATTATTATTATCTCACTTCATGGGTCTAATATATCCAAAGTTTACATAGCTCCCAGATGACAGAGGGGTTTTACCATTCTTTCACTGTGGGTGACAAAGCCAACTGGGAAAGAGTGAGGGATCTGGATGCCAACAGGAGTGTTGGAAATGGAATACTCTGTTCCATCTCCTGTGCAGCACTTCCCTCTCCGTGCACACTTTTACGAGGCAGATATTTGACCTGTTACACCATGATACATAAAATAATAATAAGTAGTGAGTGGGTGGGTGATCTCACCAGTGTCTTTAAACCTCCTGCAATGTGTGGGTTACGAGGTTTGAATCACACAGAAGTAGCACCAAATTTGCCTGCTGCTTCAAGGAAACTGCGGGAGGAGGAGTGGCCAACTGGTGAGGAATAAAGGAAATTAATAAAACCTGAAACAAGAATGAGACGAGCAGAATAGAAGCAAGAATGAAAACAAAGCAAGGGTAACTACTTGAATATAAAAAAAGTCGATGATGGTCAGTCAAGTTTCTGGTGATTTTCATCCTTGACAAATGCTTCCCTCCCATTTGTGGAGAGGATATCTTGATAAATATATGTTTAACCTTGTTTGGAGACTAAAAGTACAGGTGACATTGATCCTTCCCATCACTGTCAACCAGAGCAACTCCCTGCCACAGCTCCCACACAGTACAAAGAGACCAGAATCAACTATGAAGTTCACGTTACAAAAAAAAAAAAAGGAAAGAGAAAGAAAAAAAAATTAAGAGGAAAAAAAAAAGTGCCCAGCCAGAATTTCCACCCCTACATCACCCAGAGCTCCAAGCAGCCAGGACTCACAGGAGGTTCCTTTGCCATGAGGCTGCATGGCCAGGCCCTACATTTATGAATGAAATTGCTGCTCTTTTCCAAATGTAAGATCCCAGACCATGGATGAGTGCCACCTTTTTTTTTTCTTCTTCTTTTTTACAAAACCCTTAGGAGCATGAGTGTGCTGTATTTCTTCAATTCAATGCTGATATATCTGATTTCCCTCCAGGACAGACCAAACATTAAATAACACTGAACAGGCTGAGTGCGCAGCTAAAATACTCACACTGAAAAGTTTTCATTCTCAGCTTATTTCCTAGTTTACAAAAGCTCTTATCAAAAAAGCTCTCTAAATTGGAATTAGTTAATGATCCAGGTCTCTAAAGCCCAGGGACTGGAAGTGAAGATTTCTTAATTATACCAGCAGGGGCTTGATTTCTATTCTTAGTGCAGCTGGGTAATGTTGTTAGGTTCTTGCAGAGCTCTGTTTCTCACTGGCAGGGGTAGCCCCTGGTTTACTCTGACAAAAATATAAAGCTCTTGAAGTTGAAGTGTCTTCACATATGTAACAAAACACGTACACTTCACATACACATCCAACTCTCCAGCAGAGCCCAGGTTCCTTTGAGGCTCAGGAACTCATTACTTGGGAATTTAAACACCAGTCTCAGAGTTTTCACCCAAGAAACTCTTTTTTAAATGTTATTACTTTTCTCCCAATGGGCTTTTAAATACCTGAGTTTCTCTCTTCTTCTTTGGAGAATTCAATGTTGCTCCGTTGTAAATTCACCTTCAAAAAGGCTAAACACCAGCCCCATAACAAACTTTTGGGATTAAGACCCAGATCACAAGAACCTCCAGTGTTAAAAATATCCACTCACAGTGACTCAACATCTGTATAAATCACTTCCCTCCTGTGTTACAAGGACAGACCAAACCTAGAGAACAATAACCAAAACCAGCCTTGTACTTCTTGTAGAATTAAATAATTCTACCCCCAGACTGATATCATCACAGATTAGCTCTAAAATCCTCAAAATATTCTTCCTGAATGAAACACAGTGTAAAATACAGCAGCACAAGCCCATAGCTGCAGTTTAAGGCACTGAGGTTAAGGGGTGGGGGGGGAAAAGGCATATTAGTTTATCTTAAGGATCCTGGACAGCACCCAAAAATTGTGTTGAATCCCCAAGTAGGTCATATTTCTCTCATTAAAATATTTGACTCACACTGGCAATGTTCTCTGAAAATAAATGAACCCCGGACTCAGAACAAGGTAAAGCTGGAATTATTAAAGCAAGTATTGAAATCTCAATTTGACTGTTGCTGGTCACCTTCTTGAGAGGAGGCTGGTGGTCAGCCTTGGTTTTTATTGCCCAAAAAAAAACTCCTGCAGGGGCGAGTCAGCTGCACATCACAAGGCAACTGGTGGTCACATGAGGTGCTAAAAAAAGGCCCATAAATTTCTGCATCCTTACGTTCCTATCTGCTCAAGCTGTTTTATCAAAACTCAAACTTTCTTGCTGGGAAACGGTCCCCTCTTTGGTACCTTTTCTGCCAAAACCCAACTGTAACAACAAAAGTTTATAAACAATGAAAATTCCAGCTGCTTGACATCAGCGATGTGAAGCTTTCACTTCACACTGATACAAATATTTACCCTGAGCTCTGGCAAAGCTTTCCTTGCCCACGTCGCCCTTAATCATACATTTTTCCTTGATTGAGTTATGCTTTCCAGTGCGTGATTCGCTCTGGTTTTACTTTTTAACACATCCCAGAGGCTTCGTCAAAAGCGGCGCTGCGCAGGCCGCGTCATTTGGTAGCTGCTCGGGAGGACCTTGGCAAACAGCACAGCAGCGTCTCTCTCTAACTGCTCTAATAAATGTGTTTGTTCTCTTCTGACCACCATTTATTCCTTAGATCCCACATATCCATAAAGCAATGAGCCAAGAAAGTAAGCAGAAACACGCTCATTTTGCCTTTAATCTGCTCCCTCGAGGCAATGCGCCGACTTCTCTTACAGACACCTTGTAGCTGAGGAGCTGCAAAGTATCGATGGCTCACTTTTTGCTGTTATTTATGAGACAGGAGGGGTATTATCACAGGGAGCAATGATAAAGGATCACTGGGTCGCTGCTTTAACACTCACAAAACTAAATATACAGGAGTCAAAACAAATATAGCCCTACCTGAGCAAACCATTGTCACAAACCATTCTGAGGATTATAATTGAATACATTCCTCCAAGAGAAAGGAAATCTGAGAGATTTCTCAGCTACGTTCATATAAAGCCTAATAATTAAATATATTCTTCCAAGAGAAAGGAAATTTGAGAGATTTCTCAGCTACGTTCATATAAAGCCAAGTGCAATGCTGAGGGAAATCTCATCCGCAGCATCTAACATGGAGAGAAATTTATTTCAACCTATTGCCTGAAAGTGGACCCAAATCTTAACCAATATGTTTTTGTTACCCTTTATTTTTATACCTCTCCCAGTGAGAGAGGATAAAGAAAAGCAAAGACAAATGATGCTCAAGAACTCTGGGCCCTGGGCAGAAGTTCTTATTATTTTTTTATTAATTAGATAAATCTTAAACCCAAGCCTGCTAAAGGATGAATCAGCTCCCAGCTCTTCCTGCAGGTGGATCAGTAATCCATGGGAGGAGACAGAAAATTGCACCTGAAGTAGCTCCAAACAACAATCAGAGGTAGCCAGCAGCTTATAAAAGAAAATCAGCCCCATTTTCAAGCTGCAAACAAAGAAGAGAAACCTGAAATCCAATGCAAATAAAAATAAGGGTGAAGGATGAAAACAAAGAGCTCCTGATCCACCTGAAAACTAACTCAGGTGTTCCCTATTTAGTTACTATTTCAATGAAATGCTGGTGCATAACTTACAGATCCCAAATGAGTTGTTTGAAACACACTTTAGCTTTGCATTTCAAGGACAATTCTTTTTTTTCATATAGTTCTTTCTTTCTAAAGTTTTCTTACTACTGGTGTTTCACATAAAAAGCAAGAAGTCTTAGAAAAAATATTTATGGTCCTAACAACTCGCTCTAGTTCAAGTCAAAACCAGGCAGTAGATTGATAAATCTTAATGCAATTTTAATCTAAAAGTTAAATATTTCAGAAAAAAAAAAAGCATGAACCTTCTGAAAAATTTTAGTATTTTGGATTTAAGAAAATTTTGCTTCGCTTCTCTGAGACAAAATTCTATCGAAATAGACATTTGGGATCAGGGGGTCCTGGAATCTACCACAGGTTCCCAGCAGGGCTTTGGGGAGCAGTGGCAAGAGGGAAAAGCAATCTGGGATGACTTCTGCATGACAAATTGTTCAGCAAGTGACAGATTCACACTCGGAGCTGGTCACCGCTCATGACGCCAGCCCAGCATCTGCAGTGAATTTTCACCTCTGGCTGCAGGAGGAGAATCACCCAGGGTGGTCCCTTCTCCTTTCTCCAGCCCCACCATGGCAGGGAGAGAGAAGAGAAGAGAAAGATTTGGGACATAATCACATTAGAAAAATCAACCTGGAGAATTTAGGACAGATTTGGTGTCTCACAGTTTTTTCTACCTAACATTTACATTGCCCAGCTTTCAGTCTTTGAAGAAAAAATATTTTGGGGTTGCCAGGAGCATCCTGAGAGTTTTAAAATCCTCCAGTAAAATCCCATTTAATGTCAAAGTCATTCAGAAACATCATATACTTCTATTTGCAATATATATATATATATATTTATTTTTAAATTTTATTCCAAAACCACATATGGGATATTTTAACATTTGCATTAATGCAGTATGACAGGAATGCAATAATTGCACATCTTGTGGTACTGTCAGCCTTACAGATATGTGTTTTCATCACTCAAGGTTTTGGGTTCATTTGGAAACAAAAATATTTACACCTGGTAATGGGGCGCCAGAATTCCCCTAAAGCAACAGGGAAAATGAATCATCAAGAAGAGCTAAAATATAAAGAACCTACACATCAAAAAACAGCAAAAGCCACCCCAAAACACAGCAGCAAAATTCACGGGCTCATCTCACAGGCACTGGAGATGTTTCCTTTAGCTAACAAGGGATCTGTGTCTCAGCAGGTCGTTCCTCAATCCCTCAAAAGTCAATGCACATCAAAAGGTGCCTCTAGGAAAAAACTCATTTAATTAAAAGGAAGAAATTTAGGGCTTGATTCAGGTGCCCAGCAGGATGATCTGTGTGTCCCTTAAATGTCAGGACACGGGAATTTGGATGGAGCCCATCACCACCAGGGGATGCAGCAGGAGCTCCTCTTTAAACAGGCACTTGTGGCCAAAATTCCCTTTATTTACCACACCTTGGGGGGCAGAATCCCTCTCTGCTGGCTGATTTGGGGCTGGGATTAGGTGACCCTCGAGGTCCTTTCCAACCCAAACCATTCCAAGACAGTGACATCCCAGAGGACATCCATGATAAAGTAAAGACAGGCAAAGTCAGGGAGGAGAAACCCAACCCACGTGGCTCCCACAAAAAACACCCAACAAGCCACAACCAGCTGACCTGCCAAGAAAAGAGGAGTCTCATGTATCCTCAAAGGTAATTAACTCCCATGACTAATGAACCAACAGAAAAGCACACAACAATTGCAGCTTTCTGCAGATTAAATGTCCCACCAAAGTCCAAGGACACACTTCCCACCCCACATGCAAGTTGTTGTTATTCCCAGAATTCATCTCATCACCAGGAGGAAAAAACACCAAAAACACATGAAGGTGAACAAAAAAACCCAAGCAGATCAAGGGGTTTATTCTCCAAATTACTGAAATGAAATTTTAAGTCACAAGTGAAATGCACATTTTGCACTGGAAAATGTCACCAAGGCTCATTTCCAACAGAGTTAAAATGAAAGAACTTTCAATACATTAGACCACATCAAGGAAAATATCAAAACTCTGCTCAGATATGATGTCTTGGCAAAATCAGTTGCTTTTTTCACATACCATTTTCATTGGCTGAAAGAAGCTCCAGTTTAGACACATTAAGAGACCTTTATTTTATGCTAATTTCTTAGCAATTCTAAGGGTTTCTGTTACTGCAATGAAAAATTTCCAAAATTTCCCACCCCAAATTTCACTGTGGACTTCAATAACTTCCTCTGAAGAACTTCCTGGAGTTTCATGGGACTGAACAGAGGTAACAAATGACACATAAGTAGATTTCTTCCAATGGCTTCTATGTTCCCTATGCTATCCTAAAATCCTTTATCTCTCCATCAAATGTCATAAAACCAATTAGAGTCTCTTGCCTCTTTATTAGCTCCTCACTGTTTTTGAATTCTCCCCAATATCAGAAAGAGGATATTTTTCTCCTTTATCTGCAAACATCCTTTTATTTCCCCAAAACTGCAAGAACTAGAGTGGAAATTTGAAAAAAAAAGTTCAGTTTTTTATCAAAACAAGATATTCTTCCTAGTGATGGCATCAGGAAATTCTCTGCTGTAGCAGTTCTCTGTCATTCCCAGGTGGAAAGTCAGTAGAGGGAGCACAAGAGCTCACAGCTAAATGTTAAAGGACTACCAAAAAAAATTCCTTATTCACACCCAATCATTACTATTGAGGAGTTTGTTTTCTTGAATATCCCCACTGGCCTCACCAGGAAAGAAATACTTGAAAATTATATAAGACAATCTTGTGGTTTTGAGGAAAAAAAAAAAAGAAAAAAACCCAAGCCCCCAAAATTCAGCAGGGTAGATGAAGAGCTGGAAAGCTCTGTCTCACCAAAGAGAAAAATCAAGCAACTTTCTTAAAATAGGCATCTTAATCATGATGCTGAGTAACTTCCTATTTTAGGAACTGCCTCAAAGCATTTCTGGCCATGATCAGTGCAGAACTTGTAATAAAATGTAATAATCACGGCAGATTTCATCAGGACCCATCAGAAATGAGCAGCTCTGTGCAGGACCTGGGACAAACCCCATTACATAACTGAAAAGATGACAAAATTTGCTTGGGTTTAGATCCTGTAATTAAACGCAAACCTCGGTCCGCATTCATCCCAAATTTGTTGAATTCCCAAAGTTTTTCAGGAATTCCTCCCATCTCACTGCCGGAAACCTCTGGACTCAGCTGGAGAAAACTTGGAACCAGTTATGTTTTTTTTATCAAAACTATGGGAAATTCGATTATTTTTCATGGTTTTGGCTCAATATCAAGCAGAACACTGCATTTCTGTGTCTGCTGGGTTTCAACATTTCAGTTTGATTTGAACGTCAAAGCACAATGAGGAGGACAAAGTCCTTCCTCGTATCACTGGGTATAAATCCAGATATAAATAATCACCGTGTGATTTTACTGGTGTTCTTCCAGCATTACACCATTTAAAATGAAAAGTTTAACGTGCATTTCGAGGTTGTAAGTGGGGGGAAAAAACCCCAAACAACTCCACCATGGATGCCTGAAAACTGTGGAGCTGAACATTCCTCTCATTCCTGTGCATAAAACTGCATTATCCCTTGGTTTAAAAATCTCTACCAGAGGGCTGAACACAGTCACAAGACTAAAGATGTGCAAGATTATGCTCTTCCCATCATCTTAAACTGATTACATCAAATTGTGCTCTTTAGTCAAAGTTCTCTGAAGACCCAGTGGCTCATGGAACAGCTTTAAAACACTGAAATATCCCACTCCAGGTTATTTTTCCCAAAAGGAGAAGATTCAGCCAAAACACAGTATCTTATTGTTATATTTTTGCTCCCCATCCAAACCAACCAAATCCCTGTGAAATAAAAAAAATATTAATATTTTGTTTTCCATGTTTCTGCACCAGCAGTTTGGAGGGCTATGGGTTTGTAGGAGAAAGGAAAGGAGAAACAGGGAGGAAAAAAAAGAGAAAAAGATCACAAAAATTTTCAGTTGATAAGTCTGGTGTGCATTAAACATCTCCAGAACTGCTCTATAAAGATAATTCCTTGTTTTCTTCTACACCAGCACTGCTCACACCCAAAACCCTGAGACAGATATTCCACCAATTAAAGGAAAACAGATCCCTGACAGTCTTTGCATCTTTGAGGAATTTAAACTTGGCCACTAAAAATCCCAGAAAAACTTGTCTTCCTTCTGCTCTTGACAGAATCACAGAATATGAGCCCAATTAAAGGGCAGGGCTCATATTTAAGCCCACCCAAGCATCCAGAAGAACAAAAAAAACCAAGGAACTTCTGGAATATTTAAATACCTTGGTATTTTCAAAGGCCGTGAAAACACCCAGCAGAATCCTCCACACAACTGCAGAATTTTATGAATTGGCCATCTGGGGTCTGAACTGCTACCACAGGACAGAGCAACTCCCAGGGAGTATTTCAATATTCTTTTTTGAATGGAGTTACTGCACTGCTCAGTTTCTTTTCATTCATGAATCATTTCCTTCTGCTGCCCAGTCCCCATCTCGTGTGAGCCAGGCTGCTATTTCCTTGTGTGGACTCAAAATATTTATTTGTATAAACTCAGCAAGTATGAGATGCCCAGGTGCCACCACAGCCCAGTATTTCTTGCACTTGTTTAGGGCAGGGACCCATCCTGAAAGGTCAGAGTGTGTAAATTGTGTCTTTATTGGCTTTCAGTTAGCTCTGCATCACATCTGTGCAGCTGGAATTTATCCTTCTGATAGCCAAGCTTTGCAAAAAAATCAGGTTCATTGCATGCATCATGTAGATTAAGATATGAATGAAAGAAATTTATTGGGGTTCTATATTGTATATGAATATAATATATGAAAAAATATTAAAGGGTTATATAAGAAATAAAGATACCAACAAGGCTACCTTGACACATCCATGTCACCACCTTGAAGTGAAGGTTCCTGTGACCTTGGCCATTGTTTTAGGGTTCTGGTGGAAATTTACATCTACAAACATGAGGTGCACAAATGTTTACTTATAAATGAAATACTTTAATTAAAATTTAAATTATAAAATTAATAAAAATCTTTTTTTAAGGCAAAACAAGACACCGATACCTGCAGAAATGGATTTTCTGGAGTTTTTTTCCAGCAAGTCCAAGAGTCCAAAATTAGCACCCAGGAACTCAGCCCCACAAAATGATTTAAAATATCATTGTTTTACATAGAAAGTGGCTAAACAGTCTACATATCAGAGTCCAGACTGACAAATGCAATCTACACTAAACTGTGTTTCACATCACTACATTATAAGAGCAGGATAATGAGGATTTCTGAGTTACAGGAGAGTCTGGAAAAGCCCTACTTATAGAAAAGATTTCGCCAGCATTTTATTTTAAATAAGTTTAATATTAAACTGATGGTAGAAGCACTTGAAAATGCTAAACCAGGAACACTGAGGCATCATTGATGATGGCAGCAGCCACACACAGGGACACCTTTGTGAAATACAGCAGAGATGATGGCACTAATAAAAGATACAGCTAATCTTACTTTATGGAGACTCAGAGGAATGCACAATGCTCTACTACTGTACTGGCAGGTAATCTACTGCCTCTTTAAATAAATCTAAATATTAGGTCTAGCAGGGATCAACCTGAGAAAAATGCTAAAATATAACTGCTAAAGTTAATACTTATTTAATACTTGCTTTTCTACAAGACTTAAAATGAAAAGGCTTTCCAACTATTATAAGATGTACAGTCTTAATCTACATTTCAATAAGATATTTAAAGGCAATGCTGAAACTGTCAGGGACCCTTTCTTAAGCCTGGGAGAGGCCGACAAAGGCGTGCTGACAGTTCCCTTTTCCCTGACACGGAAGCATTATTTTATCAAGAAAATGTTATTATGCTTGTGTTCATCTTGGAACTCCTCTTTGCTGAATTTTCCAACCCCCCCAGCTGTATTTGGGGGCACAGATTCCTCACTTGAGCCCATGCCATTGAGTTAGATGAAGAGATCATCATAAACGTACATGCTTCTCTCATGTTTTATGCAGATAGGCAAAAAATGAAACTACAGTGAAATTTCTGCAATACCCACAAACTGTAAAAGTACTCTGAAACGTGCCTAAAATTCAACCTGTTGTTTTCCTCTAACAGCCAAACAATTATAGACGATTGTATAGATAACAATTTCCATATCTGACATTAACATTTATATATATTTGCTCTTTATGCTAATTATGCTCTTTTGTGTTTTCATTTTTCACATCTTTGTTGTAGACACTATAAAAACAGCACATCAAGCACCTTGTTAAATTAACTCTTTCATTAATAACGTGGCTCCAGTTTGAAAATAACCCCTCTACTCTTGTGTGAACGTATACATGCAGCCCATAAACAGTTTCTAATTAGTCACATGTGGATTCAAATGCAGACTTGTACGCCATAAACCAACACTGAAGTGTATAAGAAACTGTCAGTCAGATCAAAAGTCAGTCCAAAATCATCCCATTTGCAGAGCTGAGATGCTGTCACAGTCAGTTAGCCCAAAATGTTTAAAACAGCGACCAAACTTTTATTCTAATTGAGCATGAGTTGAAAGGCTGCACACTTTGATGTCTCTGCTTTTATCATTTGTATATAGCTAAAAACAGCAGGGTGAGGGGGATTTTTTTTTTTTTAGTTTCTCTTAGAAATTGGAGACATTACTTCTTATTGAAAATATACAGGTAGGTCAGGCTGTATTTGCGGAGCCAACGTATGGTTTTCAATCATGCATGTAATCACTTACAGCACCACTCCTCAAAAGTGCAATTAGTGGAGTTTCTCGTTACTATTTAACCTTTTCTTCCTGTCCATTGTCGACCAAATCGTAAAAAAAAAAAAAAAAAAAAAATGTATCTTGTGACTATTATCTGCAATGAGATCCTGCATCTCCTCAGGAAGCCCAAGGACTGGGGCAGCACTGTCATTCTTCAACGCTTTCGTTCTGCAGGAGGGGAGGGAGCAGCAGAGCCTGTCTGCAGGAAGGGTGTTTGAGCAGATGCCTACAATCTGAGAACATGCTCCCAGAAACTCGAGAGGCAGCAGTGAAAAGTCCAGGCCTAATCTCATTACAGCAGCGCTCAGCTCCAGCGAGGGAAACACACACAGAGTGCCAGGTGGGTGGGGAAGCAAAGGAGAGACTCACTGAGCTTCAGGCACAGCACAAACACACCCAGTCCAGGGTGTCCTGGACCACCCCTCCTCTTTTTAATGAGACATAGAAACCTTGCAAGAAAAATCCAGCAGAGCTTCCACACCTTCAGCTCCATTGGGATCACAAAAAACCAACCAAAAAAAAAAAACAACCAAAATTCTTATTAACTTCAAGACATAGCACAAGATTGCCAAAATCCATCACCTGCTTCCACCAGCTCTCATCCTCCGAGAGAGCTGCCTTTTGTTATCATTCTTTTCTATTCTTAGCTTAGCCAGCCTTCTGAGATGAAGCTTTTCCTTCTATTCTTTTAGTATAGTTATAATGTAATATATATATATCATAAAATAATAAATCAAGCCTTCTGAAATATGGAGTCAGACCTACATCTCTTCCCTCATCCTGAAAACCCCTGTGACCACTGTCACAGAGGCCATTCTTAACCTGACCAATTCTGTGATTTCTGGCGGCCCAGCACGACTGAGGCTGTGCTTCCCTGTGTGCACACCTGGGTTTGCTCCTCTGCCAGCAGCCAGTGAGCTCTGTCAAAAGCTCTGCCAGCACCAGTGTGTATCCCTTATTTATATATTTTTTTCTATTCAATTAAAATTGCTGCTACTTTAAATATTGTTGGGTTGTTTTTTTAAGGGGATAATTGGGCAAACATAACACATGGAAAAGAGGGGAGGCAGAGGGACCCGTCCTTCTCACAATACCCACGGCCAACTGGATTTAAGCATCATAAAATAACAGCAGCAGGACAGATCCGCTGGCTGAGCAGCCACATCCCTGATGAGCTGGTTCCTCCTGCACTTTCCCCAGCACGAACATCATATTCCTGGTGATGGGGGTGGAAATGCTGTTCCTGAGGACAACCACCCTCCTCCAATCTCTACAAAAAGTTCTCACTCCCAAAAAATCCTCTCCACTCATGCGGTTCAGCACCAGTTCAAATCCTGTCTTTCTCCTGAGACAGGAATTTATTGCAATCTGAAGAAAGGAGCCTCAGCACAGTTCTGGTGACTGAAGAGAGATATTTAGGAGGGGATCTCAAGGCAGCTATTCCTTGGCTTGGAATTGCAACCTCCCGTGCTAAGGCTTGCACAGGTTCTGTGCCAAAACTCACAGGGGTGCATTTGTAACCAAATCATTATCAGAGCTAACCCAGGCTGACAGAAAACAAAGTTTTACCGGGCACCACAACAGGAAATAACTGGAGACCCCAGGGGAGAGAGTGGTGCACAGACTGCCCTCAAGCCCCTGCAGAAGGCGCTTGACAGTGCAACAGCATCTCCTGACAGAAATCACCATAAAGCTGCTACGACCTGAGGGCCATCACTGAGACCAAGAAATCATTATGTGAGGGGCTGTGTGAAAACATGCTAAGGCACAAATTCCAGTATGCAGAAACCAGATGGGAAAGGATTATGAGAAAATTATGACTTGTATTTTCCAAACAAAGAACAGAGGAAAGGCAGATCTATTTTGTTCTCACCTTCTTTTTCTTTTTTTCCTTTAAGGAGTAGCATAACTTCACTGCTTCCAACAAGGGATGAAGCAACCTTTGATGGTTTGTCCAAGCACACCCCAAAAAGGGGAAAAGCCGGGAACTCTGCACAGATCTGTCACAGACATATTTTATGAAAAATCCTTGCATTAGGATTTTTCTCCTGAGAAGCTGAGAGGCCTCAGGAACAAAATGTAACCAATGGTTATCTGCTGCTGTGGAATGCAACAGGTGCATCTGGGATTGGTCTCATGTGGTTGTTTCTAATTAATGGCCAATCACAGTCCAGCTGACTCAGACTCTGAGAGTCACAAGCTTTTGTTATCATTCCATTCTTTTTCCTTTGCTTGCAAGCCTTCTGATGAAATCCTTTCTTCTATTCTTTCAGTGTAGTTTTAATATAGTATATATCATAAAATAATCAATCAGCCTTCTGAAACATGGGGTCAAGATTCTCATCTCTTCGCTCATCCTGGGACCCCTGTGAACACCACCACAGAGGTCCATTCATAGCACCATCCTAATTCCCACAGAGTGTCAGCCAAAAGGTGATTAGGGAGAGTCTCCTCCAACATTTCTCACAACAAAGCTGTGCCCAGGTTGCTCCCTCCAGAAATACCATGCCAGGGCTTCTCCACACTCAGGGTGCCAGGGCGGCAGCGGGGAAGGCAGTCATTCCTACCGCTCAGCTTTGGTCTGAAATCCAGGAAAGG
Organism: Calcarius lapponicus; assembly: GCA_039654755.1. NCBI lineage: Eukaryota > Metazoa > Chordata > Aves > Passeriformes > Fringillidae > Calcarius > Calcarius lapponicus. Next base: position 23,833,555 of record CM077470.1, read on the forward strand.
CTGCAGGATCTGTGGGAACAGGATATCTAGCAGCGACTGCAGCCATTATTTCCCCTCTTTTACAGTGCTACCTTTTAAACCACGCTTGAGATCTTTGTTGCTGTCTCGTACCCCGTGGCACCGGCCTGGCGCGGTGAGACCCGGGCGGGACGCAGCACATAAAAGCATCCACTGCGAGTGTGACAAATTGCAATGACAAGGTTGGGTTGGAGGTAACTTGTGAGCGATCTGGTGAATTGAGAACGCCCGCGTGCTCCGCCTGGGAGCGGTGGTGGAAGGAGAATGTGGGCAGTGCCAGCTGCGTGCCCCAGGCAGGAGCCTCGCTGAGAACACAGGAGAAACGCACCATACCTTATTAACACGCCCAGCTTCTCCACGAGCCCGCCGCAACACAAATATACAGCACCAGCAATCAACCATATTATTATTAATAATGCGGCTCAAACGTGTGGAGGAGGTGGATTTGGTACGGATCCAGCATTTGAATGATGTAGCTTGAAAATGAAAAGCTCTGCTTAGGTGCCCAGAGAACACAGGCGTTGCTGTAAAAACCCAACACGCGGCATACAAAGGCGTGCAACTAACTAAAACCCAGCTCAAGTCATGAATAAAAACAATGCCATAATTCTTTGCACTCTAGAGCATCTTTCAGAAGTCATAATGCATGCATTCCCTGGTAAATACAACATCCTTGCAAGACAGATGAGGAACAGTACCCTGGTTTTCAGGATGGGAAACAGAGTCAAAAATAATCCCAAACCCCAACATCGCTGGAGGATTATTGATGAGGGCACGTGATGTGGCATTTTAGTGTGGCCTTTGGGGTAAGGATCTCTTCAATTCCCCCATGAAGATGAAAACCAAAGATCCTTTCCCTTGCCTGAACCATCAAAATGGTGATGCAGTGCATCACAAACTCCGTCTTCCTTTATTTTCCTTTCCTTTTGTCACCTCCTCTTAGGCATGTCATTTTCTTTATCTATATAAAACCTACATGGGCAAAACTGTGTAGTAACTGTGATTAAACACACCTTAGTTCAAGTGGGAACTTAAGTTTATCATCATAAAGCTCCTGATGGCACAGTATGATCAGCACTTAGAGATTGACAGAAAAAACACCCAATTTTTCCTGTTACAGTTGTTTCCCTGAAGACAGCCAAAAATCCAGGTTTAAACCAAAACACTGACACAACGCTTCAGTGATTGCCCCCAAAATGTAAAACTAAAAAAAAAAAAAAAAAAAGGCATTTTATAAAACAGAATTTACATGTTTCTACTGTCACAAGTTACAGAGATCACGTGGCATGTTCAGGACCTGATTTTAACTTAAAGCACCTCTGTAATACTTGAGATATTTTTCAATAAAAATCCAAGTATAAAAGTGAACAACTTGCTTCCAGACAAAAATATCAACTGGGACATCCATCACCCCAAAACTCCCTTCCTCACAACTCTGCTTTTCTCTTGATAAGCCTTTCCTGGAGCACAACTGAAGTACTGGAACTCCAGGGAAGGTCTGGTATTTAACAACCATCTAAGACCATGGAGGTGTGTGTTATATTTTCCCAAAGTTGTCCAACACCTTTACATTCCCTCCACCCAACAACCAACAGGCCAATATCCTCCTTTAACACTTAAATACTGCTGCTTTCCCTCTACTTAACCATTACTGGGGGATTTAAATGACTTCCAGACATAATTTTAATATTAACTCGCATTAGATTGAGGCCTCCACATACTTTTACCCCTAATCTTTTTCCATTCTGCTGCTGATAATCTCAACCCAATATAGGACGTACCTCTGCTTGGGGAAGGCAGTGTTTCATTGACTCTGTTCTGGATTTTCTATGCAATCTATAAGATATAATTTTACCTGTGTTCAACACTGCTTAAAAACAGTTTCTAAGAATATTCATCTAAAATATGTAATATGTAGATGGAGCCCATGCCCTCAAAAAGCACCATCTATTAAAAAATACAATTTTCTTTTTTACCTTGACCTAAATAAACTGAAATTCTTTATTCCATTAGAAAGTAGAGAATAAGAAAGACTGCTGGATAGTGATTAAATCAGCAAAGAAACACCTTGAAGCTCTTTATTTTGTTGAAGCACTTAGTAGTTTAGTCACTCCCATAGGAGCACAGGCTCTTATATTTTTACATAATTTTTGTAGTCACAAGAAGTACAGAACCAAAATATAAATACCACTCTGTGTTTTACAAGTATTTTAAATATGACTGTTATGGGACAAACACATTTTATCCTTCATTCAAAAAATTTTGCCTTATTAACTGCTGTAAAACCAAGAGCAATTTTTTTCCTACATCTTGTTATGATAAGCTAAGATACCCCATCCATGTAGGTTAAGGATATTAACCATTGGCACTGATTGCCATCCAGAATGTATTTTCTCTATTAAAAAAATTGTCTGATACTGTACCAGAACCATTATTCAGAAGTTATACTCCCCTATCTTAAATGTTCAAGAACTCTGTCAGGCAGAAAGGGAGAGGAAAACGTTTCCCCCTTCTCATAGAGCTGATGAAAAGAAAAGCGTTCCCAGTTTTGCTGTAGATTTGCCCCCCATCTCTAATCATTCCTGCTAAATGTGGCTACCAGCTTCAGTGACAGTTTTGTTGGGAGGAAATCACAAGCCCTTGAAAATAAAAAATAATAAAAATGCGCGCGCATTTTACGACGTTTCTTTTTGAAGACTCTTATCGTTGCTGCATCAGAGAAGGGGGAGCACTGAGGACATCATGGCAGGGAGGAGGATGTGAGGCACAAAGGAGTGGGAGTGAGTTTCCTCCTCCTTGCTGGAATAGTGGTGGGAATTCTAAACTGAAACATTTACAACAGGCACAGTGCTCTCCTTGACCTAACGTGGATATTCCAGAGCGGGATGGCAACCAGCTGCGAACAAAACTAATTAATTCAGGAAAGTTATAGAGCCTCTCTCTGCATTGTTTTAAAGAGCACAGCCAGATTTGTGTGGGCCTTAAAACCCATCCCATCCCACCCCTGCCATGCCCAGGGACACCTCCCACTGTCCCAGGGTGCTTCAAGCCCTGTCCAACCTGGCCTTGGACATTCCAGGGATCCAGGGGCAGCCCCAGCTGCTCTGAGAATTCCAGCCCAGCCAGGAATTCCCAATTCCCAATGTCCCATCCATGCCTGCCCTCTGGCAGTGGGAGCCATTCCCTGGCTCCTGTCCCTCCATCCCTTGTCCCCAGTCCCTCTGCAGCTCTCCTGGAGCCTTGTAAACACTGGAAGGAGCTCTGAGGTCTCCCTGGATTCTTCTCTTCTCCATAGCTGAGTTCTCAACTCCCAACAGTTGATCTGCTCTGGAACATTCCCCTTATTCTGACTATGGCACCATTATTGGTGTCTGCTTCTGGTGGGAGATATTCTATTTGGCAAAACTAAGGAGAAACGAGGATTTCACGTGGTTTTCCAGCAGCTCCTTGAATTTAATGCATTTTTCCTTTCAGCAGGCTGAACACCCCAGCTCTCCCAGACTACCTCCAGAGCAGAGGGGCTCCAGCCCTCAGAGCATCTCTGGACAAGTGAGGGCAGCTTCAAATCAGCATTTTTGAGCTGGTTTTTATTCCTTTTATTAATCATCTGAAAGAGGAAGAGCTTTGCAAGGGGGAAGCTCCAAAATTGCCATTTCAAGTGTTTTTGTTTTGTTTTCAAAGCATATTCGAATTAGGACAAAAGGAAGAGGAGGAGAGCCTAAGAAGTGCTTTCAAGTAAAAAACAGACAGACAACTGGGAGGGCAGAATTTTGGGGGAAGATTTCTGTTACATCCTGTACGTCCAGTCTCCAGGCAGAACGAGCCAAAATGCTGAACTCTATCAATGCCATTCTGGCTTCTGAATGAATGTGACAGTGAGAGACTGTGGGAAGCAACTTAACACAAATGGAAAATTTGCAAGTGAAGAACTATAATAATCGTCTCCCATAACAGCCAGATCAGGTTGTGAGGAGGTTTTTTCTTTGCTTTTTTTGTTGTGGGTTTTTTTTTTCTTCCTTTCCCCACTCTCAGTGCTGTTTAGCTGGCACATTTTGTTCAGGCTACTTCTGAGAATGACTAACAATTTGCTGCCACTGATAAATAAGTCGGGTCACAGCATAGGAAAAAAAGCACCAAGAACCTCAGTGAGCTCCATTCATACGCACAGAAAATGATTCAGGTACAGAAAACACATTTTTAATTATTTCCACATCCACAGCTGCTGCAAATCAGAAGTTTTCTGTTGAATTCTGCGCAGTGCAGTAATTGCCCAGCTGGGGATAGCAGCTCTTTCCCACCCCAGGCATGTGCCTCTGTACAAGCTCTACCACAGGCCTTCCCCATCTTTGTTTTAAGGGAAAAAAACCAGAACTCAACCACCCCAGCACAGTACCATGAAAAAAAAAATCAGTTAAAATGATGCAAATATCATCAAGTTCTGGATTTATCCTGTTGTAGTAGCCCAGGTGCATCTCCTGCCACAGCCTGTAGAAGCTGACCCCACTTTCAGGAAACTGCCGCAGAAAAAAGCTGAAATTTCTCAAGTTCATGGTTTAATCTGACTTGCCACTAGAAGATTACACTGCCAGAACCTTTCCAAAGTCCAGCAGCACAGCCCTGTGCCCCTTTCCCCAGCCAAAGCTCAAAAACACGAATCCATGACATCCCACACACAATTTAAGGGACTCAGATTATTCCCCTTGGTTGCACCCAACAGTTTTACCGGTTGTTCTCTTCCAGAAACATCTCTTTATTCTGGCACTATTATCTTCCACCATAAGCGCACACAGCCACTTGTACTTGGCAAAAAAAAATTAAAAAAAATCAGGATTTCAAATGGTTTTCCAGCGGCCACTTGAATTGAACGCATTTTCCCATTAAACGATTAGTAGGAACTACTGCTGATACATACAAATTCCAAAGCCATCAGATACTACATAAATTCATGCTGATATTTGACTCATCGTTACATATCCCTTTTGTACTATTTAGAAAAACCAGATTAGATGCACATTACCATAGTCATTGACATTTAGGCAGTTTACTGCAGGAAAATGAGAAAAGAAGTCTAGAATAGCAGATTTTTCTTCCTTCTTTTTTCTTTTTGCAACTCAATACCGATTTTGCTACAGGGACCCCTTTTCCTTCAGTTCATACTCAAAGCCCTCTGTGTTTCCTTTATACTACTGGTTTTGCATTGCCATGAATTACAGGAATAGCTGCCATGTCTCTGCATTAAGTTCATCCAAAAAGTCATTGATATTTCAATTTCTTAATTGACAAAATTATGTCCACAAAAAATACATGAACGTTTAAAGAAACACATCACAGAGAAACCTCTGGAAAGCACCAGTGAGCAGCCAGCCAAGTGGTGGTGGAGAACAGAGAAGCCAGACATTAACATGGAAATGGAAATAAAACTTCTAAAACGTCTCTCCAACACTGCACAGAAAATGCTACAGCTCCAACAGCCACTTACCCAGCCAAAACCAAGCCTAAAAGCAAGGAGGAGCTCTCAAAGACACAAGAATCATTTCTACCTTCCACAACCACTTTGAATTTCCTCTGTTGAAAACACTTTCCAGTTTCATTGCAATGAAACCTGAATTTAAAGCCTTTGGGTCCTCATGGACCACAAGAAAAGGAGTTACTGGGTCCAGCTCACCCTAAAGCTCAGAGCCACACCAAGCCTCAAATCTCTCTTCGTTATTAGCACCAGACAGGTTTAATCCAAATCCTCCAAAACCGAGGCAGAAGACACCATGGACTCTTGCACAAAAACCATCAAAGAGACAAAAGCTGCATCACACCTACTTTGAGCTGCAGATGATGGTCAGGAGCAGGAGAAGGAGGTGGTGGTGGCTCTCCAGGGTCTCTCTCTGGTGGGATGGGAGCACACAGCAAATCCTCCATCCCTGGCACCCAGGGGGATTTCACTGCAGGAATTCAGCCCCAGGCGAGCAGCATCAGCCTGACCCCACCCCAGCTTTTACCTTTGATGACCTTAATTTGAAACTCCTGGCTGCACCAACCCCTTTTTCAATGCCATTAGCAAATGTCCTTCAGGTGTGTCTCAGCCTTGAGAGGGCGTTAATTGCCCTCACTCAAACAGCAAAATCTTCCCCTAACAATGCCCTGCTTCGAAGCAAGAATTCTTTTATTTTTCCCTTTACTATCCAAGAAAGAAAACCAAAAGCTTTTCCTATGCATTGCTACCCTGACTCCTCATCTGTATAAAACACAGCTGTTGAAGAGACTGCTCTCCCTGCATAACCCTGGACAGAGCTTTCTGCCACACACACCCTGCAAGGACATGGTAATGATGGCCCCAGAAATGACCCCCAGCTGCATCTGCAGGAGATCAGCTTCCCTGGTGAGCCCAGAGAGGGCTGGGAGGTGAGGAGAGCACTGCAGGTCTGTGCATTCAATATTTGTCCGGCAGTGTGGAGGTACAGCAAATGGAGTGGCTGAAAGTGATGCAGGAAAGCTTGGACTGAGAGGAGTTCTCTCTGAGCACTTCCCTTGGGATTTACCCAAAGTAAGGAGGGAGAACAGAATTTTTCCCTGCAGGCAAAATTCTCTTTTCCTGATGGCAGGGGATCGCACAGACTGCAGTCTCCCCCGCTGCTCCTCTGTGCAGAATTCTCCTTCAACATTTCCACCCCAGCCTAACTCCTGGGTTCTTTACATTCTCCTCCTTAAGTCCTGCCAACTTCATGATAAAGAATCTTTTTTTTTTTGCAAAATGCACCAGCGTCATCCCCATGCCTTCTATAAACATCACACTTTGTAACACCTCCGGGGGTTAAAAATGTATTTTATTTCCCTTTACCACCTACCTCAAGGGCTGAGTCACTGCCCAATTGATATTTTTGTGGAAAATCTCTAATAAAGGGCCTGCTAAATGTGTGCAAGTACACAGTGACCTGCCAGATCCCTTCTGGGACATCCAGCAGCAGAGAAGTGTTTGACATCAGCCAACCCCAGGTGTTTCTGTCCTTACAGGCAATGGAAATTGTTTCCTGTATCCATATTCTTATGCCCCCCAATCTGCTGGGTGTTTTCCTGCTGTGCTTCCCATACTCTTTCTCAGAAAAAATGAGCCTATCACAGTCCAATTTTTAGCTTCTACCTTGCAGAAAAATCGTTTTAAAGGTGCTGGGGGAGGCAGAACTTTCCCAGCTCCTTTTAAAGCTCTGTCCAGACCACCTCTGGCTGCAGGAGTTCAGCTTCCACCTCTGGATGCAGTTTTTCACAACCCTGCCTTTTCCCAGCACATGCTGTTGATGAATTTTGGAACTTTCTGACAAACAGCTCCTCAGAAAGTTAATTCACCAATTCAAAATGTGTTGATACATTCAGGAAAGCCAATGTTCTAATTTCCTCAGGTCCTGAGTTTTACTATCAAAAGCTTTCTAAAAAAAGTTTTTTTATAAAATATTTATAGCACCAAAACCTCTTCTAAAACACAGAGTTTGCTCAAGTCAAGCTTAATAAAGTGGTTTCCCCTTGAGCTGGGCAGAATTGATAATTTTCAAACCAGCCTCCCATAACACACTGCTTTGAAATAAAAATGTGATTTTCCTGAGTCTCCATCCAGTGTCCCTGCTGTGTCCCTGGCATCCTCTTCCAGGGATTGCCACCCCAACATGCACAGACTCCACATTTCTGTCTTGGCCCCACCCGTGAGTGGAGCTCTCTCTGCTCCAAGAGCGGTTTGCGCATCCTTCCCCCAGGATATGATTCCCCTTCCTTAGCAAATATTAACCTTTTCAAAAGTTACTTCCAAATGTTCTGCTTGCTTTTTTTGTGTGTGATTTCGGCTGGTGTCAGTCTGGTACTTTTATGAGTCAGCTCCCCATAATTGCAAGAGGCAATTAGCACGGTTCATCCGTAGCTTTGTTTTATTTCCGTGCCTCAGATTAAAGACATGCTTCTCATACACTTTCTTTTTGGTTTTTTTTTTTTTTTTTACATGGCATGTTATATTCAAATCTCTGCAGCACAGCTTTATGGTTATCATCCTGCAAACCAACTGAAAACAGTCCAGAAAGTGAAATATTTCAGAACTTATCCTCATAAACAGAGTGGGTTTGGTTCACTTTTTCCTACATTCCATTATTCCAAACAGTGTTCAGCGACCACTCTGGAATCACTGGCCTGGAACAGGTTTGTTGTTTGGTGATGCATTTCCCTCTGCCTTTGCCCACCAGAACCTCCTTTTCTTTTGTTCATTCCTCTACAAACTCTCTGCAGAAGCCCTTAAAATACGATTGCTAATATCACAATGGCATTCCAGAATTAGTTAAATGTTGCCCTAGGAAGTAGCTGGACAGAAGTTACAGGAAATAAATAAAATTATGCAAATGACTGCTATGAAAATTAGTCACATTTTTTGAAAATGTGGTGAACTGAAAGGTATCTGTTTCTCTACACCAATAATTGCCATGATCCTGGGTGTACAATACTCAGGGAGGTGACGCTCAGTGAATAAACTTGAGGACTGAGCATTGAATCCAGGATGTAAGTGTTTTTTTCAGGGCAACAAGACCAATACTTGGAGCAAAACCCCACATTAATATGGCCAAGGGAGTGCACAGACAGGTGTTAGACAATGACAGTCATTTAAAGAGGGTGGGGTATTTTTTTCAACTACTTTTTCAAAACTGTAGCTGAAAATCTTGGTTTTCATAAAATGTATGTGTGAATTAAAAACACACGTGTTGAAGAATAATTATTGTTTGGTCACAAACACTTTAAGTAATGAGGAGCTGCTTCCTGAGCAGCTCCCCACTGTTCAGCAACTCAACAATGGCTATTCCATGAAGAAACCAGGGTGCAGGTGATGCCTCAGGTTTGGCTGTTCTATGTTTCAGGCTCTGTGCTGCTTTAGTGTAAAGGGATAATGTTTAAGGGATGCTGAGCTCTGTGCACAGAGCAGGGAGACAAAACAATTCCTGCTCCAGCTGGGCACCAAGGACAAATGATCCAAATCTCAGCCCAGGAGCACAAACCCCGTGGGCTGGAGAGAGAAAAACAAGCAGGGTGGGAGTGCCTGGGCTAAAGCTGGAATGGGACACTGAACTGCAAGGTGCAAATGGAGCAGAACTGATCCCAGGGAGAGACCCCGGCAGCGCTCGTGCATTTTGGGGCCATTTTGGGTCATCTTGGGTGCAGCCCTGGCTGGGCTCTGGTGCTGCCCCAGGTGGATCCATGGAGGAGATCCTGTGAATGAATCCCTGCTTTATTCCATAGCTCTGTGCAGCCTCTGCTCCAGGGCAGCCTGAACAAGGCATCACAGGGAAGAAAAGAAATCTTCTAAGAGCTTCTGGTTGTCACTCGCTGATCATGGAGTTAAATGCTGAGTGGTTAAACGGAATATTGGGAAGGAATTCCTGGCTGTGAGGGTGGGGAGGAGCTGGAATGGATTTCCCAGAGAAATCCACGTGGTTGCCCCTGGATCCCTGGAAGTGTCCAGGGCCAGGCTGGACAGGGCTTGGGGCAGCCTGGGACAGTGGAAGGTGTCCCTGCCCATGGCAGGGGGGGCACTGGATGGGCTTTAAGGTTCTTCCAACTCAAACAATCCTGTGATTATTTCATTCTTAAAGATGGAAAATGAGGAACTGCCACACATCCATGCCAGTGTGTGCAGATGAAGTACAAACCCAGCAGCTCTCTGCCCACATCAAAAATTCCACATGTCCTTTGGCAGATTAACTGTGAAAGCTCCTTGTCCCTCTGCATCTGATGAATCCCTTAAAATGCAGTTTGGGCTTTTTACTAAGAGGGGGAAGCAGCAGAGTTTATCATGATATGTGTAAAACAAATGTATCTTAATGAATTTAACCTGAAATAGGTTATAATTTAAATCATTAACTGTGTTTTCCTTCTTCATCAGCAATTTCCTGCTAGTGCTAGTACTACTTTATATTTAAATATAATACATATCTATATACAATTTGATGTGATATATATTTATATGATATTGATAATTCTATTACATATTACATAAATATTACAATATATATTATGCTTATCTAAAGACATATAATAAATAGATATAATAGATAATAGATTACAATCATTAATCTCTATAGAAAATATAGATTATTGACTATAGAGTTATTATATTATTATACATATATTGTGTATGTATACATATACATATATACATATATATTTTATATTATACATATATAATAAATAGCTATAATAGATAATATATTACAATCATTAATCTCTATAGAAAATATAGAGATTATTGACTATAGAGTTAATATATTATTATACATATATTGTAATAATATCTTACACATATATTATAAATAGATATAATAGATAATATATTGCAATATATTATCCCTATAGAAAATATAGGGATATATTTGCTATAGGGTTATTATATTATTATAGTTTCTATAATGTATTCTATAGTATTTATAATAAATAATATATAGCTACATATAATTATGTATTATTTGATAGTATTTATATATTATTAATATATAAATTATATATATTATATATTTATATTATATATAATTATATATGCTTTTTATATATTTATATAAACATGTAGAAATTCTATTATATAATTATTAGTGATAATTATATCTTAATAATATATATTATTATAGAGATTATACATGTTTTATATATAGATATACTTCTACCTACACCCACATAAATCTACATTTCATACACACAAAATGTACATAAAATTAAGCACATCCCTGAATGTTTGCAGGAGGATTTTGTTTTCTCTGCCTGGAGTGAACCCCCCCCAAGCAGCTCAGGGTTCACCCAGGATATTTCCATTTCCAGTGCCACTAAGTGTGGAGGTGCCTGACCAGCAGCCCGACGTGTGCCTGTCACTGGGGACAGCAGGTCCTTTCATCTCCTTAATGGACATCCCTTTCTGGCCTACCTGACTATAATCCTTTAAATTTTAATTCACTTTACATTTAGCCGAGTCATAAATACCATTTAGGTACCAATATTCTGCTTTATGCAATCCCTAAGGTGGTGCTTTTATTTTAATGAAGCCATTTGCAACTTAAGAGGGAAAAAAATATTCCATCTTTGATTGAATATATTTGTCAGTTTTATTCCCGACTGGCATTTTTATGTGAAAACTTGAATAAAACTAGGGGATAGCTGCTTACCAACTGGGATAAAAGTTTCAGGCTGGTTTTGCCTTCAAAATTAGCTGAATAAATGGTCTTTGAAATTCATTTTGAAAACATCAAAGTTAACCTCGACCAGAATCAAAAATAAAATCCAGAATTAAATTACATTACAAATGAAAAATTTCCTTGGTTATTTAGTATTTTAGAAGAAATTACACAAGAGCAGATAACAGAACTTTCTATTAAAAATGTTACTTTCAGTATTATAGAGAAGCAGCGACTTGCTGCACTTCCATAATTGTATGAGAAACCAAATATTTGAAGTGTTCAAACATTATTTGTTTTCTCAGGTATTTTATTGTGTTTATATTTATAAGTACCTGTCATTTCAGTGGGGGAAAATGTGTGTTTAAGCAATCCTTTTTTTATTCCTTCATGTGTTGATGCTGAAAATGAGGAGGATTGATGTGAAAGCACAGAACTGACAGTAAAGTTCCAAACATGAATCTGCACAAGACCCTGGAGGGTCTCCCTGTAACAGAGCAAAAAGGATTTTATTCTGTTTTCACTATCACAGACCAAAATAAGAGTGGAACACCTGGGACAGTGGGAGGTGCCCCTGCCCACGGCAGGGGAGGAACTGGATGAGCTTTAAGGTCCCTTCCAACCCAACCCAGTCTAGAATTCAATGATCACTTCCAATCATGCTTAGAATCATCCAGGTTACTGTTAAAATTCATTCCAAATACAAATACAGCCCACAGAAATTTTAAACACTGCAAACATCAATAGAGAATATTAAAGTCTGTTTTTCAGCTCCCTTAAAATCACAATAAATTGTTTCCCTCCACATCTCCTCACAGCACAGCAACTGAAAATGCTTTCCCAAAAAAGCTGCTGAAGAGTGTGCTGTCAGAAACACTCGTAAGGACAATTCCAGCTTTAGTTTTATCCCCATAAAATCTCACTGAGGCAGGTAAATGACATTATGGCTGTTTTATACATAGCAAATTGCATCAAGGTTCCCAGAAGGCAGAGAGCTGCCTGGCTCCTGCTGAAATCAGGCTGAGTTAAATGTTTGGAAATACCACAAATACTTAATATTGTGCATAGAGCAGATCACAGATCTCCAGGAGTCAGGGAATGCTGCCTCCCTCGAGGTGAGCACCACCCTGGTGGGGAAGAGGGGCTCCAGAATAAGTTAAAAAGTCATATCATACAGAATTATTAACATCAGCAGCTGGCTAACCCTTACAAAAAAAAAAAAAAAAATCTGTTATCTGAGGGGAAAGAAACTTTTTCAATTATTTGAAGTCTGTTTTTTACAAGTTATTCCAATATAAAGATTTGGTTGAATGCTCAATGATTTTGATGAACTGGCTATTTTTTTCCATTTATGTGGACAAAGGTAATTATAAACTAACATGGACAATGCTGATGCACAAATTTGTGTCCCAATTAACTGTACAGTACAGATATTTTCATCATTATTGCCAAAACCCTTCCTTGGATGTTTAAAAACTTAAAAATCCATCCAGCCTTTTGGTTTCATCTTGACCCACACCATCAGCCCTTCCTGCTTTTTGGGGAAGAGGTAATGCTGGGAAAAATGACCACCCCCTGCTCAGCTAAAAGACTGAAAATGAGATATCAATCGATACCAATTTCCATGGTGCTGCAAAATCTGAGCTTGGAGAGGCTGGAATACCCTGCTGAGGCACCACCAAGGCATTGTTATCCTGCTTCCTGATGGAAAGGAACATTCCCGTTCATCACCCCACTTCAGGAAACACCTAGGAAAGCCTTCTGGCCTCAGCAGCAAAAATATGATTCCACCCAGACTACCACATTTAGTTTGATCCACAGCTCCTGAAGTCAGTGGGAAAAAATGCAATTAATGTCCAACTAATTGATGGATTGGGCCAGCACTCCAGTTTTCTGCACATTCAGATGTCTATTTTTTTTTGAACCCGGCCAAGAGATATCAGAAGTTTGGTTTTAATTAATTGAATGCTAACGAGTGGTGCCAAAATCCACAAGAATGAAATCCTCCTTCCAGCAGGGCTCCCTGGAGTGCCCATGTGGGCGCTGAGGTTCCTGGTCAGACCCAGGGCTATCCATGCTGGAGCTGCTGTCTGTTCCAACATTTAAAGCGAGCACAAAAGTCTCCGGCAGAAGGGATTTGGGTCAGTATTTACATATTTGTCCAGTGACATTATGGGCGCTGTCAGCTAATGCAACAAATGCATTTGTTGTTTTGATTGTTTATGTTTTGGTTGCTCAGGGTTTTAGCTCTGTTTAGATTGTTGATATCTAGCGATGCATATACTTGGAGTAAGGGCAGAGGCAAGGTCAGTGCACTGACAGATTCATTTCAGACCTTGCAGGGCTGCTGGATGCTCTTGAGGCAGTTCTTGCACCGACAGATGAGCTCAGGAACAGCTTCTCTCATCACCAGGGAGAGTCCAAGTTCTCATCAAAAAAATATTGTCAGGCAGGGAGAGCAGACAGCAGGTTTTGTCTGGTGTGGGTCTTGATTTAAGTCTGACATGTAACTAAATAATAGGAATAACTGACAGCCCTGTTCAGTGAAACTCTGAAATGTTCCTGCTTGTTCTTTTATTTTATTCAAAAATAAAAGTATTTATTAGACTGGTCATCGGTGTTCTACACTGATTTTTCTTCTTTTTTTGTTACGTGTTTTCCTAAGCTGCAATCCAGAGTTATAAATCTGGCTGGTTTCCTATAAAACAGGGATATCCTGCTCAGCAGCAAATCCCAAGATTTCCTTGAGGACACAAGCATAGTTAATTGTTTCTCTTTTATGGGTTAAATGAGACACAGCCAGGGTGACCTGACTTGCCTGAAGTCCTCCCACCTGACAGGGCTCAGATATTGTCACCTCAGCACCAGGTCAACATTTCAGGCTGGGAGTAGGACTGTCCACATCCCTCAATTAACCACTATCAGATTTATTTATCTTTTTATAGTTATAAGGGGAGATGATGGAGTGTATAGGACTCTGGTCTAACTTTAAATATCACTTTATCTTGGCTGCACCCCTTATTTGTGCTTAGACCAGATTTAAGTTAAAAGCAGATCATACACATCCATGACAGATACTGAAATGTCCCATTACTTTAAAAGAAATAAAATTAAAATGTATGCACACAGTTAAAACCCCAACAAATACAGTGTTTTCCTTCACATGAAGGTTTGTTAAATACCTCCCATGCCATCTTTTCCCAACACTCCAACAATGAGAAAACAATATTCCCAAAGCATCCCAGGGCCATGTCTTATCCCTGTAACTTCAGTTCCCTACTGGCAATCAGAACTGAGCTAAGGACAGCAGGTTTTTGCTTTTTATGGCTTAATAAATGTTCATACAAGTAAACATGGTCCAGGGTGGGTTTTGTCTAGGACAAATAAATGTTTTGAAATCTGATCTAGCAATGAGTGCAACCAGCAAGACCTGAAACCACTATTGGACCCGTGGCCACCCTGGTCAACTCTTGATTTATACAATTTTATAACTTGGTTTCCTCAAACTTCTCTACGTTATTTTAGTCCAATCTTTTTTATTGTACTGATTTGCAATCATTCCTTTTACAGTTGTTATGGATTTTGACCTCTTCTAGGCTCAGATGTTTTCTGCTGTCTGCAGCTCGTTTTAACCCAAGGTTTTAGTCCAAGTAGTCTTCCCCTCATGGCCCTGCAGTCCATGTTCATAGTGGCAGAGTTTAAGAAGTAAATTTCATTATCTTGCCCAATCACAGACCATCACAGCACTCATCCTCCAGATGCCCATATACCCATATATCCCTTTCTTTTTCCTTATTTTTCTTTCCTTCCTTCTTTCTTTCTTTTTTCCTTCTTTCTTTCTTTACATCTTTCTTCTTTTTTCCTTCTTTCTTTTCTTCCTTCCTTCTTTCTTTCTTTTTTCCTTCTTTCTTTCTTTACATCTTTCTTTCTTTTTTCCTTCCTTCCTTCCTTCCTTCCTTCCTTCCTTCCTTCCTTCCTTCCTTCCTTCCTTCCTTCCTTCCTTCCTTCCTTCCTTCCTTCCTTCCTTCCTTCCTTCCTTCCTTCCTTCCTTCCTTCCTTCCTTCCTTCCTTCCTTCCTTCCTTCCCTTCCTTCCTTCCTTCCTTCCTTCCTTCCTTCCTTCCTTCCTTCCTTCCTTCCTTCCTTCCTTCCTTCCTTCCTTCCTTCCTTCCTTCCTTTCCTTCCTTCCTTCCTTCCTTCCTTCCTTCCTTCCTTCCTTCCTTCCTTCCTTCCTTCCTTCCTTCCTTCCTTCCTTCCTTCCTTCCTTCCTTCCTTCCTTCCTTCCTTCCTTCCTTCCTTCCTTCC
Organism: Calcarius lapponicus; assembly: GCA_039654755.1. Lineage (NCBI taxonomy): Eukaryota > Metazoa > Chordata > Aves > Passeriformes > Fringillidae > Calcarius > Calcarius lapponicus. Next base: position 23,849,050 of record CM077470.1, read on the forward strand.
TTCCATTTCCCTCTTTCTTTCTCCTTCCCTTTTGCTCTGTCTTTCTCTTTATTTACCTCTTTCTCTCTTTCTTACAATGTATTTTACCTTCCCATTACCCCAGGCCATGAGGGTTCACCAGATTGGTTTCTGGGGTTCATCTGATGTCTGTTAATTTGTCAAGCCACAGTAACTCATTCCCACAGCCAAACCCCAAGCAAGAGTCAGCCATGGCTGGAGATGTTAATGTGCCTCATCAAACGCCAGAAAATGTCACAGAACTCTTTCTGTGGTGGTGGTGCTGGGTCCAGCTGGGGATTTGGCCCCAATCCAGAGTTGCATCTCAGCACCAATGGCAGTGATTTTCCCCCAGGAATCCCAGCATCCAGGATCTTCTGCCCCAGACAAGTGCGCTGGCTGATCACTCACAATTACTGCTTTGAGCTGCAGCCTGCAGTCCATGGGAGAGCTCTGCACACAGCATTTCCCTCCAGCCATGTCCACATAAGTTAGAGACATGCTGTGACCTTTTATATTTATTTTTCCCCCAGAAAGAAAAAAAAAAACCACCAATCTCTATTTTTTTTTCCTTTCTGATTTAACTCGAGGTTCACTCTGAGATGGGGTTCTCTTTTTAAATTTTATTCTACATTTCACAGAATATTACTGCTTACATTTTTAACTAAAGCTACCATTCATCATTCAGGCTGGGATGAATTTCCCATCTCTGTAATTTGTTTGCTTGTTTTGTTAAAGCACACACCTTACAGCTCTGGGCTTCACCTCATTTTTTCTAAATACCCTCCTTAATTGACTGAGATAACACAAATAATTTTCTTTTTGATACAGAACCTTGTGTGCAGCCCCAGGAGGAAGGCAGGTCAGGATCTCTCCTGCCTGCTGAAGGAGCGTCAGTGCCAAAACCAGCTCAAAACATTGCTGTGCCCTGACACTGGGGCTCAGCTGGACACGGAGCAGGAAAGGAGGACCTCAGCCCACAGCCCTGAGCCAGGGAAACAGGGAAAGGGAATTGGGAGTTGGAAGGGAACTCTGCCCTGCTCAGGTGAGACCCCACCTGCAGAGCTGCCCCAGCCCTGGGGTTCACCACCAGCAGGACCTGGAGCTGCTGGAGGGAGTCCAGAGGAGGAGTTTGGACATGGGCAGGGGGATGGAGCAGCTCTGCTGGGAAAAAGGGCTGGGAGAGCTGGGATTGTTCAGCCTGGGAAAGAGAAGCTTTGGGGTGAGCTCACTGTGGCCTTCCAGGACATGAAAGGAGCCTGCAAGAAAGGTGGGGAGAGACAATTTGCAAGGGGCTGGAGGGACAGGACAAGGGGGGATGGCTTCAAACTGACAGCAGATTAGATATTAGGTTAGGTATTAGGAAAAATCCTTGCCTGTGAGGCTCGGAGCAGCTGCGGCTGCCCCTGGATCCCTGGAAGTGCCCAAGGACAGGCTGGATGGGGCTCTGAGTACAGTGGAAGGTGTCCCTGCCCATGAAATGATCTCTCTGGTCCCTTCTTACTGAGGCTGTTCTATGCTTATGTGATTCTTTAAAAACCCATGAATTTATTCAGCTCAATTTCTTCTACTCCCAGTCCTCTGCAACTGGTGACTGAGGAACATTAGAACATTATGGGAGTGGGATAGTGGGGTGGATTCTGCAAACCAGCCCAGGCAGGTCCTGCTTTAACTTCTGGTTTAACTTCAGCTTTTGAGAGCACAGTGGGTCCTGGAGATGCCACAGAGCTGTGCAGGTCTGTAAGAACAATTTACAGCAAGAGCATCCACAATTTTTTCCTTGACACATCACATAATACCCAGCTACTGAGCCCTAGATCAGCCACAGCAACAGTTACTTCCAGCAGTTTCAGTGAATACCTGTGAGAGGATTAACAAGGCCATTAGTGGCAGTAATGATTATCTACTCCCTGTCATGAGGTGGGACAAAAAAACTAAGGTGCAAAATTAAGCTCTTTACCAACTGAAGGGGATTTTTGGCTTAGGTGGTTAAGCAAGAATAGAGGATAGACTGTGCTTCACCTTACAAAATAAATATGAAAGATCACTAAGACACAGTGCAAGACATTTAACAGGGCCTGGGCGGCCAAGAGAGATGTGAAATAAAAGCTGCTTTATAATAGCAAACAAATAACATGAATGATTTGGACCTGATGAAAAGATTGCAAATTAGATAGCCCTGAATGCTGTTAAATATCACAGTCACTGGATCCCTTGGTGTAAAATCAGCCACTCTGGTTTAGAGCAAGGATGTCTCAGTTTATTTTGTTTCTATTTGGCAGTTTCAGCTGTAGCACAGCAGATAAAAGGCTCACATTGGGGTTTTGAAGGGTGACAGGATGGAAAACAACTATTCTGCCATGTCCTCATCCACAGCACCCAGCCTATGCCCTCAGCCTGGATGGAGCAGGAGTGGGTCCTCCTGCCCTGGGCATTTCCTTTGGAGGGACATTTTTAGTCAACTCTGATCAATTTTGGACCAAATGTGATTCTCAGTAACCTGACTGCTGGGCTGGGTTTGGGGAAAAAAAACACAACAAAGATTTCTCCCAGTCTTCTCAACAGCACTGGAGGCTCTTCTGCTCCAAATTTGCTGCGCTGGAGCTGCTTTGCTGCAGGATATTCCTTGCCAAGACATGCACTTCTAGGAAGAAATTATTTTCAGGATTTAAAGCTGTGTGGGTCAAAAGCAGTTCTCCATCTGAGCCAGCGCATGGAGTCAAGCTTTAATTCATCCATTGATGGCAAGAGTGGCTTCTACACAACCACATTGCCACTGAAGAGCAGCAAGAACTTCTTCTGTCTAAATAAATACATGTGAACAAAATCTAAATTGATATATAATCTAAATCTAGCTTAAAATAAATGGTGTAATGGGTTAGAAAACTATATTCCTACAAAGATGGTCAAGTTTTCATGGATTCAACCCATAATCCATGACAAAGGGGTCACAAAACACGACTTGGAGTTAAAAATTTGTGAGCTTGGTGCAACTGCTACTGCAGTGTTTGGATCATATTGGCCACAACTTCCAGGCTTGAGTTTTTTCTCCTGACCATGGAGATTTCCCTTGGAAAAAACAAAATTGACTTCTAAACATTCATCTTTGAATATATCTCTGGGAATATGGCAAGTACCAAAAAAAGTTTAAATTTGTGTTTCCTTCACACTTTGACTCTTTTCTTTTGGAAATAAACATACAAATAAACCTAAATATTGTTGTCTTTTTGTCCAACTATTCCAATTAATTTGCATTTTAAGGCTAGAGCAGAACACTTAAAATACAGACATTTTCAGCCACCTTCACCAGATGGATCTATCAGTCACCTTACATTCTTTGGATTTGACATCTTCCCTCAGCGTGTCCCGCAGTTTCCCCAAAACTGCACAACTACTCCTGATTTTCACCTCAAATCATCCTAAACATTAAGTTCCCCTGTTTATGTGCAACAGCTCCTAATGGTTTCAACTCTACCACTGCCTGAAGAGAGGTTAAAATTTAGTGCTCTTTAGCAATAACACTGGGACTGTAAATCTTCACCAGGCCTTTCAAAATCCTGCTCCAGATTGGACAAAATTCCCTATTAATTTGTCTATGTTAATTAACAGGAACAAACTCTGCTGCTTCCCAAGATTCCCAGCCCTCCGTGTTGGTGTTGTTTTGTCCAACACCATCAGGATCCCACAAGTCCAGGGAAGGGAAAACCAACAAGAGCAGGTAAAACCCCAGAGTTTAAGTGCAAAAAAACCCCAGAGTTTAAGTGCAACACAGCTTCTCTGTCTGACAGAAAACTCTCTCCAAAGTCTGGTTTCAGCCTACAGAGTCACCACCCCAGAGGTGTTCCCTGATGATAAAACTGGAGGCTCTCGTGCTTTCCAACAGGTGAATTATCTATAAGCAGCAAAATCACTGTACTAAAGGGATTATGCTCATAATGTAGCCAAAATTAAATTTAGCAGGTGCACAGTGGGCAGTTATTCAGTGATTATTATTATTATCATTCTTTTACTGCTTTCATCTATTTTCAAAACCCTCAGCTTTCTCCTGCAGTGCTCTCCCAAAGTCTTTGAGCTCCCTCCCCACTGAAGAGATTCCCTTCTGCTCCACCAAAGTTCTCTGTGTCAGGCCCTGGCAGTTAAAAGGGATTTTGGAAGGTTTAAGTTGGGCTGCTCTTGGCTCTCACACAGGGATGAGTTTCACCCCCAGTGAATGTGCACATTTGGAGGCTCCACAGGGCTTTGGACTCTCAAATTTCCCTCCTCTTCTGATGCCTTTTATTCCATGTGAGGCTAAGCTCATGGAATTTTTTTTTTTTTTTACTGGAGGGGGAAGGAAGCACTTCTAAGGAATTATTATGTTTTCTAAATAATTCTAAATAGGTACTAATAAAAATATATTACACAACGTGGCTGAACATTCTTTATCTCACTTCTGATTTTTTTGATTATTCGCACACTTATAAGAAAATCACCTTTGCCTCAAAAACTGAATTTAACCGATTCTCTACCCTTCAATACATATTATTTATGTTTTTCATATATAGCTGCTGTTACTGTGTAGAAAAAGCATCCTCAAATCAAGCTGTTTTCCAGATCCAAAACATAAATATATATATTCATTAATTCAGAGATCCATTTTTAATTATTATTTATCAAGCAGTGTAGTGTTTCTTTAGTATTTATGTATAAATATATATCAACTCTTCAATGATAACTGGGTATGGCTCCACTTTTCCTTATTCTTTCCTGAGCATGGGAATTATCCCACGTGGGATTTGTAAACACAAGGTTGCAGATTTACCTAGAAGAGCACACTTATTTTCTGATGAAAGCAAAGGGGGAAAAGGCAACAGCAAACTATCAAGAACATCACCTTTAATCACAATAACCATTTTCATCATGAGAATTTATTCAAAGGAAGATATTTTATGGCTGTCATGAGAGACTTCACCTATAAAGGACTCAGATGTCTGCATTCATGCAGTACATTTGCTGCACCTTCCATTGCCTGGAGCAACTCCCTACATACAAAATTTTCCTTCTTTCTTTATTTTAAACATCCTGAAAAGCAGAATGCAAAAAAATCGTCCGTGTTCTTTAGCATCGCTACAGGGGTTAAATTGTTAATGCTTTACTTTCACTCTAGTTTTTTATCAAACTTTCTTTTTTCTCTCCCTGGGGATAAACAAATGGACAGCTTTCCTCTCTAGTATTCCTCCTTCCATTACCATCACAGCAGAATGCATCTGAGACTATAATAATTCAGTGATGAAATACAAAATGTCGCAATGCCATCTCTCTTAAAGTGAACTGAGATTTTGTTATGCCATTTTAGGTGCACTAATAGCTCCTAAAGTCCCATGGAGTATCTTAATGTGAATTTAATGAGCTGATAGCATATAAATGACAGTACTGTGAGGGTGAAGGTGACATAACCTTTTTCCTTCTGTTTGATGTTTGTCTTTGAAAAAATACAGATCTTTTTGAAACGCGCCGCATTATTACAACGTGCTGCATCCTTCAGCGAGGAGCCTGCCATTGTTTTAGCATTTTACAGCCCTTTTCTGCACTCCTCATGGCACTAGGAACACAGGCACTTTTAAGTTCACCATTAAGGTAATTAAAAACCTCAACACTTTTCCTGGCAGCACAACGCCAACAGTGCTTGTGGCTACATCGCGGAGCGCCCATCCAGTGGCAACCCATCACTTTTGTCATGCTGGTGCCAGTCGTGGTGGCATGGAACTGGTGAAATCCTGCATGAACCACATGGAAATCATCCATCTTTATTTCCTGGGCATCACCTTTCTACCTCCCAGCTACAAGATCTCCTCAGCAGCGCTGGCTCCCAAACTCCGCGTGTCATTACCGGAGCGTTGTCATTTACGAGGAGCTGCCTCCCCTCACTCAGAGGTGTCACACCCCATTGTGCACCCAAATCCCAGCCCCCCTCGGCATGGTAATGGGCTGGAATCCCATCAGCACTGGTTTGGATCAGCACTGACCCTGCCAGGCACAGGGGAGGAAGATGGCACAAGATAAATACATCGATAAGAGAAAACTGCTGGCGGATTAAGGAGGCACCCAAATGTATGAGGTTATTAAAGCCTGCCCGAGTGCAGCAATGCAGCTTTCCCACTGCAATTTGAAGTATTGTCCTTAAAACCTTCCATTCAAACCTAAGAAATGCCATCTCAGTGGGTTTTTTCACCCTCCAACCTAAACACTTTGAGCTGTGTCAGCCAGTGATGTGATCATTTCTAGGCTAAATGTTCTGCAACGTGAAAAATTACTGACTTTCACTTCTCTTCATATTCCTTCAAAACAATATATAGATACAGAGATTATGAATCATGGAATATCCTGACTTGGGAGGGACCCACAAGGATCCAAATTCAACCTGGTCCTGCGCAGTCACCTCAACAATCTCACCCTGGGCATCCCTGGAGTGTTGTCCAGATGCTCCTGGAGCTCTGGCAGGCTTGGGAATGTGATCATTCCCTGGGGAGCCTGGGCAGGGTGCTGGGCACCCTTTGGGGAAGAGCCTTTCCTGATATCCAACCTAACCCTCCCCTGGCACAGCTGCAGCCATTCCCTCAGATGCTGTCACTGATCACCAGAGAAAATAGATCAGTGTCTGCTCTTCCTCTCCACCTCCTGAGGAAGCTGAAGACTGGAATAGGTCTTCCCTCAGTCTCCTCCAGGTGAACAGACCAAGTGACCTCAGCTACTCATCATACAGCTTCCCCTCAAGGGCCTTCACTACCCTCATAGCTTTTATTATTTATTTGTTGTTTAAACTATAGTGAGCCAGGCTTGTTTCTTTTAATTTTATGCTCATTTGCTGAATTCAGGTCAATCAAAGGTTTCTTGGTGTTGATTTGTTTGTTAATTTTGAAACACTTGTAGGACAGACTATGAATCACTCCACAGACAGTGTGTTTTCTGTCTTGTCATGCAGTCCCAATGCTGTTACATGAAGCATGGAATGCTGAGTGAATTAAATTTACAAAAGTTACTTCCTTCCCTGGTAGAAATACTAACATTTGCTCTTCTGAGAGAGATGTACCTTGGGCTGCGTTTGACAAAGGAGAAATAAATAAATAAATAAATAATAAGCAGCTTACGTGTTTCAAAAAAGTTGGAATTTTGGCAATGTGTGAAATTTGTTTAGAAAAACCTTTTCGTTGCCAGGTGACGAGGCAAAACATATCACATATGCTTAACAACCAGCTTGTACATATTTTGTCTTTCCAAGGTTTCTAGGGCTGGTCAGGCACAATGATGCATTACAGCTGAAGGAGCTTCCAGCAGGGACAAATGTTTGTCTCCTTCCAAAAGAATTTTCCTAATCCTTAAGAAAAACAACTCAATATTTCTCATTGCTGAATGATTGAGTAAGGATTAATTCTGCTCAAAATTCATCGTATCACGAGTCGTATTTTGTGTTTGCTGAGGGTGCAAACTGCACAGGGTGTTTGTGAGCATTTCATGGTGCAGTACAGGCAGCAGTCCTGCTAACACAGATTTCTTACAATAGTCTGACACCTTATCCCTGTCCAACAGCAGCATTAAAACACAAGGATGACTAAGGATAAATTATGATAATGTGTTAAAACACAGCCCACCATGTTCAAAAAGCTACTCTTGGCACAGTCCAAGCACCTTTGCGTCACTGATGTGTCCATTTCATCAACATTTCCACCCACTGATGCACACTGGCATTTCAGGGGAATGGAATAATCAGTTATGGGTTTGGAGGAATTCAGAAAGAGCCAGAAAAACCCCAATCCACACTCAGATTCCCCTGAAATTTGGAGGCCCGTCCTTCCCACCCCAAACCTCAGCTCTTGCTGTGAACATTTCCATCCCATGGATCCCATGGCCTGGAGTTGCAGTCCATGGACTTCACACATGTGAAATTAATTGTGGGGATAATTCTGAAACAATTACCTTTTCTTGGAATCCCAGTCAACAGCCATTCTAATAAATCACGGTGCTGCTCATGTCATAATGGCCATCAGTAATCAAATGCATCTGAACACTCAGCCTGTTTGCTGACTTCAAACTCTAAAAGGCAAAGAAGAGTTTGGTGCCCAAGTTCCCACACGCCTGACACCCAGAATGGACACAGAGAATCTGATTGCTCTCCTCCGATCACCCTGTGATACCTGCAATTATTAACTGTTTGTCATTATGCAAACTTGCATCTCTTTAAGATGTTCATACCTACATTCTCCAAATATTCTCTGGGTTGTTTTTTTTTTTCCTTTTTCTCTCTTTTGTTTTGCATTCCAATTTTAATTGTCACTGAAAGAAAATTTCAGCATGACTCATGAGATTAAACTGTTTTATCTCTAATTACCCTTGTCAGGAGATAGCCATAAATCAGTTTTTAAAAAGCAGCATGCATTCATTTAGAACAATGAGCCATCATTTTGCTATTCCACTGTTCCTTACAAGGGTTCCCCTCCTTTCTTCTGTTTACCCAAATGAGCATTGGCTTTTTACAGGTGGATTAGGTACCAAAAATTTGCTTCTCCCAAACTTTAAAAGGCTTTAAAAGTCTCCCACCCTTTTCCTCCATCCTACTGCACCTATTCCCACGTACCCTGGGAGTAAAACCAAAGACACACAGAAAACTCAAAGCTAAGGAACTTTTTCTTGGAGAGCACAACTTCTGGAATTTGATATCCACTGGGAGCACTTGTGCCTGCAAATTCCAGTTTGCTCTCCCTGCCAGCAAACCACACATGCCAGCAAACCAATTTCCTAGAATCCTCATCAAAAGACAGCAACAAAGGGCTGCAATGATGGCCAAATCCAATTTATTTTAGAGGGAAAAGCGACCATACACAAACCTCTCTGCACAACTGTCCAGATGTGCCAGGTCACTACCTGTAGCCATTAATACTCACTGGCCCTCCAATGCCTATAAAATTCAGATTTTATTTATTTCTTGCATCCTTTTCTCTTTCACTGTATTTGCAGTACAAAGCATCCATTTACTCAGTGTAAACTTACACTGTGAGATATGATCCCAGATGAGGTATTGCCTCAAACAGAAGATGAAAAATATTCCATGCATTTTTAAACATGAATCCAAGATCATAAGTTACACTAACGTGTAATACATTTCTGCTGTTCTCTGGCAGGAGAGAAAAACAAAACTGGCAGCTATAGCAATTGTATAATGGTAATTATTGAGAGAAATAATTACACAAAAACCTGTTCAAATTATATACAGGATGGGATGACTCAAAGCGAGAAGAATTTCAAGTGATAGTTAATACCTCAGAAAGCCTCACTGTGTGACACCAGGCAGCAAAGTCAGACAAATAAATGCGTCTGCTGAAATCTTTCTACCCTCTGAAGTTTGTCAAAAGTGGGCAAAAAGCAACAGTTTTCACTCAGGGGGGGTTTCAGGGCAGGCTGGTTTACCAGGGAGGCTCCCAGCAGCATCAAGGAATTCCTGGACAAAGAAAAAAAGGAAACCCAAATGCAATTTTATTCTAAACAGGCTGAAATCAATTCTGTATATTCACTCCACAACCCTCAGCAGCAGGTGGGTTTAGAATATCAATTCAGCTCTCCAGAGGTGAGAGGTGGAGGGAGATGCTGCAATGGAGCCGGGAGTTCAGCAGGTGCTGAATTCCCACGTGCACCTCTAAAGTCCTTTCTGTCTGTACCCAAAGATAAAACTTCTTGTTCCAGAGGTTTCCAGCTGTGCTTCTGATGGCATGGCTGCCCTCATCCCTCACCTCAAATGTCTGCAGCACTCTGCATGAAACTGCAGCCGCTGGTCATCCTTGAGAGGCCAAGGAAGCCTCACCACACCTTCCCTGTTCTGCTGATCTCCCTCTGCCTTTCCCACACTGCATTCAAGATTCTTGGTGTTGTTCCATTCCACATCTGGCTTCTCAAACACCTCTCCCTACTTCAAAAACTTTTGCTTGTCCATGTCCCCTCCCCTCCTTCCACCTAATTTTTAAACCTCTGTCCTCACTTCCAACAACTGGACAAAGCCCTTCTCAACAGAGCAGATTTTTCATTATGTCTGTGAGAAAACATAGATTTTTTTTCCCCTTTAATTCATCTCTATTAGCTACAAAATTTTCCCCAATTATTCCTTTTATCCCATCACATTACCTTACATCTGTGTTGCTACTTCCCTTCCTTCTGTATCACATCTAACTTGAAATTGGTGTGACTCACTTGAGATTACAAAGCAAAAATAGATTATTAAAGGTTTTTTCTGAAAGTTCCTCACTTTGCCCAGACTCTTCACACAGGCAAAACATCCCATGCACCGTCCTGTATTAGTAATGACTTTTAAGACTTTGTATTGCAAGCAAGATGACAAATGCTTCAGGACACAAGTAAAAATGGCAAAATCTTTTCTGCTGACAAGTCAACTACATAGAGTGCAACTTGCTCAAATTGTCATATCAAAATTTGCTTTTTCTGAAAATAAACTTTTATTTGTTGCTTTTATTTGTAACCGTTATTTTGTTACTTTTATTTGGCAAGGTGGCTCAAAAGTCCAGCTTAGCTCAGTTCTTTTGTGCAGAGGGAAGGGTAGTGGGTGGTTCACATAATTTACTGTTGATTCTACCATTTCTTTCAGTACTCAGATATTGTATTTATTTCTTCAATGCACATAATCAGATCACTGCATTCTTTCTAATTAAATTAGTTTCCTCTACACAGTCCTTTAGAGTTATCCTAGGAAACAAAGACAGGGCCATAAAACCAAAAAGCCATCACGGACTCAGACACAGAGTTGCCCAAATTTAAATTCCAATGGCACTAACAGGAAGGTAATAAGGTATGTAATTTCAATTTTAGGGTTTACGTGCCCCTCCCTCCAGTGTGGTTTTCTTTGATGGTTTTACCCTTGAGGCAGCTCGGTAGGGTAGTGAGGTGAAATTACCCCTAATTTAGGGGTACAGACCCAAAGCACAGAGTGCAGTTGGCTCACTTGAGGTGCCACATGGAGCCTGTGCCAGCCTTGGGATCTGGGAACTGATATTCCCCATTTTCCTCCAGGATCTAACCACTGTCCATTTTTGCACTTTACCACTTGTCAAAACGACCAAGGTGGGAAATCCTGTTTGCTTTCTGTCCTTCAGTTTAAAGTAGCTGCATGTGATGCCCTTTTGATTAATCCCCAGTCCAGTCTGCTATCCCTGTTCAGTGTATTATCTTCCAAAAAGTTTAGATTATATAAAATGTAAACATTCAAGGTGGTAAAATTAGGGAGTTTCCAAGAAAGGCTTGCTGTCCTCAGTGCAGCGACTGAGGTTCTGAGTAACTCAGAACGAGCTGTCCTCAGTGCAGTAAATCCTCCCTGGAAACACCATGGGGGATCCTTGCTAATGGCATTGGCAAATCCAGGGGAAATACTTGTGTTATTACAGAGTAAAACACAAACCAAACCCCTGCACACAGGTGAGGGCAAGGTGGGTGAAAAGCAGCCCCTTGGGAGATGCACTGAATTTTCCAGGAGGAGGAAGAGGATATTTAGCTTCACATAAACTTCTAAATCTTGCCAAAAAGGAAGACATCTAGATAAGATCCACACATGTTGGCTTGTCCTACGTGAGGAAATTGCTGAGGTTTTCAAGACCAGAATTCAACTACTTTTATATCTGTTTTACTGAAAAAAAATAAAAAAGTTATACATGTTTTGGAAGAGGAAAGAAGAAGCTCTCATTCCAAAAAGTCAAGTCATTAATTCCTCCATCCCAAGGCAAGAACTGTCACGTGGAGGGTTACAGGGTCACCCACGAAGCCTCTGGCAGTGTTATATTTCCATCCCCTTTGCTGGGGTTAGCACCTTCTGCAAAGCACAATCAACTTTTAAGGCACAAGATAAAATTTTAACAGTGTTCCTAATTAGTGCCAACAGTGGCAGTTTCTGTGATGGCTGTGAGGGCCTCAGTGAGGGCCCATAAACTCCATTTCACTGGGGTCAGCCATCCATCAGGTGACAACTGCTGCTCCCTGCCACCCACCTGGCCTGCCTGCACAAAGAGAAGTGGAAGGGTTTTAATAGAAGGGGCATTAAAGACTATACAGTGCCACCTCATTCCATGGGCAGGGACACCTTCCACTATCCCAAGTTGTTCCAAGCCCCCTCCAACATGGCCTGGAAAACTTCCAGGGATGGGGCAGGCGCAGTTCTCTGGACAATGTGCCAGGGCTTCAGCACCCTCACAGGGAAGAAATTCTCCCCAAAGATGAATCTGCACTTGCCATTGAACTGCTTATTCTTACCACATATCACAATAGTAATTTTCGTCAGGATATGTGGCATCAGTCTTTGGCTAATTTTCATGGCAAGGACTTTGCTGTGGAGCATTTACTTTTTACGTCACTGTGAAATGTATATTGGGTATGTGGCTTGAATAAACTTCTGCAAAAAAATCCCCACCAGAACAGCAATGAATGGGATTTACAGCTTGAGCTTCCGAGCACCTTTACTGCACAAAAACTGTTTATTAGCACAAGTTTTCCCTTTGTATGTTGTGTTTACTTGTTTCCCAGCAGGGTCTGCTGATGTTAATGGACTCACAGCAGTGCATTCTACTTCTGTTATTACAGGTCTAATTCAGTCATTAACATTTCATTAATGGACTGGCCTCCTCGCTGTTTGCATGGCTGTCTAGATATTGATGAGCTTTCTAGTATAGAAAACTGGTATTTAAGGCAGACTCTTAAAGGTTTATTAAGATGCTCGTGAACCTTCATCGCATTCTGTCATTTATTTTAACAGATAAAAGCCAAACCCTCAGACGAATTTGCAATGCAAAAGTTTTCAGCACCTGAATAGAAAATTAATTCCATGTGAATACCCCAAGGAGAGGGGAAAAAAACCCAAAGATTCCACAGTTACATCACTTGGATACAAATCTTGAGCTCCTGCCTCAAAACCAGTGTGGCTCAGCGCTGCCAAGTCCACTGTGCTCTACCTTGGAGGGAATTGCATTTCCCTGGGACACAAACTCTTTCCTTTTTCCGAGGGGGCTCTGCAGCTCCACTAGCTCCCAGTTTCAGACTTTGGGCTGGAATTTCTAATCCTCCCCACCGCCCAACCCACCAGAAGCAGCCTCACTACTCCAGTGGAATTATTCAAACTAAGAGGCTGCTCAGAATAACGAGGCAGTGGCTTTGGGGACCTTTGGCATGATCACCAAAGAGGAGGATTTGTCACAGTTTTCAGACTTCAGTAACTTCCTGGCTTTATCAAGAGTGTATTGGAATCTAAAAAGAATCTTGATAATATCTGTACCCCAGTGGTGTGACGGTGTTCACAGGGGTTTTGAGGTGAGGGAAGAGTTGAAGATGTTGACTCCATGCTCAGAAGGCTTGATTTATTATTTTACGATATATATATAATATATATATACATATTATAATGTATATATATATTATATATATACACACATTATAACTATACTAGAAAGAATAGAAGGAAAGGTTTCATCTCAGAAGGCTAGCCAAGCTAAGAATAGAAAGGAATGAATAATAAAAGTTTGTGTCTCAGACAGAGAGTCCAAGCTAACTGGGCTGGGATTGGCCATTAATTATAAACATCTAAGATGGGCCAATCCCAGATGCACCTGCTGCATCCCACAGCAGCAGATAACCATTGCTGACATTTTGTTCTTAGAGCCTCTCAGCTTCTCAGGAAGACAAATCCTAAGAAAAGGATTTTCATAAAAAGATGTCTGCGACACAGTGGAAGGTAAATATCCATAGGAAATTGCTCAAAGGACTTATGAGGTGCTTCCTTTCATATTTCTGCTTTTCCCCTGTTAAAATGTGTGTTTTCAGGCACCCCAGAGAATTAAAATACACGGCATCGTATCATATGAGTGTCTAATGCAAGTACTTTGTGAAAATTACTAATTTGATGTCATAATTACGCTTGTAATATAAAATTATTAAGCACTGTCATAATGCACAGTAAATGGAACTTATATTGGTGTAATAAAATGTATTTCAATTCCATTACAATAACTTTATCATCAACTTTAATGGTACCCAGAGTTAACAAAAATAACATGCAGCCAGGAAGAACACCATTGAAGAGCACCCCATACTGCAATATCAGGTCACAACAGATATAATTTGTGAGCTTCTTTATGTGCCAGTTTACATTTATGAACACCTGCAACTTATGTTTTCCTGACAAAATGAGATGCTAAAGAGTCGAGGTAGGATTAGAGGCCAGTAAACAAAATCCCCAGTGTAATTTCCCTTAATAAATTCTGCATTATCCATGCCTTTGACTTCAGCTTTATAAATGGAGCTATAAATATTATCGATCCTAAATTCATATTTTTTTAAGGATCTTCCTGGCTCAGTCAGGCAGGTCTATGCCAGGATGACATGAAAATAGATCTATTATGAAATCTGAAGCTTATTATCTTGATAAATGTAGCAATGTTTGAGCAATCTGAGGGTGGGGGTGCAACAAGAAAGGAGAGACAGACACTATTTTAATATTAATAGGTTCAAGTTTTTCCTCCTCAGTGGAACTGCCCTTGCCCAGAATGTATGGGCTACTTATTTAATGAATGGGGAAAAAAAAGGAAGAGGAAAACAAAAAAGAAAAGAAAAGAAAAGAAAAGAAAAGAAAAGAAAAGAAAAGAAAAGAAAAGAAAAGAAAAGAAAAGAAAAGAAAAGAAAAGAAAAGAAAAGAAAAGAAAAAGAGTTATTAGAAAATAAGCCAAATTCTCATCTCAACATTTTTCTTTTGTCTGTCAGGGTAAATAAAATGAAGAAACAAACCCCAACTGGAGGGGGGTGGAGGAAACCCAGTCAGCTAAAATGTCATGACTTGCTTCTCTGCAGGTGTCAACTTGACTTCACTGAAATGGCACAAAACTTTGATTTTCTCATCAGGAAAAAATGTTTATTCCCTCTACCAGAGCTAACAGATAAGAACATACTGTGTGTAACATTGCATATTTTGATCCTGTGTCTAACTGTTCTTGAGACACATGCTAAAAATATTTTGTGTGCTTTGCCTCAAATTGTTGTCATGAATTATTGAATTGAGCTGTTACTTTTTCATTAAACTGGCAGCCTTAATAATTTAAACACTGGTCTTTAAGAGACTTACTGTATACTGATGATCTTCACAGGAAGAAAGAGAACTTCCCAATTATTTTATAGCTGTCTTGAGGTTTTTTTGGGTTTTTTTTGTAGAGTTTTAATGCAGTGTATGACTTACCAGGCATTACTGGATGCCTGTATTATTTTAGCACACTTTATTTTTAGACAAAATTTCTCTCCATTTGAGAATTTAGCTCAGATACTCCTGTAGCCAGGTTTTCCCAGCCATGGGAAACTCAGAATGTTCAGGTGCAGCTCACAGGTACAGCTTCAGTTCACCCCAGAAAATGAGGTAGGAAACAACCTTCAAAGTTTTGTAATAAATAAACTTCATGGGTACAGCTTCAGTTCACACCAAAAAATGAGATAAGAAATAAATTTCAAAGTTTTGTGTGTTCGCATGCCATTGGATGGCAACCTTCTTGCACCTGAGCAATATCTGCTGCTCCAAAGGAAAACCAAAAACTAAGGGATGTGTGAAAAAGTTCTGAAGCTACAGCCTGATTCAATAAAAAAACCTCAACTTGCTTCTTAACTAATTTGAATTTTTTTAAAAGTGTACTTTCTGTGGGGTGACAATCACTGCAAAACGAAGGCTTTGGAGAATTCGTTGGCAAATCATTGCACTGGGGGCTTTACCAAGTCCCTTGATCTTCTGAACCTCTCTCAATTACACTGCAAAGCATCCCAAGGCAAGAAATGATCCAAAGTACCTCCCCAAAACAAACTCTCAACTCCCACAGCCTTCTTGTGGTAGAACTAGAGATGATAAAAATCAGAAATTCTGGGAGTCAGTTGATGTCTCTGATCCATGGTTACTTAAACAACGCCAACACTCATTTTGCACAGCACAACAACAACAAAGATCACAAATATTAACTTCCAACACCACATAAAGTGTGAATAATTTCCATTGCTACAAATTTTTAAAATGCATCGTATTTCTTCCCCACATATGTCCTTGTAGCCTCATAAAACAAACTGTTTCATTATATGGGCTTGTGTATATATATCACAAAATGTTAGCTACTGCTAAAAGTAAGAAAATAGATTTTGACATTGGAGAATTATTTTCCTGCTCTCCTGTGCCTCTGGATGTGAAGGCAGAGCTACTCAGCTGTTTAATCTGGCCCGAGTCCAGGGCTGCATTTCATGGTGAGATGCCAAGAGCAGCGATGCCACATGGAACAGGAGTTATCTGCTGCAAACTCCCTCTGATCACAGGGCAATTCCTATTTGAAGTGATAGAAAGAACAATCTCATGCAGTTTTCTTGTCTGGTCAGGACTGATTTTCGTTTGGGCAACTGAATTTTGTCTTATTAATCAGAAGATGTACGAGATGCTGTAATCACTTCATTGCACAGCATTTGCCAACCCTTCCATGGCATGCCCATCAAAATTCCTGGCCCTGCCCTCCCTGAGCATGTCTGCAGTCCTGAACTGCAGCAGAGGCTCACAAATTGCAGAGATCATCCATTAAATGTGGGTTTAAGTCATACAAACTATTAAGTTTTGAAATCTAGATGTATATGAAAAATAAACACTTTTTTTGTTCATTTTTGCACTCTACCACTTGTCAAAGCTGTCAAGGTGGGAAAGCCTGTTTGCTTTCTGTCCTTCAACTTAAAAGTAGCTGTATATGATACCCTTTTAATTAATCTCCTATCCAATCTGTTATCCCTGTTCAGTTTAATATCTTCCAAAAAGTTTAGATGGCATAAAATGTATACATTTAAACTGGTAAAATTAAGGAGTTTTCCTTGTAGTATATTGAAAACTACTATGAAATCCTTGTGGTGGAAGAACTACAATGAAAAACTACCTACCCTCTAACACGAAAGAGTCAGGAAAGGGAGGATTTTCATTAAAGCATCAACTTAATCAACATTCAGGTACCACAAGAAAAAAGAGAATAAAAGCTAGGCAATAATGTTTAAGTTCATTGCCATCACCTGATATCTCAAAAAGAAAATGTCCAACCCAAACCACACGGATGCAAATGACCAATAAACTACTGAAGAGCCATGTAAAAAAATTTTATCTTACCTGCAGCATCTCTCTGCTCTTCCTCCTGAAGCTGTTTCCATTTCAATATGATTTTGAATTTGCTAGAAATATTCAATTTGTTTACTATAGGCAATATAACCTCTTCCTGATGCAGAGACATTGAAGTCCCTCCTGGTGCATTAGGGGCAGCCTGCGAGCAGATATTCCTTTATTCTGTGACATCCCCTGGGTGCAAACAGGCTTTGAAAGCCAGGTTCCCATTTCCTGGCACTGGAAGGTTTAGATAGCTGTTGGGATGGGGCACACCTGTCACACCAGGTGAACTGGGGTAATTCTGATGTGTCTCAGCACCTCTTGTCAGGGGCACAGAGGGGAGGGATGCACAAGTGCCACGGGCAGGAGGCAGCCAGGGATGTAAAGAACCCTGTAAAGAATCCTCTCCAGAGGATGGAGAAAGCCCTGGCTCTGGGAAGGCCTTGCTGGCAAACATTTCGTGTCTTGCATGGGACAAGGAGCCAGCAGGAGAGCACGAAGGACACTGTACCCTCCAGAGAGTTTTTCCAATCAGATGGAAACAGTTCTGCGCCGATGGATTGTGCTGCAGCCGCAATGCTCTCCTGCCAGCAGGAGGACTTTGGGAGGGGCCAGGGGCTACAGAAGTAACTGTGACACAAGATTTGGGGATTTTTATGTCCTGTGGTTTTGCCTTGGCTCTAACCAACGTGGCGTTTGGGTTTTGTCCTTTGTGTACTGCCACTCCTCATTCTCCCTCTGGCCGGGCGCCAGGCTGGACACCGCTGCCCTCTGAGCCTCCTGTGTTCTTCTGCATTTTCCTTCCTCCTTCTCTGTCTCCTCTACCCTTCCTCAGTACTAGGACAGCCCCCTTTTCCTTCCCAATAAATGGCTCTCAGATGTGATGTTGTCTCGTCTGACTTAATCTCACCCTAGACCATGTTTTATAAAAGAGCTCCATTCCTAACTCCTTGTCCAAAAATTCTTCCACGACGCTATGAATTCTTCCACAAAACTATGAGTTTAAACAGTAATAACAAACCTACAAGAAGGTTTTACAAGCAGCACATGCAGGAGGGATTGACAAACTGGTTTCTGCAGCAAATTCTAGGTGTAAAACAAGCAGGTGTTTCATGATGCTCTGTGTTTCCACATTCCCTGGATCTTTCAGCTCTCACACTCAAAGAAATCATTTTCATCTGTGCAAAGAGGACACAAGCAAAGTGTCCTGGCTTGGTATCATCCTGGAATGTTTTGGATGAGAGGGAAATATGGGAAAGATAAAGACTGTAGAAGAAGAGACTTGTTAGGGAAATTTACAGCAGCGCATCAAAATTGTCCACTCCTGTTGTCATAAAAATACTTGCAGTAAAAAACAAACAATCAGAGAAAAACTAAAGAGAGGTCTTATCATTTAGTGGGTAATTGTATGCCGCCTTCTAGAGACCATAAAATAAAAATCAACCAAAATGGAAGGGAAGCCCTGGTTGGTTCAGTGTATGTTAAAGCTCTTGCTTTGTTTTCCCTAGTGAAACAGTTGAAATTGCAGAGATGTGTGACAGAAGAAGACACTGGAAATGTAAAATGAGCACCAGAGCAGACAATCTTCCAGTCTGCACCTTCATCTTTCATGTGTTCCACCAGTGCTGGCTCTGTGCCTGGGCTGCTCACTTTTGAAAAGCTTTTCTTTATTGTTTTAATGAAAATTCTCCATGGTTATAATGGAAAAAAAAATACCTTAAACAGACCTTTAACAAGAAATATAGGAGGGAGGGAGGACTCATTAAGTGTGAATTTTGACAAGTATTAGTGAAACAAAAGACCCCAGCACACAAGTTTAAATTCCAGATAACTCTGTCCTCTGATTGCCAGGAGGAGTTAAAATTCAGGTCTCCTGTCTGGAAAAAGTATTACAGGAATATATTCTGAACTTTGCATGGTTCATTTTTTGTTACGAATTAGATCCATCATGAGATTTATTGAGGTGCCTCATGTTTAATAAAATACTCATAACAGTTTGTGATATTTCACAGGATAAATAACAGGATTGTTAACGGTGTTTGTATAGCAGGTCTCAGGATAATAAATGGTTCATTCAATAATGAACTGACAACAAGTTATTCAGGTTATAAAAATATGGGAGATAAGAGTCAAAATAACAAAACTCAAAGGATCAGACATTCAGACAACATTGGAGTCCAAAGCCAGGTTGCTCCATCATTTGAATTCTGAAACCATTTGAAATAAGAGGGTGGAAATTTCCACATAAAGCATTTTCCAAGCCAACAGGATAGAGGACACAACTGTTCTTTTATTTCTGACGCAGCCCAAGACATCTCAATCTTCTCATGTTATTCAAATCTAATAAAAGATTAATATCCTTTTAGACTAAAATAATATAAAAGTGTCTGAAGATAAACACATAAAAACTATTCATCCTGTCTCTGCCCCTCAAAGAACACACAGACACATAAAGTCCAATGCATTTTTAAAAAATACATTCTATAGAAAATATGAACAAGTGAAGACTCTCTGAGTATATTTGACTTCTAAATAAATTGCTTTCTTTTTTGGAATTGCTGAGAAGGCAGACACTCAGTGAGGTCAATGAGACTTACTGATTGCACAGTGTTACGGAAAATTAGGCTACTTATTTGGGAACTAAATATGGATGTTAAGAGCATTCAATGAAGTCACACTTTTGAGCATTTTGGAGCTGGCCTACATTTTTGAAGAAAACTTTGAGACTTCCAATAACTTTTTGGAAGAACCAGATATTTATGATGTCCTTCATAGCAATTAAAGGCAATTCACAGAACTGAAAAGATGATTTGGGCATGGGGGGGAGGTGGCTTCAATTCCTGTAAAGAAACATCAATTTGCAATCAACTCAACTTAATTAGGGTGATCCCAGTTCTTACCAATTTTGACTCTGAGGAGGACTCTAAAGGACAAGGAGAGGGTCCCCAGGATGGTATTTGATTCCCACCGACATGTCAGGATAAAAAATGATGGAGAAGAGACAACTTAAAGAGGAGGCATGAAGGAAAAGGCAGCAAAAACCAACTTTCTGTTATTGGTGTGATTGCTCAAATTCAAACAACTCTCCAAAAGTCTTTCCCATCTATTTTGTCCGGGCCAGTTTATCTCCAAAGTTTGCCCATCCAGAAGTGTCAGCGAGAAGCTAAGATGCTCATGTTGTTTAATTCTTTGATGTTCACAACAATAAAATGACCAAATAATAATAACAACTTCCCCCCCCCATTAAAAAAAAAAAAAAGAAAAATGAATGTTTGAAATGGCCATTTCAAACTAAAACAACTGCTATTGCTATCAATTTAAGTAATCACTTTCCCAGCTGACAGATGCAAAGCTCTCCCTTCAGATAATGACTTTTCCAGCTGATGAGAGCCAGGGAACAGGAAGTGTATGTGGGGATAAGTGTTTGGGAATTAGAGGACAGCCAAAGTTTGTGGCTACCTGTATTATCTGCAGGAGGTTATTTTACTTCTACTGGCACATATTTATCTGAAATCAGCATAAATGAATCTTTAAAAATATGTTTAGTGCAGCAGGAAACTTTTTTTACAGTAGGTAAATTTAAATTTAAAAGGTTTTTTTGTGTTCATTTCTTCTTGAGATTAAACTTGTTCCATAAGGCAGGAGCTGCAGTTTTCACCAGAGCTGTCACAGGGCAAGGAGAAAATGGTACATGGTGTTTGTTTCTGTCTGCACTCCAGCCAAACCTGTTCCCTGATTTCCAGCAGGGCTGGAAATGCAAATGCCTGCTGGCTAAAAGAAATAAGAATCTTTTTTGAGACATGTCCCAAGTCAAGAGCTGGCAAACTGAGCTGTGTTCATACCCTTCACTGTCCTGTGCAGTATTAAAGAGGTTACTCCCAGTTTGAAAAAGAAGAACCTCAAGGCTTTTCCAGCACTTGGAGCATTTTTGCATGCCCTAAATCATCAGTGCTGTCAGATGTGGCTCAAAAGATGCAAATAATCATCCAGTTCCTAAATGATACCTCAGCTGAGCTCTTAGGGACCACTCAGAGTTACCTGTCCAAGATGGGTGCTCTTTCCTGGCCAGAGAGGAGACACCATGCCCGCGTCCATGAGAGAAGAATGAGTTTAATTCTCTGTACGGCAGGAAAGGAGAGGCCACATTTAACCTCTCCCTGGAGCTGTCAGGAGAAAAGCACTGAAAATCTGATGGCAGTTTCATGACCCAGCTTTCTCCTGTAGACCAACATGTCAGACACCACTAAGTTGTCCTAAAATAACAGAACCTCCATTCTACGATAAAATAACTCTCCTGGGCTGATCATCATAAAAAGTTATAACCCAACATCAAATTTTAGCTTTTACCAGGAAAGGGAAGGCTGAGGAACTTCAGCTACAAGTCTGTAAAAGGATCACCATAAGCTAGCACATATGACTGTCAACTGATATGAAATGAAATATTTTTATTGATGATGACAGACTGAAATTTTTATTGGGTTTGACCAAATCAGAAGCAAATATTGTGGGGGTTTGAATTTTGTGTTCCCTATTCTGCAATACTAATATTGTAAAAAACAAAAAGAAAACACCAAAAAAAATCAAACAAAAAAACCCACCAAGTTTATAAAGAAATAGAAGAATAAAATTATTGAGCAGCTGTATCAGTCTTCATGTGAATGATACCCCAAAACTACAAGAGCAGTTATCAGTTTTTCAGTTAAACTCTTGCCCTATTATGTCTGCTCCTATTTCTTATCTCCTGATAAAATTATCTTTTTGGAGTTAAACTTCCCACAGTCATCATAATAAATGGAATATGAGGCTTGAACTCAGTGTCTCTGTTTTTTCTCTTCTGCTTTCACTGGAGGTATCAAACAGGGTACGTGAGAAAAGTGACACAATGCAGAGTATGGAATGGAAATGAACTATTAAAGTCATGATAAGAATTAGAGAGAGAGATTCTGGAATATGTGGGGAGTGAAATATGATCTCTTGAAAGTATATGTGCAGAAAAAGGCAGCATGCAAAAGCAGCAGCATTGCATGTTCATACTCCATGCCCCTTTCTTGTGAGACTCTGCCACATCTCACACCAAAATTTTCCTTCTATTTGTGTAACTTTAGCGTAGGATTTTTTATAAAAATAGGGGGGGGTTTATTAATAACAGCAAGGAGAAAGGAGAAGTGATTGTGGCAAGATACAGAGTTTCACATATGGAAAGAGGAATGCAAAATGGAAAATGTGGTGGAGTCCCCATCCCTGGAAGTGTTCAAGGAATGACCAGACGTGGCACTCATTACTCTGGTGGGGATCTGTCACAGCTTGGACATGATGATGTTGAAGGTCTTTCCCAACCTTAATCATTCAGTGATTCTGCAAAAGAGCAAGGCCAGCCTTCCACAGAATCTCCCAAATGTGGAAAGTCTATTTCATCATTAAACAAAATTCCTTATTGAAGCGTGAGGGGGGTCTCACAGCACTCACTGATGACGGGAAAAGCAATCCACTGCTCCACATATTGTTTTATTTACTTTTTAAAAAATTAAACTCCATTGCAAAGCTGCTTTGGCCTCACACCCATGGCATCACACTCTATTGCTTCCCTTTGAAACTCATCTAGTAAAGTTTAAAAGCCTATCCCTCCAAAAGCAGAGGCCATACAAATACTTAAGGGGTTAATAAACTCTTAGCGCATAGCAAAATCACAAGTTTTACACATCAACCCTGAGCAGTTGGAGCTCCTAGGAGAGGAATAATTGCATTGTAGTAACATTAAGGTTTGATTTAGGTTTCTCCACGGGCAGGATGAAGTGTGTCTTACTCCTCAGGTGTGAGACTTGGCCACTCTGCCTTTTGCAATATATTATCCCAACACTGTCAGAAAATGCTCGGCAGCGCCAGTTCTTACTAAACTGGGTGTGTTATAAATCCAGGGGAAGGAGGGGATTTCTTATGCCAACAATGCTTCTCAACCTTTACCTTATTACCACACTTCTTGGCTGCTCTGAGATAAAAATCTTTTAAGCTCTTCTTTTTTTTTTTTTTTTTTTTACTGCTTGTGTGTGAAATCTCAGATAACGGAGCCAAACGCAGGGAAAGTTCAGGGCGGTTTTACGACTCTGTTTTATCAAAAATTTCGATCTCCAAAGCCCAAACACACAAATTCGTGGCTGCGGGATGAGGTCAGTGAAACCCCACCCATTCCCTCGACAGACCTTCCTTCTCCTTTAGTGGACAATTTTACGTGGGCTACAGAAATATGCCCTGAATGAGGAGAAGCACTTGCCCATGGATTGAACCCGGTGCCAAGTAAATCAGGAATTCTCTACGTGGCGGATTTCAGCTCCGTGTGTGCTTGAGACACATTATCTGTGAGTTCTGGAGGTGAAGTCCCTCTTTAATGAAATTCAGCTGAGCAGGAATAGCCCAGAAACACCAGCAGGAACGCCGAGGGAGAATGACAAGACAGGTTTGGCACAGAGGGATGCATGAAACAAAATAACCGCAGTGAAGATTTCCAGAGGAAAAAAATGTGGATTGTCTTGTAAGGGGGAAAGTGTGTGACGTGAGGAACAGGGAGGAATGGCAAACACATGTCAAGCAGCACATTTTATTTACCTTTCATTAGCATGTCTTCCTAGGAGAAGGTTAAATGCTCCAGGAGAGGGATGGGATTTTTCTTATGTTAACTAATCCAGACAAAAGTGAACGGAGATTTGCTTTCTTCAGCATTCATTGATATTAATTGCTTTATTGAACTAGCTGTGGGAACATGGATTTCCCAATGCCAGCATAAAGGATCATTATTTATAAGCTAACTGATCCCACAAATTCTACACTTAGCTCAACATTTCCTTTGGAAACACTGTAAGAATCTTTTGAAAAATCACTATATTTCATACTTTACACTAAGACACACCAGCTAAATGGTACAGGTTTTCCAGGAGAAGAAAAACAAGTTTTTAAGGCTCACGTAACAGACTCCAAATCAGTTCTGAAATGCTGCATATCATTACATTTTCCCTCCCTTTAGTTTTCATTCTCTCCCTTTTCCCCTGGCTTACAGGTGTCCTTAGTTACAGCCATCAGCCAAAACAAAACACACATGCAGGCTATAAATCTGTATTTGTGTACTAACTCATAAGAGTAAAATATCTTCAGTTGCTCCTTCCAATTTCCTTTCCCTGTTCAATTCATAATTGTGCTGCAGCAGATTGGGCTTAAGCTTTCAGGAACTTTACTTTGTCCCAAAAGGTTGGTTAGATGGAGACCTGAAAATGTGGATTCTGGCTTCAAGGGAAGATACTTTGCAGCAGAGAATCCAAAGCCCAATAAAAGCAACTAAATAAACACTGAGACCTTTTCAAAGCACTAAGCTCTCACTGTAAACCTTTGGAGATAGATATGGATGCCTCAGTCCATCAGGGTTCATATAAAAATATACCAAGAAGTTAATAAATTTGAAAGAGAAGCCAAGAATGAATGTTAAGTCCTTTTGTTCCAATATATCCTTAGAATGCTTACAGCATTGCTGCAGTTAAGCTCAACTTTGCTGTTCAAAGCCCAATTTTGGGGCTTTATGTGCTGGTTTAAATCACAGCTGAGCTAAGCATGGTATGCAAATAGCAGAGTGATAAATGTTTGTTTTACTTATATTTCTTCCTCTTTCTATCACAGTCAGAACCCTTCACCAAAGCCCCAAAAGCAATCATTTTTGGCATAGTTTAGATGCCAAATTTGCAAGTTACAAAGGAAGAATGAGGATATACTTTATGATTACAATCATTCTTTCTCTGTCAGAGAGAAAGAAAAAGCACTTTAAATGGCCTGAAAAGAAGCAAAGTATCCTTGGAGAAGACACACTTGACTAGAAATATCATATTATTTCACAGAATTAGGTTAAAGCAGATCCAAAGATGAGGAAACCTTTTGCCTGGGCAGAGCAAAATTCCAGGATAACTGAATTTGCATTTGAGGATCCTTGGCCAGGTGAGATACTTCTAGGTTTGCCTTATTAATGCAAAAACGATTATTAAAAATAGATATTTTACACAGTTATTATTGACAGTCTGTGTAGGAAAAGAGCCTCATGGTTGTGCTCATAACCAAAGCCCGGAGATGATTGATAAACCTTGGCTAAAAGAGGTTGGCTCCAAAGCTCTTCAGCAGAATAAAGTGAACAACAAGTGAAGACAAACATTTGCATTCTTGACCCAAGTGTCCATCAAGTTTCTAGTTAAGGAACCATTTTCAAGGATGGAATTTCCCAACTTTTCAGTTTTCAGCACCTTCAGAAGAAAGGACTTGTCCACATAGGACAATCAGGACCTGATACGTGGCATGTTGATGGCCAGAACTTGAGAGAATAAAAAAAAAAGAGCTTGGAAGGCTTCAGACAGAAAAGGATCCTGTAAGCACAAAGCAAAGCACCCAGAAATTACCAGAAATCCAAAATTCTTAGAAATCCAAAATACGAAACAGAACTTTGAGTTTTCTTATCAAGACATTTCATGTTGGACCATTACCACAAAGGAAAGGAAGAACTTAGGATCCTCCTCTGTGTGATTTCCAAGACAGCATTTTTTAGCTCTTTCCTGTGTTCCCATTGCTGCTCCCTTTGCAGAGCATTTCAAGGTTTCAGAATCCATTAAACTGAAGATTTAATTGAGTTGATGTTGCCAGTACATGGCTTAGCTTGGTATAATTTGTATGTACATGTGCAAGTGTGCACATACACACTGTAAACTTGGAGAGGGACCCAAGGCTTGCTGAGGTGGAACTGGTCACACTTTGTGTTCCGCTGAAGTGTTCAAAGGAAAACCTAGGAAAAAAAAAGATCTTTACATCTTTTACTCGAATTGGGCTGGCATGGAAAATCGTGTTCATATTGTACTCATTTGTGGTCTGCTTCTCAGGAATTTTAACAGATGACAATTCAAAGATAAATTTGCTTTAAAAATAAATGATGAAAAATAACTGGCTTCCCGGCTCTTATTTCTTAATCTCGAAAGTATGTTCAGATTTATATAATTAAAGTAGAAAATAGAAGTCTAAAAATGAAACCCGGTTTTGCATTAGAGCAGCCGGAATTAATAGGATTCTTCTTCCAATTCCTTTGTTTTCTGCTGTAGCACCAAACTCCAACCACGAGTGGGCAAAACATGGAATTCTGACCTGCTCAGGTTGTGGTTGATGCCAAGGCCCATTAAAAAATAAACATGCTCACAGCTGGGCATGTGCTTTACTGAGCTAAAGCCTAAAGTTGGGACACTTAGGAACAACAGGAACAATCTTTTCCACCTATTTATGAATTGTGGCTTTTAACATTCATTCCCTTCCTTAATTGAGATGAAAAAAAAATTAGACTAATTTTCTTTCCTTCACAAAGCAAGAGTTTGGAAGCTGACATTGTTACTCTATAACCCAAAAATAGTAAAAAAGGGCCAAAACATCTCAAATATGAACCTGAGGGAGGTGTAGAGCCTAAGGTCTCCTAAAACCTTAAAATCAGCTGTATCTCCATCTCCGGAGGGCAGCAAACTGCCTTGCTGGATGTGGAGCTGAGCAGTAATCCAGCTCTGGACTTCCCCAGCACAGGAGGGACCTGGAGGTGCTGGAGCATCCAGAGGAGGCACCAGGGGATGGAGCAGCTCTGCTGGGAGAGCTGGGATTGTTCACCTGGAGAGGCAAAGCTTTGGGTGAGCCCATTGTGGCCTTCCAGGACCTCAAGAGAGCCTGCAAAAAAGGAGAGGAGAGACAATGTACAAGGGGCTGGAGGGACAGGGAAGAGGGAATGGCTTCAAACTGACAAAGAGTAGGTTTAGACTGGATATTAGGATGAAATTTTACCCTGAGAGGGTGGTAACGGTG
Source organism: Calcarius lapponicus (assembly GCA_039654755.1). NCBI lineage: Eukaryota > Metazoa > Chordata > Aves > Passeriformes > Fringillidae > Calcarius > Calcarius lapponicus. Next base: position 23,876,066 of record CM077470.1, read on the forward strand.
CCCAGAGAAGCTGTGCCTGCCTCTGGATCCCTGGAAGTGTCCAAGGCCAGATTGGATCACCCTGGCACAGTGGAAGGTGTTCCTGCCCATGGCAGGGGCTTGGCTTGGCATGAGTTTTAAGGTCTCTTCCAACCAAAATCATTCCATGGCTCTATGCCAATAGCTACAAGATTCAGGGATGTCCCAAGAAATTTTAAAGATTCCAAATAAATGAGCAAGTGAAATAGCAAATGCAAGAGATCGGTTTGCAGAAGCAAAAAATCTGTGGCTGAGTGAGGTGGCGCAGTTTGCTGCTCCTCTGAGTGATGTTGATACAGTGAAACTCACACCTGAAAGGAAAAGCAAGCCCAAGTTCAAACAGGGAATCACTGAAAGAAGTAATGCAAAAGTACAGTCCACTTTCACCCTGGATAGGCCTTTCATTCAGCCTCTGCACTTTGACCAACTCTGAGGTGCTTGGGTGAAACATAAATTTGATATGGATTTGGAAATTCCATGGCTTGTGTTAATAGAGACATGGAAATGAACAACTCAATGAGCTAACACCAACAGAAATAAAGTTGCTTGTACTTCTTTACCAGTTTCTATTTTCAGGCTTCAAGGTCAATTCAATGAAATTTTCAGTGACATTCTCATCCGTGGGGTTCCCTCTTTCTCCTTTTCTGTGTTACCTGCACAATCCCTGGGTGCTGACCATCCCTTTCTGCCTGTCCTTACACCCTTTTCCAGCCTTACCTTCAGAGAATTTCACCTCTTCCTCTTTATTTTCCATAGTTCCTTCAGCAATGCCACCCTTCAGTGGACACTCATCCCCTCCTTGCCACTCTTCCCCTCATCCATACTTACACCACATCTAGTCCAAGGCCATTTTCCCCCATTTTTCCATATCTGTGACTTCCATGGTGGCAGTAAGAAATCAGCTTCCTTGAGAGATGAACATGTATTCATTTATTGGTCCATATCTTAAAATGATTGAGACCTGTTAAAATGAATAGAAATCCTGATACTTTATATGGATATAACGTGATTTACTGGATGATCTACAAATCTAAGTCACCACTCATTCCTTGTCATGATCAGTATTGTGTCTAGTTTATCACCAAATTGTTTGAGTCCAGTTCCCTGTTTTCATGTGTGTTTTTGGAGGCTTTGCCACAATAGGATTCTGATATAAATTATAGTCTTTGGATCACCAGCAATTTTGTTAATAAAAACAACAGTAATAAAGGAAAACAATTCCTTGTGGTAGGCTAATCTTTTAAGCTGTAAAAGCCTGGATTGATTTCCGAGTACTGCCTCATTTCTCATGGATGAAAAGGACTGAACAGATTTCTGGACACCAAGAGTAAAAAATGAAATTGAAGACTCCTCACCCGCTCTCCAAGATGAGTGGAATTCCAGCACATGGAATTCCATCCCCAGATGGTGTGGGTTAGCTAAAGGTCATCTTCAACCAACAGGGGCACCTTCCACTGTCCCAGGCTGCTCCAAGCCCTGTCCAGCCTGGCCTTGGGCACTGCCAGGGATCCAGGGGCAGCCACAGCTCCTCTGGGTGATTTGTGCCCTCAGAGGGAAGAGTTCCTTCCCAATATCCCATTTATCCCTCTCAGCTTTTCCTCAGCAGAGGAAATCATCTCCTTGTTCCTCCTTGGAACCCTCTCCAGCAGATCCATGTCTCTCCTGTGCTGAGGACCCCAGAGCTGGACACAGCAGAACATTAAATTGCACTATTAAAATTCAAAAGGCCATGTCAAATCGGAGAAAAGGCTTAAAATTCTCATTTAATTAAAGAAGGAAAAATACACCTTTTATGGTTAGTTAGGAATTACCAGGGTGTTAAATGCAGAACTGGGGTTGTTTTGGTAAGGCCACAGCATTGTGGGACAGTTCCAAAAATCAGAATCTTAAATGTTATGATACTGTAGGAAAAGGATGCAAAAAACCTCAGGAGCCTATGGATACAACTGGAAATAATGTGGAATATCCTTCTGCATTCCTTGGTATTGATAATCATGAAATGACCTTTCAGTCATGAAATACCCTGGTCAAAAAAGATGTGGACAAATTGGAGACAAACTAAAAGAGAAGAGTGGGAATGATAAATACATGGAAAATCAGAATTTCAAGGGGAAAAATAAAAGAAAGGGAATTAGAATTGCTTGCTTTATAAAAAAAGAGTCTAGGGGAAAATACAAAAGGAATAAAAATACAAACAAACAAAAAAACCAAAAAAACTTCTAGCTATTTTCTTTGGTGAAATTTCAGGAAAAATAAAAAAAAAAAAAGTATTTCACTGTATGGAAAACATCCCTTGAAAATGGAAACATTTTGTGCAATTTCATTAGGATTTATACCCTTTAATGTGAGATGGACTTAAAATCTATTTTTAACCAAAGGATCTTATTAAAGTAAGAAGATTGCCTGGTTTACTACTTGTAGTTTTTTCAAGCAGTGGTGGCTGATGATGCTCTTTATAAACAATAGGGAATAAATTTAAACAAGCTAAAAGATGTTTAATGTAAAAAAACTGCAGCTTGAGAAAAAATATGTTGTTGTGGATTGCATATTTTACATGCAATTTATGCTGCAGTTTCTCTTCATTAACCACATCTCGCAGATTTTTCAAAGCACCAGCATGAATATTATTAACATGTGTTAAAAATGTGTTTAAAATAATGTATAAAGCTCTGTGTTTAAAGCAAAACTTTAGGTATAATGAACAAGGGTGTCTGTATTTTATATATCGGTTTGTGTGTGTGTGTGATGTATAACCCAGAATTTGTGTGCACAAATGCACATATATATTGCTCGTGTTTTAATTAAAACTGAACTAGACCTTAACAAGAACATCTAATTCATAATTCTCTCATTCTGTTCTATAGATTCTTATTAGTTAAAGCAGATATAATCCATTCTGGAATGTGGCATACAGAAATTACCAGCATCTCCTTTTCCTGTATTCCTTTCCTTACCATTGGTTTCCTTTTACTACAGGAATCATAGGGAATAACTTGTAGCTTTCAGTTTTAATCTGCACTACATCCCCTCTGTATCCATCTTCCAAAATTGCTTTTGATAGACTAGTATTGATAGAAATCATTGATAATGGTGGACATAGGTCTGGAAAATGACAAAACTTGGGGATTTGAAGTCTGAACAACCAACAATACATTTAATTTCTGATCTTCACTTTATGCTTAGTGCCGAGTCTGTCAGTGGTGAAGCCTCAGAAGGATTCTGGTTTAAGCAATCCTGGCTGATTCTTCAAGCCAAGAATTGGTCCTGCTGCCTGGACAATGCTGAATAGAGGAGAGCACTGCCAGGGGATTCGTGCTGTGCCAGAGTTACTGGAGTCAACACCAATTTGAGGAAATCAGAAGTATTAATTGACCCAATGAACATTATTATAAATTAGAATTTAATTCAGTGGGGTTTATGCCTCAATGAGACCGGGTAATTGACCCAAACAGGAGGGTATTTTAGTGCCCATTGGGACACTACTTAAAGATCTGACAAGACTTTTTGCACCAAGATTTCCATGCCACACATTGGAGTTGCCTCCTGCCTCTTGCACTGCGCCTAAGGATTCATGGAAAAGAGATGATCTGAGCATCCTGAGCTTTTCCTAACATCCAAATATACTTGACTGCCAAAGCAGAGGCGTAACCAAAGCTCCCACCAAACCACAAGCACAGCAGATACATTTATCTTCCCCCACCTTGCTCAAGAACCTTGGGTATCTTCGCTTCTGGTAAATGTTATTTCCATAGTTGTGCATTTCTGCCCTTTGCATCAGGCCGTGTTAACCAGCAAGGAGATATAACAGTTATATAGTGAGTTTCTCTCCTCTACCAGCAGGCAATCCAGTCTCTGAGGTTGATATGCAACCCCCAAATTCTCGGACTAAAAGTTAAGGCAGCCTTTCCCTGGGGAAAAGCTAACTTCATTTCTAAAACACATTTGATTTCCTTTTTCTAATCTCTCCGTAGCCTTTTTACACTGCTGCGTGCTTTAATTTTGCTTTCAGTCAGAAGTTTAAAAACTTTAGCTTCTAATAACTGGAAAAAAATGGTTATTTAAAGATAACTGCAACTTGCTTAACATGCCAGACTATCATATGCTCGCTGCTTTGAAGCTGCAAATTAATGACGAGCAGGAACAGTGACTATCTTTCAGAGGAAACTGACCTCTTTCTAATGGCTCATCGCTAATGTCATCTGTCTGCTGCATCTCATTATGGGAATTTCACGGAGTAAGAAAGTATCTTAAGGCTGTGCACAAATAAAAAGGACCTTCTAGTATTGAGCACTTTGAAAATTTTTGATCTCTCAAAATACCTTCCTTAGATACTGGTTTCCCCTTTTGTGCATGGCACGCTGCTTATGTCATCTATTCTCTGTGACTAATTATGTTAATTTTGTGCCATAAAAGTAACTGAAGGCTGTTAAGGAATAAAAGCTTTTGAGTGGCCTTATTTCATAAACACCCCTTTTGAACAAGGCGCATTTAGTCATATTTGCAGTAACAGAAAGAGTCTTGTGCTAAAAATACAACAAAGGCTCTTGAATATGGCCATTTATTCCTACTTTATTAGGTAATTTATGAAAAGTATGAAGGGAAGCCTTTTTGTTACTATAATTTGCATAAAGCTGGTGCCCCATTAATGAGATAACTTCCTGCCTTTTGTGTACCACCAGCTGGAAATAGAAATATAGGAACTTTTCTGTCTCCCAATTACTTAACCTGCTGAGTTCAGAGTTGGAGAGTAAACAGGATTCATATCAAAGAAGTTGATTTCTGCTGCTCTATGGAAAATATTTTTATTTAATTAAGGAGCCAGTGAAAGTGAAACATGAAAAATACACTAAAAGTCCATCAGCTCCACGAGCCCAAGGCTTTAGACCTGTGCTTCAACTCTGCACCTGTCTTTTTGTGCTGTCAGTCACAATTAGTTTTGCTCCAGACTAGATCCATCACAGATCAAGGCAGACATCAAAACCCGACAGTTTGAAGGGCTGTGGGTGCCAAAGGATGCAGATGGGTTCTAGACATCATTTAAAAATCACCTAGAAACTCGACTGGCATCCAGGGCCCAGACACTCTTGGAAATCCCATTAATTGCCTCTGGTGTTAATACTTTAGATATTGTGATTTCGATAGAAAGCTCCCTGCTCCAGGAGGAACAACCCAGCATTATTACCAGCAAGAAGGAAATTCCTCCTCCCCACTGCTGATTTGTGTGCCAAAAGTTCAATCTGCCCTTGGATTGGCTCGTATGGAGCAGTGATTCTTGTCACTCTGCTTAGAAACAGAGGTATTCACATTAGCTTTTTTTTTTTCATCTGTTTTCCAAGTTAATAGCATCATTTTGACTGCTGAATTAAAGGTATTGTTTATCAATTGTAGCATTTATACACGAGGTGATAACTTAGCCATAAAATCAATGGACCAGTTCCCCTATTTAGATATTTTTACACTGTTTACTATCTCTGAATTTATTTCAAGTGGCTTAATTATAATTAGGATAATGACAACTCCTTAAAAGTGTGCTGAAATGTGGGCGGAATAGAAAAACTATGTATATAAAAGGAGTTTAAATTTCAGCTACACAGCCTTTGTGTAGTTTGAGGTCAGTTTGTGCATTAAAAATTGCTCAGTGGTCAAATTGCTTGATTAGTTCTACCTGCTTAATTTGTTAAATCTGAATAAAAAGCATCTTTTGATGTGGGAATAGAGCATGTGACAGGTTTGTACCCACTCTTTGGTCGTACTTTGGGGATTCCCTGCTTTCCCATTGCAGGGCAGCTGCTCTCATCACCATCCAGCTCCACAGGAGGAAAAGGCAATCAAAATCACCTTTCAGACAATCAAATGGATTCAGTCCCAGCTTAAAGAGTCCTCTGACACTCCCCTGTATATCTAAACAAATCATTGCAAACCCACATATCACCTCATCTAGTTAAAATATGGATATATTTAGAGTAGCTGCAATAGAGTTTCCACTGTCATTTTAACTATGAGCTAAACCACAACTGCTGACAGGCTAAAGGTTGTCACAGTCAAGGTCCTAATTACTCTACAAATTGCAGCCTGATGATAAGATCCATCTCTCCTTGCCTGAGGCACTGGGCTGGGGAGGAAAGCCTCCAGACTGGGGAGGAAAATCTGAACAGAATCCTTTGCAGAGACACAGACACCTCCAGCCTGGGACTCACAACTCCAAGTGGGCTGATTCATTCTCCTTTTGGAAGCCTTGGGTACAAGCTTTGGAGGTATGAGCTGAGAATCCAATTATTTTTAGCCCAGTTTGCACTTAAAATAATGGTTTAAATTGTGTCTGAAGGGCTGTCTGAATTTGAATCTTTAAGTAGCTAATAATCACCTAATTTGCTGCACCAGAGCTGTGTTTCTACCTGTGGCAACCAATGAAGCCCACAGATCTTCCCAGGCACCTTTCTGCTAGGTTTTTGTCTGGAACATTAGTGACATTTGTTATTTTGTGCTGCCAATTCAGTGCTAGAATGGGCTATTTTGCTAAAAGACTGCATGAAAAAATGCATTTCAAGGGCCTGATAAAAACCTGGGAGAAGATGAAGAGTTATAATTCCCAGTATAGGACATTTTTTGGATTAATATGGTTGTGGTGCAGCAGCTCAGACAGGCTGGGAGCATTAAGAGACATCAACAATGTTGATTCTCTCTTGTGTGTGAAATACTTCCAAGAAGGGGAAGCCCTGCTGTGCTGCAGAGAAACCCATGGCACCAGCCTTGGGTCTCAGAAGGAGGAATTCCATGGAGACCTCTGGCCAGAAGAGCAGCAGCTTCCTAGACATGTTTCCAAAACACCTACACCCAGAAAATCGTGTTGTAGGGTTGCAGAATAACACAGGAAACACAGAAATAGAACCAGGAGCATCTCGTGGGCAATGCTGGAGCATCAATTTTTGTTCTCGACTGACATCAGGCAAAGTCATTTAAAAAACATTTTCACTCCTGAAAATGAATAAAGAAATTATTAGTTCAGAGGATTTTCTCTCTCCTCCTCACTCTCAGACCTCAAGAATTGCCTTTTCTTTTTTTTTTCCCAGGTAAAAAGTCTTTCCGACCCTCTCACAAAGCAATTTCTCTTTCATATTTCTCTTTGCTTTGGTCTGAACCCTGCAAAGGGTTTGTCCAGGCCCCCAGGAGAGGAGATTTGTCCCTGGGGCATGTCCCTGATGTCCTTTTTGTGCACCACCCTTGTTCCAGGCAGCCCCCTGCACTCTTGAGGTTGGCTTCATCCATTATCCCCTGGTCCTGCCCATGGGGGGAAAGAGGGAAAGGTCATGGAAGGGAATACAGGTGCTCCCACTCCTCTTCCATCTCCTTGCTGCCCACAGATTCCAAACCTCAGCCAAGAACTTACCTGGGAGTTATTTTTGCACCTGGCTGGCCCAGAATGGCACCAACCTTCCAGATCTTTCCCCAGCTGCACCACAGTGAAAGCTCAGCTGTTGTGGAGGGAAGGGAAAAGAGAAAGAAATGCATCTCTATCTGCAGGAATTTGCCTGGAAAGGCTTTGGGTGTTCCGTGTTTAAGGTTCAGTGGAATATGAGTCTATATAAAACTTGAAATAAAAGCAGCCCATTGACCTATTTAATGGGACTAGTCATTAAAGCCACAAGAGCCAAGGAAAAAACAGCCTAATGAGGAATTAAAAAAATAAAAGAGGAATAAAAAAACCCCACCCCTCTCCGTGCCCACTAGCCCAGGGCTAGCTTAATTAAAGTCAACGTAGGAATCTGCAAGAATCAAGAAATAAACAGTTAAATGTGTTATTTTTATCCCCATATTCCTGGCTGCTCATTCTCTGTGATTGGTTTCACTCTCATATAAAGCAACAGCCTCTTGTTTGCTTTTCATTCTCTGCCTAATTTGGATAAATATAAACTTTGCTAGGCAAACCCAGAAAATCAGTTGTTACCCTGACAGTGGAGCTCTGATGAAGATTGTTTTGCTATGCTGATAATTACGAATATTTATAGTACGTGGTTTCAGAGGGCAGCACTAATTGGACAACGGTTTCTGGACTCTCTTCTCAAAGCACTTAAATGATAAATCAATCACCAAGGACAGATAATATAAATAAAGTGATAGGCTGGCTTTCCCTCTCTCTTCCTTTCCTCTGATTTACAAAACAGCTCCAACGAGCTGCCTGTGGCCAGAAAAGCCGGGCTTACACCGGGGTTAGGACGTTGTTTTGTCTGTTTACAGTGATTTGGGAGAGTAGAGGGGAAAAGTTTGAATCAACAAATATTTTCTACATTCCTACTGGTAACTCCAAGGCCGGTTTTCAGGGTGGGTTGTTTTTTTTTCCCTCCCTTGTCTGTTACAAGTTATGATGTGTGGATGAAGGCTTTTTCCCATGCAGTAATGACTGTATACTGAGATTTCAAGGGGCTGTTCATGACAATCCCATTTTCTGTGTAATTTCATGGTTGTCTTCTTGAATGAAGATATTGGCTGCTCTGAAGCAGGAGGTCAGATGCTCCTGCTCCCTTTCAGTATTGTTCCGGAGTATGTTTCCTTTCAGCTGATGAAAAGTAATTCATCATTTACACCCTTGAATTCTGCCAGCGTTTTTTTGAACAACTTTTCTTTCCCCGTGGTACCTTGGGCCCATGAAAGAGATAAATAGGTTCAATACGGCGCCGGGCCCCGGATCCTGGGAGCAGGTTCGGCCTTGGAGGCCCCGAGCTGCCCCTTTCTCATGATGGAGTTTGTCACCTTTCTACCTCGGGAAGTCAAATCCTGTCGACTCAGCCATCTCTCAGCCTCTCTGAAGTGGCTTTGGCACCCACTGGGGCATGTGAGCTTAAAATTGATTTTTTTTTAAGATCTGTCAAGTTCCCTTAAGGGAGCGGGCAGACAGCCGGCCCCAGGCCCGCACAAAGCGCTCAGTGTCCAGCAGGACACTTCCCCCGGCAGAAAAACCTTCCTGCCTCCTGCCCAGAGCCTCACTTCTCCTTTTATTTGGGAAACACAGCCTGGCTGGGGCACCCCTTGGAAGCAGGGATGCTCCTGGCTGGGGCCCAGCACCAGGTGGTCACTCAGGACAATGGGATTGTGTCCCTCACGCCCTGGGAATGCTCGGCACCGGGCAAATAATTCATGGCAACGCCCCACAGACCTCAAAAATCGGGGGGCAGGTAGTCAGGGAAATTGGGATGCAAAGAGAATAAAGATTTTCAGCTGAAAAAGAAATAAATGTGTAGATATATGCAGATAGATAGATATAAAAATAGATAAATGGATATAAAAAATATAAAACAGAGGTCTAAAAACATACAATAGAGGTTTTATATCTCCATTGTATAGAAGTATAAAGACATATAATATCTATTCATTTTCTGTTTTCATATATACCTTTATATTAGTGTATATTAATATATATTAGTAATAAACTTATAAACCATATCTACTTTACTATATATATTTACATCATATATACTGTACACTATATTTTACATAGAGTGTGTATATGTATATTCTATATTTATAGCATATATACCTATATATTACCTATCTGTGTGTACTATATTATATACAGTATGCATATATATAATGCATATATAATAACTATATATACATATATATATTCTATGTTTATAATAGTATATGTTATAGTATATATAGTATTTCCTGTGTATATGTACACTACATATTCTTTACAGTGTCTATAAACACTGCATATCATAGTAAATATTGTATACAAATACTAAATATAATATAATATACACATGATATATGGAATATATATGTGTACTGTGTGTGTATATATATTATCCTATTGGTATATATATTAAGTATATAACAGTATATAATAATTAATATACTACCTATGTATAATACTACTTTAGAGCATTGATATCTATATATTTAATGCATACCCCACTCTTTAAATGGCACAGGTGGTTGCAGCAAAAGGCAGGACTGTTAACTGCAAGAAATGAAAATCCCTTTGCAGAGAGAGGCTTCAACTCCCAGAAATTTGCTTCCTGGTGGGCAAGTGGTTCAGAGGCTGCACCTCCCACACTGGGAGCACCCCACAGCCTCACAGGCATCTCCATGAGCATTTCAGAACAAGATAAATGAATTAATTTTGAGAAAAAAGCAGATTTGATCCCTGGAAAGGAAAAAAAAATCTTGTTATAGCGACACCTCTGAAAGGGGCTCAGTCTAAGTAATAATTTCAGGGCAGGAATTCCAAGTTATTCCACAGCCTGGATTTAAGCATTCCCAGACACACAGAGTTTTAGCAACATAACCCTTCATTTATTTTTCCAGTAACTCTCTCCTGTTTGGTGTAGCCTTTCAGAGAAGCAAATAATCTTTCGAGTTGACCAATTCTCATAATTTTTCACTCAGCACACATGGTCTTAAATGTAGAATATTCCCTGGGCTGGCTTTTTATTTAAATTTGGCTTTTTTTATTTAAATACTGCACGGTTCCCTCCTCCCTTTGCTGCAAGTGTTCGTTATGTTAACAAAAGCATCCTGTGCATCCACATTACCAACACAGGTCTGAATGGGCAAAAGGCTTGGTTAATCTGCTGCTGTCGTGACAGCAGGGGGAGCAAAAATCACTGCGTCGGGGGGAACTCACAGCGATCCTGCCTATTAAAAACTCACTTCTGCAAAGAAACAGACACTTTCTGCAGAGAACAGCTCTCGTGTGTGTCTGTTATCTCCAGCCAAACTCGAGCTGCAGGGTTACCCCAACCTTTGCTGGGCAAAACCTCTGGCAGCAGCAAACAGCAGCTAGAAGTAATTACAAGTTTGAGACACAAGTCAGGAGAGAGCTGGGATATTTTTAACTCGTGAGGGGAGAGCTGGAGCTCCCTCTGGAAGGAAAAAAGGGATGGGAAATATCTGCAGCTTGTCTTTTATTTTTATTTAAACTGCAGCCTGCCCCGTGCCAGGAGGCCTCTGGTGGTGCTTCCCCCTCAAAGATTTAAGGTCAGAAAGGGCACTGGTGGTGCCACAACCCAGGCCCAAATACAGTCCCAGGAGCAAATGATATGAGACTCAATCAGTTACATGGTTAAGTTAATATTTATAACCTAGAATGCCAGATTAAGCCATTTTCTGACTCAGAGATAGGGCAACTGAGAGGCATTTTAAAAACTTTTACTCCATTTTCAGTCTCATGGGAAGGGTGAGAAAATACAGATGTTATAATTCACACCATCACAATTAGAAGCCAACTATTTCCTATTTACAATACATTATAAGTGTTTCTGTTTTGATTGAGTTAGTGAGGAGGGTAGAAATTCAATTCTTTTATTTTTTAAGAGTAATGATTTCTCCCCAAATTCGTTTCCCACACTGGAATATATCCACACTTCCTTCTGCTCACACTTTCCTTTCAGAGTTCTGGGCTACCCTGATGGATTCTGCGGCTATGGCCATAAGCAATGTAAGCAATGCTGCCCACATCTGCTTTTCTTCAAAGTTTCACTGACTCTTGGATATCAGACTGATTTTTTTTTTTGCACCCCTTATTGCCAATCAGGCCGCGTTAAACGATTTTGAGCTGGATATTGTGATATCTGTCGTGCTGTCTGTTCCTCAGGTGAGGCTGCACGTGTTGCCACAGAAAGGGAAAACACTCCTCCTTTGTTCAGCAGCTCTCCATCTGCCCAGCCATCCACCCATCTGCCTCTGTGTATTCACACACACAAATAAAACCTGCTGAACAAATCCGCCATGCCTTTGTCCACACTACAGTGATTTTTGGATCTATTTTTCCTTTCAGTTTGCTGGAGTATATTCACAGGATATTATTATCGTCTCAACTACTTTTTTTTTCTGCAGTTAGCATTCAGCATTTTCTCTTTGCTTTTCTAATTAGCCTCTCAGTTTGTTTCTGCTTATTTTCTGTAGCCTTTCAACTGCTCCACCTTACCAGATTTGGCTTTTTTTTTTTTTTTTTTTCCAACACCTTGTGCTTACTGCTTATCTTACTCTTTACTATACAACTCTACTTAGCCACATTGGGCATTGTTACCTTTATCCTTCTTTAGACTTAAACCAGGATGAATTTCAAATGTCCTCCAACTGTTTCTGAAATATATTCCAATTTTCTTCAGTAGATTTACCATACATTATAATAAAATCCTGATAAAAATTCCTTAGCGCACTCTGCACTCCCTGAAAGTCGGCCTGCCGTGAGGCTTGCATTGCTTTTCGCTCCTCAACAAATACTTTAAATCAAATGATGTCAAGATCACTGGATCTTTCATACCTCTCCAGTTCAACACCCTTTATTACCCTTGGCTCAAACCCTTGAATTAATTCAAATAGTTTCTGAAAGACAATTCAATAAGGCCCACAAGGAACTGGAGGCAATCCTACGTTGGCCTTAGAGATGTGAGTATTCCCTCCCTGGTTCCACCTTCTCACAGTCAATAAAGGAGTAATTAAAAGCCATCTTATCAAAGTTCTGACACTCTTGAAGGCCTCTCTCATCTGCAGGCAAAGACCTAAAAGTTCAAAGAAGCCTTCAGAAAACCACCTGACTACCTTTATTGCGCCTAACTTTTATCAGCATTGACATTGCTATGTCAGCCAAAACACAGGCAGCACTTCCCTCTGAAGGCGCTCATCTCCCAGGAATACTGATAGGGCTCCTCCTCCACCTACCCTTCCTCTCCACAAACCCCAGCCCAGTATCTCAAAACCTCAATTTCTTGCCACGACCATATCTGTGCTATTCCAATAATATCATGCTTATCCTCGATACTCAGAGTTATCATTGATAAGTCTTTGATGTAATAAATCCTTGATATAGTATCATACTTATCCTTGCTATAAGATATAATCAAAAATGAAAGCAGAAACTTAAGATACAGAGTAAAATATATTACTTGCCAATTTTCCACAGTAACTTTTCATCATTACTCCAAAATTACTTTTTAATGCAAAGAGTAGTTCCAATCACATAGAGGCCCACATGATTCAGATACTATCATAATCACAATTAGATTACATTACTGCAATCAGGAATGGAGATCATTAAGAGAAAGAATATAAATTGCTTTAGTTTTACAAGTACTGAGCTAGCAAAATTATAATTAATCTCCATTTATAATCTTTTCTTTCATAGAACTGCAAAGCATGCTACTTTTTTTAGGCCATCAATACAAATTAGAACTAAGTAATAAAGCCCTAACTACTACTACTGTGCAGTTCTCATTCGTAGAAACTTTCACATTACACAGAGAAGGCTTTTCATGCAAACAGTGCCCTCAGCACAGAGGGGTTTGCAGCGCAATAAGTCCAGCCATTTCTACAGTCACTTTGCTGTTTATAACACAAAACGCAATCAAAACTGTCTATCCCTCCTCGGAAAAATGGATATGAAGTTCTGCTTCTGAAATTGGATGGTATGTTTTGTGAGAGATGAGACAATAATTACTTAGCAGCGGAGGCGAAAAAAAAAAAAAAGAAAAAAGGACAAGCACGAGATTTCACAAGTTTTCAGAATTTCCGCTAAAAAACAGATCTGCAGTGCTGTCAGGAGCTGTGAGATGGCAGACAAGGCCTCATCTAACTCCAGTACATGCAGCCACGTGGAATACACACAGCTCTGGTTGGAATTTTTAAGCTTGCCATTTCTTCATTTTAATTCTCAATTTTGAGGAAAAAAGAACAGTAAGCTCAGCAGCTGTTTTGACCACGTACTAAATATTCTTCTACACCCAAACTTTACCCTCCCTGACCAATCAGAAAATAATTGTATGGAAGAAAGAATGAAAAAAGTAAAATCAAAAGCGGCCTGTTTTTAAATGCGCGAGTAACTTTACCTCTTGGTTTTACATGAACAGTGCAAACCAACCTAAAATAACTGTTGGGGTTTTCCTGCTTAAATGATCATCCCAGAGAGCTTGCCTTGTGCTGTCCGTATGGCAAAGGAATGAGGTTTAAATCCAAGTGAAACAAATCTGCAGGAGCGCTATGGATTCCCTTCAGCTTTCCAGTTCTCGGGAGTTAAGTTCTGAGGCAGTAACTGTGAGCAAAACTATAAAACAAAGAGATTCACAGAAAAAACAGAATGGTTGGGGTTGGGAATGGGTTGGGGTTGGGAATGGGTTTGGGTTGCTCCAAGCCCCATCCAACCTGGCCTTGCACACTCCCAGAGATCCAGGGGCAGCCACAGCTTCTCTGGGCACCCTGTGCCAGGGCCTTCCCACCTTCCCAGGTCACAATTCTTCCTGACTGCAGGGAAATTCCTACAAATGGGAATGTGGGAGCCAACTTGGGATGACTTTGACCTGTTCAAATACCCTCCTCCTTCATCTGCTGCAAATAAACAGCATCTGGGACGGCCTGGAGAAGCCGTGTGGAAAATCAGCCATTGCAATCCACTTTGCATGGGGAAAGGCACACTGGGATGCTTTGGGTCTCCAGGATTCAGGGCTGCCTGCTTCCAAGGAATGCCCAGTATGAGATAAAGCCAAATGAACGGTGGTTTTGGATCTGTATGATTTGTGAGCTTCCTTAAGATTAAAAACCTGGAAAAAGCTAGATAATTTCCAGAAAAAAAAAAAAAACACCATGGTTTGCTGTTTCCATTAACCCACGATCAGTCACGAATCTCAGCTCCATCCCACCTAGCCCTCATCCAGACCTCCAATGAGATGATTAATAAGGCTGAAAATCAACTTTCAGACTACATCAGCTGCGACCAGACTGCGACCAGTTTCTATATTACTTTCAAAACTAGCACTCCTAACAGCAGCTAATTCCCATCTAATCTGAACCCTTCAGTGCTTTAATTCCACACCTCCCATCCTCAGCACCCAATGTTTTATTGAAGACAACCTCCTCGCTCCACTGCTTCCCCAGACAACGGAGCACTTACTTCCTTTGAGCTGGATTCACTCAAACCCCTCAGCTTCTGGAGCCTGCTTTCCTTGCTCCTGCTCATCAATAATTGCTGAGTGCAGCCTCTTAGAGCCTTAATACATAGAAGTTATAATATAAAACCACATTTCCTCTCCTCCTCAGCCGTTGCTGCAGTTCAGGTGGGGAGCAGCACACTCACTGTCTCATTTTCTCTGGTGATTTTCCCTTCTGGAAGTAATTAGGAGCTGTTCTGTGTGACAAGTGCCATGGGACACGGTCCCTACATCTGGCTGGGACAGGTCAGCAGCTTCTCACAGAGAATTCCCTTTCCCCCCAAGTTCAGCGGTGCTTCCAGGCTTGAGTGTGTCTGAACAAAGGCAGTTTTGGATGACAATCTTGGATGTAGGCCTTTAAAATCTTTGTACACTCTATTTCAGATATGCAAATGCTCTTTTGGATATGGCTCTTGATCAAGTTTTCATGAACATCCACATTCCTCTGCTGAAAAGCGTGTGAAATCAGTCATCTACCAAGCTCATGCAGAAATTGCTTGATTTCAGTTTCCTTGTCTGCCTTTTCTATATGCCTGAAATTGTCTTTATCATCTCTGTCTATGCACTATTTATATTAAAATGTTTTTCTTATCTCCTGTAACCAATTCAGTTTGGGTCAACATTAAAACCATTCCACCCACTTCAAAGAGAGCCAAAAGGATGCAAGAGAAACCTGAGGAGAAAACTATGAGCATTTGCAGCATCCAGGAAGCAGAGAAAAGCCGACTTATTATGCTTTTTAGTTAAAAAGTTCAGAGTAATGAGCAGCGTATTAATTAAATGAGCAAATAAAATTTAATCTGAAAAGATGCCACAGACCTGAAGCTGGCAAAACTCTTAATGAGCATTAAAATGTAATTCACTCACTTTTGTTAAAACAACCGAGGGGATACACACGTTAGAGGGGTTTCTGCTTTTGGTTTGTGGGATTCTGGTGGTTAGTGTGTGTTTTTTCAAACCTGCCAGCAAAAGAACACACTGTCAGTGATATGTCAGAGATAAAGTTGAAGCACCAGGATGCCCATGGCAAATGCAGGGAACAAAGACTCACTCATACAGAATAAGAATGAGTGGTTATGTACAGCACATTATTAACTCAAGGTGTTTCTAGAAAGCTCAAATCCTTCACATCAGGCAAAAAACATTGATTTTCTTACACCCACGAGTTTTCTGCCTGGTGTGGCGGAAAAGGAGATTTTTGAGCCGCTGTTTGGTGGACATTCTGCTGGAAAGCAGATCAAGAGAAGAGAATTCCAGGGTTGGCCTGGCTATAAAAAGACAAAACCCGCTGACATGAAAATTAGGATTCTTCCTGAGGAAGAAGGAGAACTTTCCAGCATGCAGACCCATGTGTAGACCAGGCAAATAAATGGAGTAGGCAACCTGCTTTCAGGTGAGATGTCACGGTGAAACAACTCTCCTTTTCCAAGGAAAACCATGAAGGAAACAGACATGAAATCAGTGTGGTACTCACTGTTATTCCCACTGAAACCAGCAGGGAGGGCGTGGTGTTGGCTTCTCTGTGGGTCTTTTTTAGACGGATCCTACATCTCTTGGATGTGGTGCGGAGCAGCGGGAAGCTCTGTAGGGACAGCACAGGGAGAGCTGGAGCCCTCCAGCAGCAGGGCAGAGACAAAGCAGTGATGACACAGGAGATGTGTCAGCAAGCAGTGCCTGCAGCATTAGCCCCACTAATCCCCTCCCCAAGTCAGGCTTGTCTCGTGATGGACAAATTATCCAGCTTAGGGAGGTTTCTGGGATGGTGATAGTGCCTCGGCCCTTCTGCTCCCTCAGTGCTCAGAGCTTCCCTCCAAGCACCCTCCTTTTGCAGGGCACTCTCACAGCCCTGATTCTCTGGGGAAAATAAAAAGGAAAAATAGAACTATTTCCATAAAAATTTGTCCAAGTGGAAATGGAGGGTTGAATGGGCACAATCCTCAAAATGGGCGAATCCTCAAATGAATATATGCCAGCACCTAAACTAAATGTGTGCTAGATATTCCTATTCCCACCATATAGGGGAAAAAAATCCCTCCATCCCACGTTAAGAGGCAATAAAAGAAGCCAAGGTAGGACTGAGACAAACAAATCCTAATTTCCCAGTTCCTGAGGATTGTGCTTTAGCAGTTTTCACACTGGACTTCCCAACTTCACAGTATTCATAAACATTAAGTTGCAAACTATTAGTAAACTACTCTGGCAAACACTACCCTTGGTGCAGTGATGTCCTCCTAAAAGTGTGCCCTGAATGCTCCTTACACAGCTATCATTTGTTTTATTTGTAATTAATTGGAGTTACAGAAGATTGAAAATGTTTGGGTAATGTAGGTAAACAAAGAAAAATAATTACATTTGCTTTCTGTGAATAAGGTAAAAATATTTGTATTTTTTTAAAAGACAAAATAACAAAATTTTTGTGGCAGCTTACCAGAGTTGTGGGTTTACCATCAACACATGTTCAAATTAAACTTATGGGGTTTTTTTAAATAAATATTGGTTTTGAGTGGGAATTAATTTAGGGAGCCCTATGGTCTGTACAGGTCAAACTATCTCTGCAATGGCTCCTTTTAAATTTGATTAATAAATGGTTTAGCGACCAAAGCACTATCTTAAAAAATTAAAAATACTCTCTTCAAAAGCCTAGATTTCAATACCAGAAGGGTTCAGCCAGTTCTTTACCATTCAGATGCAGATAAATCGAGTCCTTGCACTTTTCTTCCTATCTCTCTCTCATAAAATCTAAGTTCTGTCTGTTCTACGTAGATACTCATGACATTTTCTCACAAGAGCTGTGATTTACTCCAATGTCTTCAGCCAAAAATATTTCTTCTCCCCTCTGTTCTGTGTTTTGTGCTTGACTAAAATTAAGTAGAAATAAGTAGGATGGTAATGGGAAAAGAAAAACAGCAACAGAGAGCCAAATATTGCCAAATAATTACAGTTTTCCATCTATATTTTAAAGAAATGAAAATAACATTTTTTGCTCAAAAAACCCTGAAAATGTAAAAAACAGAAATATGCATTAAACTAACAAGAGAATTTTTTTATGAGGAAGAAAATTTAGAGATATTATACCTTAACATTTCAAGAAAACAAGATGGAAAGCCAAAAGAGATGAAGGAATGGGAATCATACCTTGAAATTAAATTTTCCTGAATCCAGAATTCCTGAAATATGAGTTCACCAGAAATGGTCTAACCTGTAGTAGGAGAAAGGCAATATATTGTATCTGCTGTATATACAATATATTGTATCTACTGTATATACTATATATTTGACGAGGTATTATGGATATTTAACCTTCTTAATTGAGTTATAACAATACTTTTGTTGTTAAAAATAAAACCTACAATCAGTCCTCGAAGAAAATTATTTGGATTATTTTTCTTAAGGAATGCATTGCATTCTAGTGAATAATATAATTCAAGAGAAGCTGCATCCTAAAATAAAATGGCATTTGAAAGAGAAAGTGTATGTGTATATTTTCAGTGGGAAAATTATTAAAACATCAAGGTTTCTGTCAAGGATGGCAAGAGACTAATTCCAAATAAATTGAATATGCACTTATTTTGTTCATTGATCCTGAAGGTAAAATTTATTCATTTTAAAGAAAAAAGAATTTGTTACTTTTTGCATAAATTCACTAAATAAATAAATACCAAGAAAAAAATGACAGAACATTGTGACAGTTTAGAAATGAAACACCACAAATGAAATAGAAGCAATTAGCTGAAAATCAATTTGATTGTCCTTCAGGTCTAGGGCTGAGGTACAGGTCAGAAATGTAGCTGCGTAAATAAAGCTTTAAACACCCAATAAAAAAAAAAAAGCCATTCTGGAAAAGAGGAGAAGAGTCTTATTTATACCTTAATTAAAATCTGATAATGCAGGGGAGCTAAAAAAAAAAAAAAAAGCCAGCTTTGGGGTTGGTGCAATGACCTGAAAATGGGTCCTGTCTCCATGAGGAAGATCTATTGTGTCCCAGGAGAGCCTCTGAGGATGGGGCAGCTGAGACTTCTGCTCCTGCTGTTGTGTATCCCATGGATGCAGGGGTCATCGAGGGGTGAGTGAATCCCTTGGGAGCTGGAACGTGGGAATCTGCCAGTGGAGTTCTTCCTGGTCATCCCACACCTGAGCACAGCCTTTGGCTTTCCTGCCGAACCCTTCTCAAAATAAAACATTCCCTCCTCCCAAAACCGCCCCAGGTTTTCTTGCAGGAGGTTTTTCTACAGCTGAGATTTCCACCAGGGTCATTTTTGCCCATAATTCTTCACCAGAGAATTATTTATGGATTGTTTAGGAAATATTATGTGGGGTGATGTGGGAAATGGGTTTGTGAGGGATTCTCAAAACCTGACCGAAACCTCGCACAGCCTCGTACGCAAACCCTGAGATAAGGTGTGCTGATTTAGGGAAGGAATGGAATAGAGATGGCATTGGTGAGAGAGAGATTGAACCAGAAACAAGTTTCAACAAGTTTCAAACCATGACCAGATATTTTGGAGAATTAGAACTGTGGAAGATGCATTGTAGCAGGACCACGTGGGGGAAAATTGAAAAAAAATGAATAATAGGTGATTACAGCATTGTGTGGGAAAAGCTAATCATCTGAAAAACATTTCTAAAGGATTGTAACCAGGAAATAGGGTGACTTCTGATGGAATGGAGTTTGAATTTTACGTCTCTTGTGCCTCACCCTTCATTGAGACTGATAATGGAATAAAATCTTTTAAAACACCTCTCAGTTGCCCCATCTCGGTAAAAGCTGGGAAAGCCAGCAGGGTGATGTCCTAGGAGTAAGAGATTTCTATCCTGGAGAAGTTTGGCATTTCCTGGTAGCAAACTTTGTGATTTGATAGGACTGTCCACTTCATAAAGCAGCCTTTAAATTAAAGATAATTAGTAATCTCTTGCAGCAGTTTGGGTGAAATTGTTCCAAATTACTTTCACTTGTCTGTGAAACCTGCTATAGGTTTACAGAAACAGTTCACCTTGCGAAACATTTGCTTTTTTTAAGTGTAATTTATGACTTTTATTATCTGTACATCGTGTGACACACAGGATTAGTTCCACCTTTAGCAATGTACAGACATTTTTAGTGGTTAATATTTTCATGTGGTCATATGGGCAGCTGAATATTCAAGCTTTTAAATTACAAGTGAAGGAAAAACACTGTGAGACCTGTAAAGTAGCATGGCTTGCCTTGACATGCTAATATACAGCTGGCTGTGAGAAACAAAGTAAAGAGCCCAAAGATATCAAAAGCTATTTGCTTAAAAGGTAGAAAAATAGTTGTGCCAATAAACATTGGCTTCATCTTCAATTAATGAAATAGGTTATTATTGGTGTAAGTTGTGATCTACACAAATGCTGAACTTAAGTTTGTTACAAATGAGCTGAGTGCAACACTCCACTCTGTCATTTTTGGCTGCAATTTTTCTGCAGTTAAATATAAAATAGTCACTGACAAGTATTTTAGCTAAACTTAACAGTGGTTATATATATATAAATTATATATCTATGAGCTGTAACCCAACTCCTGGCTGCCACTGAAACTATTTCATAGAATCATACAATTCCAGACTGGTTTGGGTTAAAAGAGACCTCACAGCCCATCTCATCCCACTCCCCTGCCATGGGCAGGGACACCTTCCACTGTCCCAGGCTGCTCCAAGCCCCATCCAACCTGGCCTGGGACACTGCCAAGGATTCAAGGACAGCCACAGCTGCTCTGGGCAGAGATTCTAAAACCGGTTTTACCCTCCAATTTGCAAATTAACTAATATTGCCCATAACCAGTAGACAATCATAGGTAACCTCTTCAGGTAAAGGTGAGAATGTGCTTTCCTGAGATCTCCTGGGGCTTCTGTTGGAATCTGGATGAGGGATAAACCTGAACTTTCTGCATTTCTACAAGGAGGAGGAAATTTTGCATTGTAGAGCTTCTGTGGTCACACTTAGTGGAAAAAGAATGAATGGCAAGGAGAGGAACTGTTTCACCCAGAAGGTGTGGTAACAATTTTCAGAAATGATGAAAGGTATCTGTGATGCCACTGGAGTGACCTCTTATGAATATAATAAAAATTCAGGAAAAAAGAAAGGTAAAATAAGGAGTCAGGAAAAACTTCTGGACTGTTAGGAAATTTCCCAACTGAAATAATATTAGGAGGAAGTTTGGAAATCTCTGTTACTGCAGGCATTTAAAAAAGAATTAATCAAACATCTGTTGAGAACGACATAGGTATTGTTGATCTTACCTGGAGGCAGGGGTGCATGCAGTGACCTCTCTTTTGCTGCCTCCTCTTTGATTGCTGATCCACATCTTCCTTTCCCACCTCCTTGATGCCTTTCCTTATGCTACCAGACAGGAATGTTCACTAATCAATCTGATCCCCACAGTTAATGCTTTTTCTTCATGCAGGCAGTTGGCTTGAGGAATCAACTGCAGCCCTAATCAAAACAAATTCCTAATAAAAACACTCAACATATGTGAATCACTCCTCACTCACTGCAGTGAAGTTGTGGTGGAGGATAGATTGGAGCCACAAACAACGCTTGGAATAAAAAGAAAGCAATTCACAGCATCACTCACAACACCATTTACAAAACACCACCTCTGTCTTTCAGGACAGCTTTGCATCATTTTCAAAAGAAACAGGTATAGGTGCTCTTAATCTAAAGATATCAGCTGCCTTTTACTCATTGTTCTCATCAAAAATGAAAGAATATCACAGTTACAAAGTTTTGATTGCTTACAAAGATATATTTTTCATCCTTAAGGATTAGCAGCAGATATTTCTTTCTGATGTTTTCATTTTCTAGCTTTCCTGTCTTCAAAATCACCGAATAATTTTAAGCAATGTTTATATTTTACTGGAGCACACTGGTGCCATATAGAATATTTTGCAGTGTTTTCTTCAAGGTTGGAATATCAAACTTTCTTACAGGTGGATAAAACATTCTTTCCTAGACATTCTTGACACTAAAAATAGGTTTATTATGTTATGGAGAATGAACTTAGAAGGTTCAATTTTCATTTGGAAAGGCCAAGAGACTTGAAACAATATTTTTATAGATCATATAACATTAATTTAAATTAATTCATGCGCCCCAAGAAAGAATATACCTGTCTAAATGGAGTTCAGGAGTTCTTAGATAAATATAAAAGATTAGGAATTTTTTGCTTGCATTTGTTTTCTGGTTTCTCATTTTGGAAAGCATTTCTATTTCCCTGCTGGCCTCAGACAACACACGAATATTTTCTTTCCTTCACCATCCCATGTCTACAAAGAGGGAAGAACAGAAACTTTATCAGCATTTGCTTTTATCTGGCTGCCCTTTTTGCTCCAGACACATTTTTGCCAAGTTAATAACTCAATAATGGTAACTGGTAACTCAATAATAATCAACACTTGATGGTTCATTATGGAGTAGGTTTTCATTTGTCAGTCTTAAAACACTTCTCCAAGGAAGCCATGTCTGTCATATAGGACACGAAATAACACGACACAGACACGCAGCTCTTCCGAGGTAAAAAGAGAATATTTAATTTCTGACTCCAACATTTATAGATTTCCAAATGTGCCAGTGGATTGGAGGGTGACAGTGCCACCTCTCCAATGACACTCGACAAACCAACAGTCCATCAAAATTCTCCTCCTCCATAAAAGAATGCAAAACAACAAGTTATTTTCATAAAGCATGTGAGAAAGCTGGTTACAAGAATGTAAACATCAGAAGGCTTAGAAAAACCTAAAAAATCAGGGCGACACAATGTCTTGCACTGTGTGATCCCACTGAGATACAGACTCCTGATGTAACTTGCTCAAGGGGAGGCAGCAGGCCAGGGTCACAATGGGAAACAGACATTTCCTTGAGTTCTCCTTCAGCCTGACCTTCACAGACCTTTCTGCCTCATCACTCATTGTCGTACAATCTGGATAAATCCAAATATCTATCCAAATAGGATAAATCCAAATATGCATCCAAATATTTCCTATTGATGCACTCATTCATTCCTTTTTCAGGATAAAAAAGCCCAGCTGATGTCAGTCATTAGCGATGTGTGATTTTTAGGAATGTGTGGTTTCTGAGGGTGGTGAAGGGTCTGGAGAGCCAGTCCCATGAGAAGGAGCTGCAGAAAAGGAGCTCCAAGGGGGGCCTCACAAGTCCTTGACAGGAGGGGGAAGCCAGGGAACAAGGACAGGATGAGAGAAATGGCCTCAGACTGCACCAGGTGAGGTTTGGGTTGAACATCAGTAGGAATTTCTCCATGGAAAGGGTGGCCAAGTCTTGAAAGGGGCTGCTGGGAGGTTTGGAGTTCCCATCCCTGGAGGTGTCCCAGGAATTCTGGAGGTGGCACTCAGGGATCTGGGCTGGGGACAAGGTGGGGATGGGGCACAGCTTGGACTCCATGGTCTTGGAGGGCTTTTCCAGCCTCAGTGATCCTGAAATCATCTATCCTACTAGCAAAGATCTAAGCAATGGATCATCTGGATTAACTTTCCACAGCGACAGAACATGAAAATCAGAGTAGGCCACAAAGATCACTTTTAATACAGACAAATTCCAGCTCTGTGTGTGCATTACAAAAGTATCCTTATTATTTATGTCCTTACTAGAGGCTATTTAAATGCAAAACACCTACCTTGCTATCAGGTTGCTCTGCTATTACTCACTGGGTAGGAAGCCTGAATCAAGGAGTCATGTGGGGATTTTACTTCCTCTATTTTATACCAAATTAACAACCTATTTTACTGAGTAATGATAGGCTGCCCTAAAAATAAGAATGGATTCAAATATCAAAGCAGTTTGAAATACATGTACATACACATCGTAACACTGCACTCAAAAAATGCACACCCTTGTAAGAAAATATTGGAAGAAATTGTAGAGGTCCACAAGAGAAGTTTCTGCACTAGAACATGTAATAAAGGTGTGCCAAATTCAGGAGATTATACCTGGACAGCATTTAAATCCAAGCAAAAGGACTCCTATTAACTTCCATGGGACATGGAATTTACTCAAATCTGCAAATCAGCTCAAAAGAATTAATTGATTTCTGCCTATTTATACCCAACTCTGTAAACTTTGAGGAAAAAAAAAAATCTGATTTCATAAAAATATTCTGGCAATTTGATCCTCCACGATATTAGCATACTTTTAAAATGCAAAACCAGAGTTAAATATTTTTAATGCCAGCTCTTTAGTCCTTCTCTTCAAATAAAATCACTGGTTTAGTTGCTGAACTGGAGTTTAAGATCAATTTTTTTTTAAAAAACGTTGCACAAAGGAAAAAATAGCTGGTTAATGAACAGCTTTATATATAATTTTCTGTAAAATATTAGCATTTCAGGCAACATCCAAATGTGAGCTCCCTTTGTAGAGCAGATATGTTGCAGAGATATTCACTGCTAGTTAAGTAATCACATATTCAAACTACAACACAAGACAGTGTTTAATGTTCCAGAACTTCAAATGATGCAAGAGAGGGGTCTTGAACCAGTTGTGCTGACTGGAAGATGGTATTAAATAAGTTGTGAGAAATCCAATGTGGACTATTTAAACTTCATCTTGGAGGGACTTCCTATAAAAATTAACTTAAAAAGAATAGGAAAAAAGCACAACCCAAATGCTGATTCTGCAATCCAAGGTACATTTTAAGAGTGAGAAATATTACTTACTTTTTGCAAAGGGTTTCTGCAAGTTTCAAGCCTGAAATTGCCTGAAGGATGGCTGTCACAGGCGGGATGGAGTCAGTGCACAGTGTGTCAAATCCCTGTTTGGCACATCTGACTGGGATGTGTCCAGCACAATATTTCCTCTTTATCCATATTTCTGGTGCAATTGCTGTAAAAAAAAAGTAGTTTTTTAAATGGAAATACTTTGATTTTGCATCTGACAAACATGATTTCTTAGTTACCATCAGATAATGTGTATGAAGGAGGAGTAAAGATTAGAACTAATTGCCCACCATATTTCATGACAGGAGCAAAAATAAGACCCATTAAAGTTTCATAAACACAAAAATGTACCTTGAAACTAAGTGCAACAGAACAGGATTTTTTTTTTTTTTGTTCTTTGATGGCAAAAACCCATGTTACCTTAAAGTAAATGAACAAAAAAAAAATCAAAGAAACAAAAAAAGAAACAAACAACAAAAAAAGATCCCCAGGCTACCAGATTGGTTTTGGATTGCTTGTGGTCTGCAATTTTATGTGCAAAGTTGGAATCCAGAGGGAATCTCAAGCCTTCATATATAAACTTTATAATGGAAATGCTGTCAAATGCTTAAGTACAGCAAGGCAAATGGCACAGCTCTAACATGTTAAAAAAAATATGAAAATGCTCTGAACCCGGGGTGAAGGCGAGCTGTCTTGACACTGAACATAGAAAGGTAAATGATTGGAACTTTAATTACTTTGATCCGTCATGCCTTGTAGCTATATGTCAGCTAAGCCAACAAAACTGACACAGAACAAAGGCCATGACTGTTTCAACATCTTAACTCATTTCTTATGGTTGATTAATAAGTCTATTGAATGAAACATGTGATGAGAATGGAGAGAAACACCAAGCGTGTGTTTACTCGCACACGCAAATCCCGTGTGTGGGGTTGTAACGTCAGGGCATGTTGGAGGCTGGGGCAAGGTGAGGATTGGCCTCTCCTCCCAGGCTACCAAGGACAGAACAAGGTGAAATGAACTCAGGATGCACCAGGGAAGGCTCAGGTTGGACATGAGGAGAAAAGTTTTCCAGTAAAAGAGTGCCTCAGCACTGGCCCTGGGTGCGCGGGGAGGTGCTGGAGTCGCCGTTCCTGGAAGTGCTCAAGAAACAAGTGGATGTGGCAGTTTGGGACATGGTTTAATGGCCATGGGGGTGTTCAGCTGAAGGTTGGACTTGGAGGTTTCTTCCAAGCTGATGATTCTGTGCTGTGTTGTTTCAGACTGTGGTGGAGCAGGCAGCGGCACACCCAGCACGGATCTCACCGTGAGCCGGCTTTTCCAACAGATCTCACCGTGAGTGTTTTTCCTGGGAATGAAGGTCCATGAGCCATCCACCCTTTGGTGGGACATTGTCCTTCTCTAGGATATGCCAACACTTCCATGAATCCACAGGTAGTAACTTCTGGAATATCTGCAATTCCTTGTTCTCTCATTAGTTATGGATTAGCCTCAGCTCTCGGTAGACAAAGTCCATGACCACCAGCAGTTTCTTTGATAATAAGGAGCCCCCAAACACAGAGGAGAGCCTGCACTGATAAAAACACACTTTTCACAGGGATCTTGTATCCCAGTCCACTCTCTTCTTCCCTTTCCAAGCCCCATCCTCTCCCCAAGTCCCTGACAACACTTCAGTTGTCTCACACAGAAATCCAACGGGACAGCTCATGGTTTCAGCTCTCACTCCAGTGATGCCTTTCATTCCTGGAGGATGCTGCTGATCTGCCAGAATGAGGCAACCATGAACTTCTGACCCAAACCTGGATATAGAGCTTTCACTTTAATTTCCTCTTTGCACATACTTCTCAGTCCAGCGCTGATTCCAGGGGTGATCCTCCACTCGTACGCTCGACGTTAATAAACGTGCTTTCCAAAATTATGATCTAATGGACACAGTAACGATGAGCCAGAATTTGGCCCCTTTATGTGGGAAAACATAAAGCCAATGATGATATTTGCAACAGAGAGTATGAAAACATTTGTTCTGATAAAAAAAAATAAAAATATAGGGGGTGTAGCAGAGACTGATTCCTGAACTTGATTTATATTTGAATCCAAGCAGGAATTCAAACAGTAGATGCTACTTTTGCCAGATTACAGAAGAAAAATAAGGTTTTGTTAAGTCAAACACTTACCTTGAATCTTGGGAACAGTGTCCTCTAATTAAACACAACAACCACATGTTGAAAAATTAAAAAAAAAAAAAAAAAAAAAAGAAAAGCAAAATCAGGAATGAAATAACTCACAATTAGTGAGAGTGACTGTCTGCTGGAGTCTTGCCCTCTCTTACCTTCTCTTTCTCCATAGCTGGCCTGCCAGTGGCTGGATCCACTTTTTGTCATGGCATTTGACAAATTTTAGTTAAAGGCCCTTTACACATCATCAAATACTGGTGTTTTGTATTCTTCCATGTCCCCAAACCTTATTTACTACAGCCCACTCAGCTCTAACACAGGGAACATGCAATTTTCCATGGTTTTCTATAAGGTAAAATGTTGGATAGTTTTACAAGCTTTGTATTCATAAAGCTCATAGAAAATTTGAAGGGTTTACTGTGCATTAGAGGTTGAGAATGGAGGTGTTGGGTACCCATTTTTTGGCAGGGAATCCAAGATGTTTTGAGGAATAACCCACTCTGCCTATATGCAGCAGCAGACCTTCACCCAGCCTGTGCTACCACCACTCCATACATTTCACAGACTTTTCCAGGCCTTCAAAAAAGCAGTCTGGAGAAGGTAAGGTAGATTCAGGGATATTAGAGCAATTTCTGCCAAACATCCTGCCCTTGCTTGGAAGGATTTGAAGGAATAGTGGCAAGGGGAGATAGAGGAGACATAAACTGTGTCCCTCCACATTATACAGTAAATAATAAGAGCAGAGCATTGTTTGCAAAAATCATTCCTGAACAGAAAAGGAGGCTAATTCAAAATTAATTTCATTTATAATAAATACCTCCACCAGCATTTTTATAAATAAAACACCAGGAGTTATTATTCTTCTATGCATTTACAAGAAACAGGCAATTCTGAAAAACAGTAGAAGGACATCCCAGTCCTCAGAAGTTTAGGAGAGACAAATCCTAAGGCACCACCCACCTTGTCAGAGTCATTGTGAGCCCATCTTGCTTCCAACTCAGTCAACATATGTTTTACTATTTACCTTGATACATGGAGAATCAAACCCAAATTCCTGTCATTTCTCCCATAGGCATCTCTCTTTTCTCCCTTCAATGAGTTTCTAAAGTTCCCAGAGCATGAAACATCACTTTGATGCTGCATCACATCCAGTTAGGAAGCTCTGGCATGTAGTGTTATGTTTAAACCAACATGCAAATGTAATCAGGACTGACACGTCGTCCCAATAAAGCAGTCACTCAGCTCTGAGGAACTGGAACAGACAGCTTATAAAACAGATTCTCACAGCCACAGGTTTGGGCTTTTGGAAATTAATCCCTAGGTCAAACCTAAAGAAAGTTTGAGAAGGATCTTAAAGATGTTCCATGCTGGTCAGTGCTTAAGAGGCACTTGGATAATGCACTTAAAAACATGCTTTAACTCTTGGGCAGCCCTTAAGTGGTCAGGCAGTTAAATTAGATTATAATTTTAGGTTATTAAAATACCATTATTTTCTACTCTAAAGTCTCAGTCTTTGAAACATTCCCTCAGGGACCTCGGGTTGGCCATGGAGAGCTGATGCAGAAGACCCACAACCAACATGTTGCCACTGGAAAATCTGAACTCCCCCACCAAGTAACTAGCTCTAGGACAAGACTACATGGCTTCAAGCTGCACCAGGAGAGGTTTAGATTGGATATCAGGGAAATTTTATTCACCAAAAAGGTTGTCAGTTCCCGGCACAGGCTGCAGTGGTGGACTTCCCATTCCTGGAGGGATTTAAAGACATGCAGATGTGGCACCTGGGGACGCGGGTCAGCGGTGGCATTGGCAGTGCTGGGGAAACAGCTGGACTCAGTCTTACAGGGCTCTTCCAACCCAAACAATTCTGTAGCTCTGAGAACACGCAGCTCTGAGGGTTTCCTGCAACATCTCTACAACGCCAGCAGACTCAGCCAAACATTCCCAAGCTACCGAACACAAGAACAGGAGGGGCAGCAAAGTGGGATTTTTCTCACCTCTCTTCCAGCTAATTCTTGTTAATACTTATTGAGAAAACCATGTTGTGCTAACACCCTTTGGGAAAAGCCCTTGCCATGTCCCACTCTCTGGCCAGGAAGATTATGAGTCCAGTCAGGGTAGGGAGACCTTCTCCCCTGTCCCTGGTCTGGTATAACCCTCCAAAAAAGGGCTCTACGTGATTTGTTAAAGCAAATCTCATGTTCTGATGGTTGTTCTCTGCCCCCACCCTCTGGATCTGGGTTAAGGACACCAGATCCCAGTGGAGGGTTTAACTGCCCAGTCTTTCATGTCTTAAACAGCACATCCACACTTGTGTGGGCCTTTGTGCAAGTGTGACCCTCAGCAATATTGATTTTGGCTTTACAATGCTCCTGTTATCCCTATTGTAAAGAAGAGAGGAAAAGCACAGCTAAATCACTTATCAGGGCTGACAACAAAAAGCGAGTGTTGGAGCTGAGAATAGAAACCAGATCACCTGAGGTTTCATTGCTGGGAACGTTTCCCTTCCCTCTCCCATTGAATTTTGTTCAGTCCTGGGGCAGGTCGCTGGGAGTGTGGGCAATATGCAGCTATGTTTCCTTTCCCAGAAGGAAATCAAGCTTTGCAGGCTCACTTTACAGAGGCAGCCAGGCTGCTTGGGCTGCCCAGGCTTTTGCAGCTCTCACAGGACGCCGCAAAATCCAGCAATCAGACCTGTGCAGGGGATGGCTGAGCCCAGGAGCAGCACATTATCTAAAAACAGGCTCACACAATATGCTTGTGTGGACATCAGAAACTAATCTTTGAAATGGTCCCTGATGAGGGCTGGGTTGGCCCGAGCTGCCTTCTGAAAGCTTTCCAATTCCTCCTTTGCATCCAGTGTGTGTTTATTGGAGAAAGAATAAGTCCTCGTTTAAATTCTGCACATGCATTTGCACCGTGACCTTTTTAGCTGTTACCTCATGGCTATATCTGAAATTGGTAATAAAATGCAACTCGGGATAAAGAACTGCTAGGTGATTTTACACAACTATAATTTTACACTCTCAAAAGGCAGAATATGTAATTCCTTAAGCCACACACGGGAACTCAGTGATACTGGGCTGGATTTTTGGCTTTCAAAGCCAACACCGTGTGAATAAAGCCAACTCTGTACAACAATACAAATAATGAGTTAAACAGATATGCACAGATCCTGATCCTGTGAGGAACCCAAGTGAAGCCCCGCTGAAATGAGGATGCTGCACCATTACAGGAATAAACAGCTCCCACAGCAGAGAATTGGGCATCTCAGTGGTTTTGTGTTTACCTATAACTCTCACAGAAGTGTTTCTGAAGTCTCCCAAACCTGACACACTTCAAACAATTTCCAAGACATCCTATTCATATGTGAAAAAATACCACAGAACAATGTAATGACTAACAGCGAGAGTGAACCTTGAAAACTATTATTATCATTAGACTCTAGCTTTTCTTATACTGTTTTTTTGCCTTCCATTGTTCTGATTTTAAGACTCCAGTAAGGAGCCTTTGAATTAGGTGGTGGCCACATGCAAAGGAAGCCAGAATATGAAAACTAAATATTTAATGTCACTCTGCTTCCCTGTAAAGTCCACCCACGCAGGGCTACTGCTGCACACAAAGAGCTCTGAGCTCAGTGGGGCTCTCCCCAGCCACAGGTTCAATTCCAGTGACCCAACAGTGCAGCTATCACAGGATTATCAGAGGAACATGGAATGGTTTAGGTTGGAAGGGACCTTAAAGATCACATCATTCCAACCCCTGCCATGAGCAGGGACACTTCCAGGGATACTTCCAGTATCCCAGGCTGCTCCAAGGCCTTGGATACTCCCAGGGATCCAGAGACAGCCACAGCTTCTCTGGGCACCCTGTGCCAGGGCCTCCCCACCCTCACAGGGAAGAACTTCTTCCTAATATCCCATTAACCCCATCCTCCTTCAACATAAGGCCGTTCCCCCCTGTCCTATCATTATTTTCAGCCATTGCCAAAAGTCCCTCTCCAACCTTCTCGTAAGGTAAAACTATTTCAAAACTTTCCCAAAGAGGTGACCAATCAAATCCCTGTTCCTTGTTTAAACAGAAGAGCAGAGCGTGGTGGAAAAGCCATTCAAAACCAGATTCTGAAACACTCACACTGTGTTATCAAATCGATATCAATCAATCAAATCAAGCTGTGGGTACAGTCCTAACCCCTAAAATTCCCAACAGGTGCTTAAAACCTAAAAAGACATAGCAGAAAGGTGGAGGTACAGCAAAGCAGCAAGATATTAGCCACGTGGAGCTGCCCACAGGCACCCTAAATTCCCCACTCCCTGTGCGCCTGCAGGGAAGGAAATACTCACCTGCATTTCAGAGCTGACAGCAATTGCCACCCATGCAGGTCCTAGGGTGAGATTTAAACTAGAGGCACGCTTTGTAACTGCATCAGCATCTTGCTTTTCCACTGCACATTTATTTATTTCAGCTGGCAGCAGTCTCCCTGTCCAGATTTGTAGCGGCACAATACATTAGGAAAACACTTCAGAGTTCAAATTTGGGTTTCAGTTTAGCAATTAACACCAGTATAACAAAGCCCTTAAGCGTTTCTAGCACCTCCACTGATCTGAGAAGTACCACAACTAGTAACCCTTAGGCAAGAAAACACACTGAATCTGGATAATTCTGAGTTTGCAGGCAGCTCCCCATGAATCAGTGCAGATACTGGAGTGGCAGAGATGCCTGGATTTGGTGCTGGATTTCACCTGTATTATATTTATTGTTGGTTTTTAACTGTAGCAAACCAATCATGGAAGATCTCCCCCAGCACCACTTATGTGGATGTGAAATTTCTAAGCACAAAAGTTGCACAAAACATTTATATTTCTACTATTGCAAACACCAATCTCCAAAATCATATCAATAGTTACTACATTTACCTCATCTATTACAATTTTCATAGGCAACAAAACCAAAAGGGATCTTCTGGGTCATCAAATCCATCACACTAATTTCAAATTCAGTTTATAATTGCTTTCCTAAACTGCTCCTTGCTCACCTTAGAGCCTTTTTTTTTTTTTTTTGGTATTTGGGAACATCATCTTTCAAATGGCTAAAAGATTTCCACTTTGTGATCTGTTTAAATCTGTTCCACATTTTTTGTGCCTACGCTGCCTTTTGGCTCAAACACATCCCTGTGAGCACATCCAGAAATAAAATTGGTGTAGGTGAACGATCACTCAACCTGCATAAGAATAAATCTGAGTTGTAGGTGTGCTGGGATTTCAGTTCATGCTTCATCCCTGGGCTCACCTCAGCCTTGGGATGGAATTTCCTGGCTGATTTAAATGTGAGATTAGAGCACCTCCAGAAGGAGCAGATTCTGTTCCACAGGCAAGTCCCCCCATCCACCTCTGCCACGTTGGGTCCTGCATCAGTGAACCTTTAGGTGTGCAGGATCCATTCACCTCTCATTGAAACCCAGAAAATCATTTATCTAGCTCCAGTTCCAGCATTTGCTCACTTTTCCAGACTCACATAATGTAATTCATTTGACTGTTGCCATTAGAAAAAAGTTTTAAAATAAACAAGTGTCCATCAGGCTTGTGGGAAATTTACTGACCCTCTGAAAATGTTTCATAAAATATCTCCCATTTCCTTCCTCTGCATCTGTAAGATCTGATTGCACAAAGATTTTCTTGACCCAACAACATGTTGATTTTAACAACTTCTAAAGCTTCTCACTTTGGGGAACACCTTTATCTGTAGGATATTTTACTTTAGAAATGAATTCCTGAGATGACATTTTAATAGATGTATTCATAAGAATACAGTAGTGTTTTTAGTATTTTTTTAAAATAGCTTAAATTCTGAAAGCACCTGTAGATCTTTGTTTCTGTCAAACATCGTTATATTTTTTGTTGTTTTGCCCTTCAAAAGCAAACCCACTATGTTTTAATGAAATAAATAATACTAAATGTTTTAATATATATTCTAAGTATTCAATTTGTTTAAAGTGCTCATGAGGGTTTTTTTACCCCTAGAGGTGACTCATTCTTCCTTTTCTATCAAATTATTCTATAGATTTTCAATACATTCATGCAGGATCAAGTCTAATCTAAACACTGGGTATTTTTGTGATTTCATTAAGAAATACAGAATGGAAGTGACTTTCTCATTCCCTGCCAAGGCAAAACAATTTCCGGATTTCTTTTTGTAACATAGAAAAAATTAAAATATCCTTTGTCTATACATTAATTCCTAATTTCCATATTAAAATGTTTCTGTTATTGTAAAACAATATTAAGGCAAAATAATAGATTTTAAATGACAAAAACCTCCTTCAAACCTCACCATAATGTCTCAGCTCATTGGGAATAATCTTCTCCACAGTGTGAAATTGATAGTTGAATTCCAGATTAATATTCATCTGTAAAATAAGCACCAAAGGTCATAATCTGGCTCCTGATGGGCATCCTGGTCTTCTCCTGCTGTCCTGAATATCCAGACTGCCACATCTGGAGCTTGACAATGTCATATCCCCAAATACAGCTATGATCCAAAAATTTCCCCAGGATTTCTGATTTATTCTTTTCAGCATGAAGAAGTGAGAACAATTTTATATCAATTAGGAAGAATTTTTTTTTTCAATTTAAAATGACAATTCACTCAAAATATCATTCAAATACACGTGGAAAAAGCTTCCCAAACCACTCTCCCATCATAAATGCTGACATTTATTTTGAGTGGAATGACATCTTCTCTTTACCCAGAAATTATGGCTTAATTTTTATTGCTCCAAAATATTCTTAAGTTTTAATGAAGCAAACATTAGAAAAGTCTCCTTTTGATTGTTAGAAAACAAACAAAATTTTGTGCAGTTCAATCTATTTTCTAGTTGCAGGATAAAATGCTCCTTTTTACACATATTTAACTGATAATTATAAAGGAGTAAGAGCAGCTGAAGACAGAAAGGGGTGGAGAAAAAAGCAAGTTACATTGGTTTAGTTGTAGAAGGTACTTATTATTTTATTACTATAGTTTAGGCGTCCTGGAGCGAATTATGGCAGATGCTTTGCAAAGCCAAGCAGGGACACAGTCTCCAGAAGTCACCAGTGAAATCTCTTTTTGCTACAAAATCCCTCCAGTCCAGAGGAGATGTCAGGCTCGGAACACACCAAAGGCACCAAAAGCAAAGAAAAGTTAATTACTAAGACTGTTCCCTACTACAGAAAAGAAAATAGAAAGTTTTTAAAGAAGTTTTGCCACAAACATGAATCCCTTCATCATGTTTTTATCCCTCCTTGGTGTTGCAGAACCAAGCAGTGATTTGGAACATGAACCCTCAAACCCTCCCCAAGAATTCCCGAAAATTCAATAAAAGCTGACTCAGAATAAGATTCTTATCATTTCCCCCCCCATATAACTCAATGGTGCCTTCTTATACTTTCATGTTTTGTTGTGTTTAGTAGTAAATAAGTAAAATTAACAAAAACATTCAATGGCATGTTTTCAGTAGTGCATCTTGCCCTAAAACAATGGCATGAAGCAGGGTTAGGTGAAACCACTTCCATTATTTTCCATTAAAAAAAAAAAATTGAAACATTTTCCCTAAATGTCACCAAGAAAAGGACCAAAGCAAGAAAAAGGTTTGATCCTGATTGTCCTTTGAAGTGTTTCATCTCAAAAATTGTAAATTCATGCAACAACTCTCTCTGCAGCAATGGATGCACGTTGTCAGGCAGATTTTTGTGCTGTAACGCAGACTTTAAAATTTTCTGCTCTGAAGTCATCACGTCTGTGATGCAGCACATGTACAGGGTGCATTCTACAAATGAGGGAAGAAAAATCCAAAGTTCGGGTGTTCCAGGTGGAGAAACAGCAGTAGGTGCAAAACATCATCATCTGAACTTCAGAGGATCATTTTCAACTCAAGTTCTACACAAGGGATTGAGTGTTCTACCACAAATCGATTGATTAGCTCAAATATACCTCAAAAATGACATATGGACAAACCATGGCTTTCAGTGATCATCCTTTCCATCATTTTAAAGATGACCTGTAACACCTCATCTACTTCCCAAATACTGAAAACCAGAAAGTTTTCTGTTCCCAAACTTGAAATTTTGCTTAGAAAAGTTAAAATGGCTTGGTTTATTTTTTAAAATTTGATTTCTCAAACCTTCTGCATATTGGAAAATCTATCATCATTCTTTGCCGCAGAATTTCAGTTTTGACCCCATTATCACTTCTGGGTGAAAAAGCTTTGATTAAGACACTTGGTTAGGTGAATATGTTATAAAAGACAGGTCAGTTCTTCCCATAACCAAAGTCCAGCTTCCATACCTGATCATTTTCCATGGAGCACTCCCCACTCACTTAAAACATAAAACTTTCCAAGCCAAGAACACATTTCACTGGCAGTTTTCAATGCTCCAGACTGTTATTGAGATTTTATTCTCCTGCCATGTTCCATGTCATCCCTATTTATTCACAGTGACAGTGGGATGATTTTTTTGCTATGCAGTCTAGAGAAAAACTTACTTTATGTGGTCTGGAGTCTGTTCAGGAAGATGTTAAAACCAAGAAATTGGAAGAGGAATTGGAAAAATTCCAAATAGGTGAAGGGGAATTGGTGCATCTGATGAGGAGTGATGATCCCGCAGCGCTCCTCCACGCGACAAAGCTCGGCTCGAGGTTTGCCACACATGAATCGAAGAAATCCAGAGGCAGGATATCCTGATCATCCCTGACAACTGGAGAACGAGACAGAGCAGTCCTGGGGCACGTGCTTGGATGTGATTGCACGTCAACAAGCGCTGGAGATGATAAACAGAAGAGCAGTGCAAAAATACACTGTGGTTGGCAGCTGTGGGTGAGGAGGAACTCTTGGCATACCCGAGCACAGAAGCTGTGGTGGAGGAGGATGACTTACCCAGGAGCTGCTTGTTTGTAACTTTGACAAGTGTTTTCTTTCAACGTGGATGATGTGCTCGAGCTAAATGTATTGTTACACCCAGATTGACAGCTCACATTTCCAGTGCTGTCCTTTTAACTCACGAGCAGCGGGAGTGTGATGGAAATCTCATGGCAGCAACACTTTTAGCAAAACTCTGTGGAGGAAATATTTCCTGAAACATTTTGCCCAGCTTGGATGCACCAACTGAAATACAAACAGGATGAGAAGGTGATGTGATGGGTAAGTACATCACAACCACCGTCTCCTGAAAATTCTGAAAGCTGAGGTGGCCAACTAGTCAAAGATACTGACAATTATTTTCACATACCTAACATGAGTTCAGCTGCTGTCCCACACTCTTCTGAAGTACAGTGAAATTCAGATAAAGCATTCCAAGATCCTTTTTCCTAATCAAAGTTATCTGACAAGCAGCTTAGATCCTCTTACAGCCTCCAAGCCTGTGCAGACACCACAGTGGGATTCTTCTGCACAAAGAGGGCTTCACAAGAGTGGATCTCTGATATCCACATAGTCAGGGAAAAAAAATCCAAAATACTCCAAATAAGCTTCCCAAAATTCCTCCTGAACAGTGCTGGGCTTCTCTTGGGCAATGCCCTCTCTGATAGGAACAGCTGACCCAGGGACCTGACTAATTATGGGTATTAAGGGTCCAATATAATTTTCCAAGCACAGATACACGAGCACTAAGTCCTGGCCAAACACCAATTTGGATAATTATTTTGCCCACCTAAAAGTCCCCATTTTCATCAGAATTCTCCATTTCCAAAGCTGTTCTGCAGTGCTGTTGAGTGCTGTTAAGCAGCTGCAATATCTCATCCCAGAGATGGCTGCATTTCAGTGGTGGGTGATGCTATCCAAAGAGTTTGAATATCAGTTTAATCACTTTGGCATCCTCCAGGAACAAAGTCACTATTTAAATGTAAGATTATTGTAGAGAATAAAATTGTCAATAAATGTAGTAATGTCTATCTCTAACTATAAGCAATTAGAGAGCTGATCTCCAACTCTCAAAAAATAACACCAGATGGTATTTTTCAGAAAAGTCAAATGTAGAATATTATATTTTTTTGCATTTTTCAGTACATCATGATGGCAAATAATATTATGTGAATCCTGCAAGTACAAGAAAAATCTGCAAGTATAACATTCTTCTCTTCCAGCGAACATCCTGTGAATTCATAAATATTTACATTTTGCAAGTTATAATTATGTAGCACTGGAGGAAAAAAAAAGAGTGACTGTACATACAAGTTTATAAAAGAACATTCATAAATTAAAAATGTGCATTGTTCTGAAAATGATACCTACTGTGTTTTTTGTGTCAGCCTGTCAAACCATGGGGCACCTTCCAACCTCTCCCTCAGCTAGGAAAAAATTAGACTTTTAGGTCTGAACAACAATTGTTCTCTTGGTGTTCTTACTATTAATAGTTTTAAATCATTATTTGTGAAGTCATCACTGGAGAGATCTGTTAAAGCAACAAGAAAAGTTTGTATTGCAACAGGGATAATGCTCCTACACAAGCTGGCAAACACAGATGCACTCCAAAAACTTTTGGAATTTTGTGAAAAAACCCTCACCCACTTGCCTAGATTCAGACAGTTCAGTGTTATCCTGTCACTTTTTTTTGTTTTTGTTTTTTTTTTTAATTGGAATTTTGTATAGTTTTCCTGTTGCTGCAATTTATGTACTAAAGGATAATTTTAATGTTAATGAATCTGAACTGCAGGAGAGTCCTGGAGCTGAGATTTCAGTTGCAAGAACATCATTTTCTCAGCAACCAGCAAAAACTATTCATTGAAGACTATTTTTATTGAAGGAATTTTACCATTTTTGTTCATGAATAATCCATGAACAGATGTTGATTTTTACAAGTTCAGTTGTTATTTGAAATTGTTTGAATACTTTATACAAACATATTGCAACCTCTGGGTTATTTGTATTTTTTTTGTTGTTCTATTACAATGTTAAGCTATTCATTGTGAGATAGATTGCCTCCTCATGCAAATAAATCCTTACCAATGTAAAAAAAATAAAAAAGGTTGGACAGGTGACCTAGGTGTATTATTCATGATGTAAATTCTTTAGGGGAAAAAAAATTACTTTATGACCAGAAAAATCAGCTTTTGCAAATAGGAAAAAAGAAAGGAGAAAATTATTTGTACAAATGCTTAATACTGGCTGTAGGATGGTCAATCCCTCTGAGTGTTCTTATCAAAGTAAAAACTGTGCACAACCATTCATGCAAATAGATAAGGATTTATGAAATGGGAGTTGCTTTGATATCTTAATAGCTGTGAAATCACCTTTCACTCTCTCTCTAAAGTATTTGTTCAGCTGTATTGTTGAGATAAAAACAAAAACCACGGTGGCAGCACCTTCCTCCTGCAGGTGTTTCCAAGCTGGGCTGCATTTCCATTTTCCCTGGGCTCTTTCCCTGCAGGCAAATCACGCATTTCCTGGTCTTCCTTCTTCTCTAACATGCCAAATTTGCATCCACACCAGACAGTTTATCACAGGAGAAGCCTGTGAACACAGCAGGCGAATTTTCAGCCATAATTTTTACCTTGTTAGCTTATGCAATATTGCCCTAATTCCAGACAAATGATGCCACACCTTCCAAGAAGAAGTCACCCAAAAAAGGTTTCCAAGCCTGATTTAAGCATCCAAACCTGTGCTCCTTTCACCTGCCTTTATTCAACATGAATCCTTCCCCCCGATCCTTGAGTTAGATCCCTTTTAAGTGCCTTCCTGGCAGTCTTGACAGACATTAATTGAGAAGTTTATTTTTTATTGGAGCTGCAACCTCCTGGTTTTCATAGAGTCATTTAGGTTGGAAAAACATCTAAGATAGTAAAATCCAAGTATTTTTCAGTCCATCTGTGGGAAATTTACATAAAAATAACTGACCAAACTATGCTGATCTTCAAGTCCATGTTCTGGGAAGCAATTAACTTTTCTGAGAAACTTCACTGAAATAAAAGTTGTCAGTAGGAGCACGGGGACAGAGAGTTGCTGGCTGTCCAGATTATTGAATAATTATTGAATAATTTGGGGAAGGCAGGTGGCAAGGTTGCTGGGGTGTTTTCATTATTCCTGTTACCTTTCAGAGCTTGTTCTTGACAGGGTCTGACACACCTGAAGCTGGCTGATGGCTGTGAGGAGGAGCCTGGAGTGACAGCAGGAGGGGAAACAGTTCCAGCTGAAAGACGGCAGGTTTAAATTGGGAATATTGGATATTGGGAAGGAATTCCTGGCTGGGAGGGTGCTGAGGCCCTGGCACAGGTGCCCAGAGAAGCTGTGGCTGCCCCTGGATCCCTGGAAGTGTCTAAAGCTAGGTTGGACAGGGCTTGGAGCACCCTGGGACAGTGGGAGGTGTCCCTGTCCATGGCAGGGGTGGATTGGGATGACCTTAAAGTTCCATTCCAGCCCAGAATCTTCCACAATTCTATGATTTTACTCTTGGGCACCACCCAATATTCCTAACAGCCAGAGAGGAAAACTTAAAACTCAAATTATCAGCAAACCAGAGATTTTCATTTATACCCGTAAACCACATTAATCTTGTTCCCTTTCTGTTTAATGCTTGGGCAGTTGGCAACATTCTCTGTGAGGTCACCACGAGATTTTTATTCCTGACTGATCCCTGTGCAGCATCTTCATGGAAGCTGCAAGCCAAGCCACCAGTCCAGGTATGTTTATGTGTTATATTTCAGCCTCTCCAATGCACTAATCCCCATAGTTGACAGCACTTATGTTGCAATGACCTGCAGTCATCTGATCAACTTTCTGAATACTTACCAGCTATAATCAAATATATTCTCATCTCTTATTTGAACAAATCAAACAGAAATTGAATACATTTTTTTTATGAACACTAGCAATATGTTCTCTTCTCTGATAATTTTGACATTAAAATTCCATTTTAATAATCCCATCCTTCAGGCTTTGCAGACTCTTAAGGTATTAAAGCAAAAATTATCCTAAGCAGTTAGATTATAATGTATTTAAAGATTAGACATTTCATGTTGAATATTAACTGCTCCACTTCCCAGGGAAAAAAAATGATGCAGAGTTTTTTTTTTCTTGTATAATTTATACATTTTTGATAGGTTGACTATACAAAGTTCAAACCTTTTATGAAAAAATACTACCAAATATACTCATAGTTCTGCATTGTATTAAAAAGCTGTATATAAAGGTATGAGAAAACATTTTTTGCTGACATCATTTATATAATTTGATCCCTCAGAAATGGGGAAAATGGCTGTTCCACCTCAGTGCAGCCTATCAGGCTTCTGAGCTGAGACGAGATAATAAAATATTTGCAGTCTAAGGAAATTTTATTTACACATCATAAAAGACAGGTCACACATTTGGACTTAAGGTTTCACAATTGTGTAAAATGGAGAAGCATTAGTAAATTACTCTGAAACAAAGCAAATTATACAAAAAAAAAAAAAGAAAATTACCTAATTCATAAGTATTTCAGGTATTTGTCTAAATCATGTCAATTCTTTATGAACACTCTCCATCCCTGGAAGTGTCCTAGGCCAGGCTGGATGGAGATCTGAGCACCCTGCTCGTGGCAGGGGGTGAAACTTGATGGGTTTTAAGGTCCCTTCCAACCCAAATCATTCTTGAATTTTGTGAATGCCCAAACACAGGTCTGAAATCAGAATAATCATTCAGCCACAGCTCCTGACATGGGCATTGTCCCCTCACCATCTGCTGAGCAAAACTTCCTCTACAGTGAGTAAAATCTGCTTTGAGCTCACCCACAGCCTTATTCCAAAATACCTTCTCTGCATGGAAAAACCTTCACCTGCAGAGAAAAAAAAGGTTTTTAAAATGTTCACTTTTGAGCATAAACTTGCAGCGTGGCTCAAGAAGACATCAATCCTGCCAGGTCCCCCAGCAGCAGAGGGACCTGTGGAGCCCCTCCAGGGCTTCCCCTCCTCCAGGCAGCAGCACAGGGTGTTTCTCCTCTCTTTCTATAAACAAAATAATTGTTTACAGGGGGGAAAACCCTGTGGTCCAAAGGAATCTTTTTCCATTGGTGGGTAAACAGCACCAGCAACAGCCTTTGTTTCCACTCTGACACCATAAATACACACCCTTTCCTGTGCTATTACTTCTTCATTTTTTAACAATGTGCTTGTGCTATTAGAAGTGTATTTTGGGTTATTTCTGTGGAACATTTCACATCTTTTCTCTTTGTCCTTTTGCCTTGCCCTTCAATTTTGACCGTGATGGATCTAAGCATATTTAGGACATTAAGGGCAAACTAAATTGTTGTTTATACAGTTAAATGTAAAAAGCATAATGGCAGGGTAGTGTCTATATCCTGGAAAATAAGTACACTTGTCTGATTTTTATTACACATCTTCTCTCCTGATGTGTACTGAGTAAATTGTGGGGTCTCTGCTGAAAACGCAACATGAAAGTTTAATTCATCTGCAGGATCTGTCAACCTGAGCATGCACTGAGCAACTGAAAACAAAGAGAGAACCCTTGAGCTTGAGGAGAGACGCTCCAAGAATGCCTTGACGAAATCTGTGCCACCACAGGGCTGGCAAAGGCAAGCCCAGGTCAGTGATGGACACGGGTGATCTCCTTCACCAACAGCCTGAACCTGGCATCAGCACCTGCCCCGGCTCTGCAGGGGCATTGCCACCCTGAGGTAGGAGCTGAGAGAGAATCCCAGACTGGCTTGGGTTGGAAAGGACCTTAAAGCCACCCCCTGCCACGGGCTGGGACATCTTCCACCATCCCAGGCTGCTCCAAGACCTGTCCAACCTGGCCTTGGGCACTGCCAGGGATGGGACATCCACAGCTGCTCTGGGCACCCTGTGTTGGCGTCTAACCACCCTAACAGCCAGGAATTTCCTTCTAACATCTCATTTAAACTCTGTTTAAAGCCTTGTCCAAGCCTTCCTTGACTTCTGGAAATTTTCCTACAGGAATTCCTGTGAAGTCTGGAGCTGAGGAGCCAGCGGGGAGCTTTCCAAGCAAGGCACACAAGTCTGGTGGCCTGTGCGTGCAAGGGCTGCTAATCCAGCCCCAGCTCCCTGAACTCACACACACAGGCTCTGCTCTGCCTGCCCAGATGTTTTCTGATTAATAATGAGGTCACCCCCAATGCCAAAAACACGGCCTTGTAGTTCTCCAACGCTCTTGGAAAGCCACAGAGTGTTTAAGGGGGACGAAAATTTTAAATACAACATAAGTATAAAACACAATAAATCAAACGAATTTGTTTAGATGAAAAGCACTTTTTTGTTTTTGTCAGCACAGCAACTGTATATTCCACAATTACTGTAATGTTTTCTGACATAAAACTGCTGTATCTGACCCAGGACTCTGGTTACACCCTTTCTAGCTTCACAGGATGGTTCTTAAGAAAATGTCAGTATTTTAACATTTTCAAGGCTAAAATAGAAAAGAAAAAAATACAAAAT
This sequence comes from Calcarius lapponicus, assembly GCA_039654755.1. Classification (NCBI taxonomy): domain Eukaryota; kingdom Metazoa; phylum Chordata; class Aves; order Passeriformes; family Fringillidae; genus Calcarius; species Calcarius lapponicus. Next base: position 23,918,282 of record CM077470.1, read on the forward strand.
TGGAAAGAGATAGTACCATTACTACTACACCATTACTATATCTGTTCCTTGGTCACTGTCCCCCTCCAAAAAGCATTGAGAAAGGAGTGAAAAAGGCTCAATTCTTTGAATTTCTGCCCCAAAATGATGGGCAAAGCTGCAAAGACAACTGAAATGCCTGACCCTAAATAAACCAGAGGAGAGACGTGGCTGTGTCACAATTCTGCTTCTCCCTTAAAAGCTCTTGGCATTGCCCTCATGACCTTTCCCCTCTCCTGCTTTTCCTTTATATTTATATATTTATAAAGTCATGCAACTTTATATTTAACCATAAACAACTTCAAGGGCTCTAAAGCCCAGCCCCAAACAGCTGAGTGTGGCTCCTACCATAATTTATTTGAATCCCTGAAGGCAGAGAATGGGAAAGGGAGATGCCAGCAGAGACCAAGGGCTGCTCCTACCCCACCCAGGGAAGCTGGAACTGGGGACCACAGAGCCATGGGAAGAGTGGCTCTTTTTCCAGGCTCATGCAGCACCACCTATGGACAAAAAGGCTGCATTTCCCTGGAGTATTTGGGGATGGCAGAGTTTTTCCACCCTTGCTGCTCCCGCTGCCTGGAACGCTCGGGGAGCAGCAGGGCTGGAGGCACTTTGCATCTCTTTGATTTAATCCAGAAAGAAACCCTGAGAAACCAAAGAAGGTGCACGAGAGTGAGGGTCTGGCACTAAATTGCATGGATCAAAGACCCAGAAAACAGAGTTTTGCATAAGAAGTCAGGTGGTGCCCAAGGCCTCTTTGCCCAGACCCAGGTGCCTCAATCAGCAGTTTAATTTGGGTTTTTTTCTGCTGTGGTTCTGTTCCATGGCACGCAGACATGGAATTGGAAATCACACCACTGCTAAGAAATAACACCCTGAGTGCCTGTGGCTCTCCCAGCTCCCTCTGCACGTCCCAGGCTCCGCGTGGCGTCGGGAGCCTGCGGAACCCCAGCGCTGCAATCGGGGACTCGCCGCGAGGAATGGCTTTGGGACAGGAGAACTCCAAAGTCTGGGGTTTTTAAGTTGTGCTCCTCTGCTTACAAGAGAGAACCTCGAGAACGTGAAGGGCATCACACAGGGATTGATATCTGCCCGCTCCCAGAGGGTACGGAATGAATTGTGTCTTGGGATGCCAGGCATCCTGTTCTCCTCAGCGCTGAACCTAAAAGTGACAACTTTCAGCACTGAGAGAAGTGGGAGTGCAGAAAATAATTTTTTAAAAGAGCAAAATTAATTTTGATTTTTATAGGGCATCCACTTTATACAATCTATTTTCATTTCTATTTCAGAAGAAAAATTAAGGGGAAAATCCCACAAAACCTCCCCAGTATATTTTCTTTTGAATATCAGAAGAAAAATCTAGGGAAAAACCCCAAAAACCTCCCCAAACACACACAGAAAACCCCTATGTCTGAGATGGAAATAAAGTCCTGAAATCTGACATCTTTTTGCAGAATTTAGATGTGGCTTGATATAGAGCTAATACAAAAGAATGCCTCTTGAACTGAAATATTCTTGATGGACCTTTGTTCTACTGGCTGCTTTCCTAATTTGATTAATTGTAGAAATTTGGATGAGTGCAAGCTCAGAACATTTGGGGTTTTAAATGCAGGATTTTCTGTTGCACTTTATGCCAGTGAGTGATAATGACATATCTTGAACTTCAAAGGTGTCTAAGCAATTAGAGATTCTCTGCAAGAGAAAACGCAGAGAGGAAAAAATAAAAAAAGAAAAAAAAACTGGTTTTGAAAAGTATTCCACAAATGCTGAATATTAAGCACATTTTGAGAATATTTGCGTAGCATTAAGTGCACAGCTTGCTTTAAAATGATGAATAATTTGACTTTTCAGGATAGAAAGCGGTGCTGCGAGTCTCCTCTTGAGCCCATCTTTTATTTGTACAGCCCTATAACACCACGATTTCATGCTACATGTGTTGCTTGTTATATATCCTAAAAATTCAATTTTCTTATCCCAGAAGGAAGGAGCTATAAGTGAAAGCAGTCATTTGATCATGAAGTGTTGTCAACGTGAAGGAAACCACTTTTGAACGCTCTGCCACCACCCTTATTTGTGGCAATCATGCAAATCACTGCAAACTGGCCTGAAACCCGAGTTCCTTTGGGTTTCACTGGAGCTACAGCAACGGTGGGCACAAAAGGAGGGAGAAACAGCATCTGATAAATGTTTCTGTGAGCATTTATCCCTGCCAAGACAGGAAAAAAAGTACACAAGTGGTGTTCCACCTCCAGTGCTGGGATATATGAGTCTCCGAAATGGTGATCACTATCTCAAAAACTATTTAAGCAGCCTCTGATAGGGCAGCCACTGTGGTTATAAGGCTTTCTTTCCCAGAGTGATAGAGCACAGTAAAATACGTTTTAAAACAAAGTGGATGTTATTGCTGACCAGATTCTGACTCCAGGGAATTTATTGTGCCCTATCTTTGCACGAGTTCTCCATCCTTCTCTACTTTTCCCTGTGTGGAACGTGTTTATCGGCCACAAAAGGGATTGTATTTTTTCCTTTTCATGGACAAGGCTCCCAGAATTCAAGGAGTGCAGCTGAAGGATGGTGGCAAACACCTAAAACTTTTATTGCCAGCATCTCGTCAGTAAATGGCACTGTTTGAAATTGCTGTAGGTCTTAGGAGTTTTATATTTGGGTTGTTTTTCCAAACTTCTCTAGGACAAAAAGATTGGTTTTTTACTATTATTTTAAATAAACTTCTGGTAGTACTGCAATTCCTTAAAAAAAACCAAAAACATGGAAAAGAACTCCATCAAATCAAACCACTCTTAAGTCCTCACATTCTCCTCCTCCAGAGATGCTCTGGTGTGACAGGCTGACCTCCCCTACCTAAGATTGGATATATTGATCCAGAAACTGCTCTTATCAACTATGACTGCTGCTGAGATTTTGTGGGCACGTTATTACTGCTGAGAATTGAACTTTTGTCTCCCAGGCAGCGTTTCCAGACCCCTCTGGCCCGCGGGGCGATTCCAGCGACCCGGAATGTCCCGTGTGCAGAGGCAAATATCAGAACATGATCTGTAATTAACAGCAAGGAATTCTTAGTGACTTAAATACCCAGAGCACTCACATCAACTGCAGGGCTACAAGAAAAAAATTATGTTATAGACTGGCCTTAGCTGTTGCTAATTTTGTGATGGATGTGTAAGGGAAAACTTCACAAGAATCTCTCTCCCTACTCGTCCACTTTACAATGCTTTTAAATAGAGAAAAATTATGTGCACAGCACACCTTCAAGAGTTTTGTTTTGCTCTTAAAATCAAGACTCCCAAGCAAAACAACTTTATCAAATGCTGTGTGCCCCTGGGAAACCACAGGGCATAAGCTTAACACAGCCCCAGACATGCAGAGCCTCAGTGCTGCAGTGCTTCTGCTGGAGTCAGGGATGCTGATGGCAGGGGCTAAGCCAAGCAGCTGTTTGAGCCTTGTTGGGATCAGGATCCTGCCTGCAAGTGTTATCACAAGCACTTCTGAGCAGTTCTTTCAACTTCGGGGGTAAGTGATGCACAATAATGGCAGCAAACATTTGCTTTACAATGATAAGGCTACGATCTAAACTCTCTCCTTGGCGTACCATTGCAAAGGGTGGCTTGAGCTGCAGCAGCTCAGCCCAAGCTGATGAACAGACCAATCAGACACATTTACCTTCCCCAGGATGCTGCTGAGGCCAGTGGAGAAGCAGAGCATGCAGAGCCATTGGAATTCTTGCCCTGGTGCAATTAGTGAGGATTGCCACCTTGCTGAGAAGGTGGTGGCCCTGTGACACTGCAGGGCTGCAGAGCCCTTTGTGCAGAGCCTGCCACACGTGCTAGACAGGGAGAACACATGTTCACCCACATCCTGACTGTCCCTGGCTCCATGAAAATAAACAAAAGCCTTATCACAACCAGCCC